>OX369302.1:4035873-4411873 GCA_947284805.1 Coleophora flavipennella
AGGAGTTTACTAGTATTTAAGCTTTCTATGAAATTCGTTGTGTGAAAGAAAGTTTTTTTCACATCAGGTGAACATAGTAATTTATTGTACCATAAATAAATGTATTCAAAAATAGTTTCATTGTTATCGGTGTCTTTCATTTCGCAGTTGGTCGATCAGTAGAAAGATGTCTCAATACCGATTGTGAACAGAGGGTACTATTGTATTTTTAAGTTATTCATCTTGTTTTCAATGAAATAGGAATCGGGAAGTTCTATAGCAAGCAATTTACAATGCTTTTATTGTTGCGCTTCTATTTAATTTTGCAGATGGCTGCTCACCAACAAATTCTGAATCTTTTGTGTCAAACGACGAAGGTGGTCCATTTTTGAATTATATTTTTGCGTTAATAGCGAACAGGTTGTAACATGTATGTTACAGCGCAGGTGTTGCGAAGATACACATTCCTTTGTTATTTTGTTTGATAGCTGCATATAAAAGCAAGTTCAGACAGTTTAATCTCATAATATTTTAGACAGTCCTCGACGAATCTAAGTGCGTGATCCATACGTGGTGTCTGTGATTTGTAATAAAATCTGTTGCAGTAATGGATGTAAGTATTACCCTTGATACAAGTAACTATAACGTGTGCCATTCATCATCATCTTATCAGCCACAAATCGTCCACTGCTGAACAAAGGCCTCCCCCAAGGATTTCCACGACGTCCGGTCCTGCGCTGCCCGCATCCATCGGCTTCCCGCGACCTTCACCAGGTCATCGGTCCACCGCGTGGGAGGCCTGCCTACGCTACGTTTTCCGGTGCGCGGTCGCCATTAACATACCTAATTTTCAATTCATTCGTGTTTTGCTTTGTTTACAAAAGTAATTTTGTTTTATGATAGGTGATATTTACAATGTAAGCTCTGCAATGGAAATTTCTATGAATTCATAAATCAATGTAGGTAGTTAGTCGCTCATTAAACTTATTGTGTCTTTGTTTTCTAAATGATACCTAATGTGTTATCTCTGCGCTATGAAACATATAACCAATTTGCTGTTTTTATTACAGGATAACGATTACACATTCAAAAATTACTATTTTCCGGCGACGGTATCCGATGAAGACGAAACAAAAGATATTATTATGAGGCCACAAAAAAACAAAGTGAAAAGGACAAACAATATTGACATATTCTTTGAGAAACCCAAAAAGAAGAAGAAAGCGATACCAAAATCTTCATGCGTAGCACATACATGTAGTGACGGTTTGTCTTACATAGTTTCAAATGAAGGTGAATCAGCAAAGGCGACTCACTTCATTAAAATTGAAATATATGATATGGATAAAATTCGTGACCTCGCACCGACTGACTACTGGAAGAACGTTGATGTACGTCTTAAATATTACGTGCAATCGGACGACGATAAACATTTTCAAAGCACGCAAGAACTTATATTCAACGTCACTAAAGAACTTGCCTCAACTCTGAATTGTTCCAAGTATTGCATTGAAAGCAAGCAAACCGAAAAATAATAAGACGCGCTGTTTGTGACATTCGTAGCAAATAATTTAGTATAAGTCATTTTTTTGCATCGTATTCCATTCAAGCCCCCCGGAGAATCACCACGGACAGAGCCCCACAGCGAGGACAAATAAAAAGGACTCGACAGCGCAGCGTTCATTGCATATTTGATCGTTCACCAACATGGAGTCCAATCTTACTAACTCCCAAATTAACGCAGCATACGAAGATGCCTTACTGTACGAAAGTGTGGAAATTCTGGAGGAACAACTCTGCATCAACAATGAAAATATTGCGCAGGAGTTTATGAAGCTGTGCAAATTGTAAGTAATTTGATTTATTTACTATTCTTATTTTACTCAGGCTAGTCAAATTTTTCCCATGCTCGGTACATTTTCCCACGGTGCTTATTTCTCAGGCTAGTCAAATTTTTCCCATGCTCGGTACATCTTCCCACGATTATTATTTTGCTATGAATGCCTTTTATAAAGTTTAAACACAACGCAATTCAACAAAGAATAAGTTGTCTTTAGAATTACTTTTAAATGGCTGTTTGTATTTCTTAGACAAAAGCGAAGCTTTGTCTGAAGAATATTTCCTGCGGTAGTTATGTTTTTCCCACGTATTATTTTTACTCGACTGTCTCAAAAGGATGGTTATGTTTTTCGAGTGTATGTATGTAGATTTTTATTTTCAACCCGACTGCCTCAAAAGGATGGTTATGTTTTTCGAGTGTATGTATGTAGATTTTTATTTTAAACCCGACTGCCTCAAAAGGATGGTTATGTTTTTCGAGTGTATGTATGTAGATTTTCAACCCGACTGCCTCAAAAGGATGGTTATGTTTTTCGAGTGTATGTATGTAGATTTTTATTTTAAACCCGACTGTCTCAAAAGGATGGTTATGTTTTTCGAGTGTATGTATGTAGATTTTCAACCCGACTGCCTCAAAAGCATGGTTATGTTTTTCGAGTGTATGTATGTAGATTTTCAACCCGACTGCCTCAAAAGGATGGTTATGTTTTTCGAGTGTATGTATGTAGATGTTCAACCCGACTGCCTCAAAAGGATGGTTATGTTTTTCGAGTGTATGTATGTAGATGTTCAACCCGACTGCCTCAAAAGGATGGTTATGTTTTTCGAGTGTATGTAGATGTTCAACCCGACTGCCTCAAAAGGATGGTTATGTTTTTCGAGTGTATGTAGATGTTCAACCCGACTGCCTCAAAAGGATGGTTATGTTTTTCGAGTGTATGTATGTAGATTTTTATGTTCACTGTTACAGCCTGAACGGCTTGGAGGATTTTAACGTATGGGGTATTGTTAGATTCGTGTTGATCCCGTGAGTGAAATAGGATAATTTTTTAACCGACTGGCTTAAAAGTGGGGTTGTTTTTACCAAGTCGGGTTTTCAATTTTTAATGAATCCCTGAAGTTATTCTATGATAGCCTTTTGATCTCCATTTTTGGATAATGTCAATAAGAAATTTCAAATTGAAGGAACCAGCAAATTTTTGATGTGTGTGTGTGTGTGTGTGTGTGTGTGTGTGTGTGTGTGTGTGTATATGTGTGTGTGTGCGTGTGGGTGTGTGTTAACATATATTATGGAAGTAACCTTAAACATTAGTCAATATTTTTTGGTTTTTCTTCCATAGCGGTGGCGAGTTTCGTTTCCTTTTAAAAATGATTGAATTAACAAGTGATGAAATAAGTCTTTTCAATAAATCTGATATATTACAAAGATTTCACCGTTATATTCGTTTGTGGTACATAAGCTCGAAATTACCTCAGACGATGCTTGATGACTTGACTTTTAAACCATTTTTTACACCATGTTCAGGACACTTAACATTAAATAGAAACCTAGATGATAATTTGGATCAAATAGATGGAGTTTTACCAATGCAAGCTTATTGTGAACAATGTAAAAATCAGTTAATTGTTAGTGTATTTTTATATGCCCCTACCTTCCTAATTACTTAAATTTTCAAAAAAATATATTTCTTTTCTTTTTGTTATAGCTCAAATAATCAAGTTGGTGATGGACGTGCATTAAAAAGAAAACTCATCAATGAGGGTGCCTCGACCAGCATCAATGAGGGTGCCTCGACCAGCAAGGAACCACGTTTGGATCATCTAGCTGTTTCGTCGTCAAATGCCCCATCGTCTTCACCTCAAAATATAGAAATAAATGTAAGTACAAAAAATAATGATGAGATTGAATGTTCCGTGTGTAAAATAGTTGTTTCTAAAAGATTTTTATCGAGTCACTTAAAGAGTAATCAACACAAAAATAACTTAGTTAGCTCACACGAAGAATTACCAAACGTTCAAAAGATTGAATCTGCTTTCGGAAATAGAATTTTGACTTACAGAGTTTCAAATGATAATCCTACCCCTGCATTGGAATTTCAGACACCAGAGTTGTTTATGAAAAATATTAAAGACACAATATTTATACTATTAGATCGCTGTATTAAAGAACACGTGGTAATAAAAGTAAATTTTATATTAAGAGCAGATTTTGTTCAAGAAACAAAGGATTTAGAAAACACATTTGACTTTCAAACTTTTAATTATGTTTTCTGTCAAGGAGATAATATTAGCATTACATTTTTATCACTAGCAGAGGAAATTTCAAACAAAGTTAGTAATTTTGAATGTAAAGATAGCGGGTGGAGTTTGAGAAAAATAAAGCATTTGGATATGAATGTTAATAAGTTTGATCCTCTACATGGATCTTCATACATTGACTTACCACATGATATAAAACTTAAAAAGGCTGTCATAAATGTAAAAAATAAGGATCATCAATGCTTTTTATGGTCCGTGTTGTCAGCGCTGTATCCTACTGATAAAAATTCAGACAGAGTTACTTCATATTTACAACATAAAAATAAACTAAATTTCGATGATATACCTTTCCCAGTGAAAATTAAAGATATTCACAAGTTTGAAAGGTTAAATGACTTGAGCATTAATGTTTTTGGTTTGGAATATGATTCTGAAAGTAAAAGTCATAAAGTTACCGGTCCATTGCATTTCACAAAATCTCGAAAGTCGACACATGTAAATTTATTATATATTTCACACAATAATAAAAGTCATTATTGTTACATCAAAAATCTTTCACGCTTGGTTAGCAAACAAATTTCATCACGTCACATTGCAATGCATATTTGTGATGGTTGCTTATTACACTTTTCATCTGCTGATCAGCTACAAAAACACCAGCAACATGACTGTGCACATGTTCGTGTAGATTTACCATCGGACAAACGTTATAGGATGAACTGGTTTAGAGAGTCTGTCCCAGGAAATCAGATAGAATTTGATAAATATGAGAGACAACTCAGAGTACCTTTTGTAGTTTATGCTGACTTCGAAGCATTGTTAAATCCAATTGAAGGATGTGAGACAGATCCAAACAAATCATCAACTACAAATGTACAAAAACATGAAGTGTATAGTTTTGGATATTATATTAAATGTTCATTTGATGATAAGCTTTCAAAGTACAGAACTTACAAAGGCAAGGACTGTTCTAAAAAATTCATGACATTGTTGAAAGATGATTTACAAGAAATATGTAAAAAGAGAACATTTAAAAAATCTCCTTCTCCATTAACTACAGAGAATGAAACATGTATAGCTCAAAGCAAAGTCTGCTATATTTGTAAAAAAGAATTATTAAATGACTTTATAATTGACCATGACTGGTACACAGGTCACTATGCAGGTGTCGCTCATTCATTATGTGCGGAGAAGTATAGAACAGGAAACTTTGTTCCTGTATTTTTCCACAATCTTAGTAATTACGATGCGCATTTCTTAGTACATGCACTTAATTTTGAAGAAGGTGAGATAGAAGTAATTCCTCAAAACAAAGAGAGGTACATCTCGTTTTCCAAACAACTAAAAATTAATAATCACACAATGAAATTGAGATTTCTAGATTCTTTTAAATTTATGTCAAGTAGTCTTGAAAAATTAGCGCAAAACTTAAAACCTGAAGAGTTTAGAGAGATGAGTTTGAACTTTCCAAACGAAGATGATTTTAAAAGATTGATTCGCAAAGGTGTTTATCCATATGAATTTATGACCTCGCATGACTCTCTTAATATGAAATCACTGCCACCCCCTGAAAAGTTCTATAATTCTTTAAATGACAAACATGTAACTGAAAATGATTACGCTCATGCAAAAGATGTTTGGAATCACTTCAAATGTAAAAATATGGGGGATTATTCTGACTTATACTTAAAAACCGATGTTTTGATACTTGCAGATGTGTTTGAAAATTTTCGAAATGTTTGTTTAAAGACATATGAGTTAGATCCTGCTCATTATTACACTGCTCCTGGATTAAGCTGGGATGCTATGTTGAGTTTTACAAAAGTAAGACTAGAGCTCTTAACAGACTTTGAAAAGATTGCTTTCATTAAAAAAGGAATTAGAGGTGGAATATCACAATGTAGTAATCGACATGCTAAAGCAAATAATAAATTCATGCCTGATTACGATAGTAATTTACCATCTTCTTATCTAGTTTATTACGATTCCAATAATTTGTATGGCTGGTCTATGTCTCAGCACCTTCCCACTGGTAATTTTGAATGGGTAGATTCTGATACCAATTTTAATGTTGCTGACGATGCAGACGAAGGTTTTATTTTAGAAGTTGATTTGGAATACCCTGAAAATCTACATGATTCACATTCTGACTTGCCATTTTGTCCTGAAAATATATGTATCAATGACAAACAAAAAAAATTGATACCTAATTTATTCAACAAAGAAAAATATGTAATACATTACCGAAACTTAAAACAATGTTTAGAAAAAGGTATGCGCTTAAATAAAGTTCACAGAATCTTAAAGTTCAGTCAAAGTGCATGGTTAAAAAAATATATCGATTTAAATACACAAAAGCGGTCCATGTCCTCTACAGAGTTTGAAAAAGATTTTTTTAAACTCATGAATAACTCAGTATTTGGTAAAACTATGGAAAACATAGAAAAAAGAGTAAATGTTAAATTAGTTGATCAATGGGGTGATCGTGGGAAGGTTCAGGGTGCAAAATCATTAATAGCTAAACCAGAATTTCATAGCTTAGCAATATTTTCAGAAAATTTAGTCGCGGTTCAGTTAAACAAAACAAAAGTTTTATACAACAAACCGATATATCTCGGATTTTGTGTACTAGATATATCCAAAACTTTAATGTACCAATTTCATTACGATTTTATGAAAAACAAATTTAAAGACAACCTGAAGCTGTTATACACTGATACGGATAGCTTGATCTATCAAGTTTTCACAGAAAATTTCTATTCTGACATAAAAGATGATTTAGAAACTCATTTCGATACATCAGACTACTCCCCCAATAATGAGTTTGGTTTCCCATTAATTAACAAAAAGAAACTTGGGTTTTTCAAAGATGAGAACAATGGAAAAATTTTCAAAGAGTTTGTTGGTTTACGTGCAAAAATGTATGCGATGGATGTTCAAAACAAGTTTACTGCAAAAGCTAAGGGAGTTAATAAATGTGTTACTCAAAGATTCAACTTAGATGATTACAAAAAATGTTTACTTCGTAAAACAGATAAAATTAGTACAATGTTGCGATTCCGCTCATTAAAACATACTATTTATACACAAAAAATAAATAAAGTCTCGTTATCACATAATGACAGCAAAAGGTTCTTATTATCAAATTCAACCGATACCCTAGCATGGGGACATTATAAAGTACGGAACATTCAATCCTAACATGTTTTTTTGTACTTATTTCTCATTTGCATATTTTAAATGTAATCCTATAAGTTAATATTTTTACTTGTCCTCTGCCATATTTGTACTTAGCAGTTCCTTAATATTGCTTTTAAATGTAAGATAGGCATGTCTCTTTTTATAAATACTGTGTAAAATTTTCATATTTAGTTATGTGATTTACTTTTAAGTTACTGATAATAAAGCTAATTACTTACTGATAAAAAAGCTAAGTTAAAATTATGATAAATAATAGATTATTTAATTTGATTTAACTACAGTTTAAACTTATCGAGAATGAATATTTTGTATAAAGAAATCTCAACATAGTTTCTATTGTAAGTTTTTATTTGTATTATTACCTATTATCCTAGAGGGATGATTTCAAAGCAAAGTTCCATTGCAAACAAGAGCTCTGACTTCACAGTTGTCACAGGAATGTTTGTTGCGGATACAATACATTACAAAAAATATTATTAGTGTTTAAAGCTTATTTTAATTTTATTGTGTCCCTTGAATATTATAATATAATCCTAAGAGTAAGCCCAAGCGTAAGTTTTTCATTGAAATAAAACATTTTAAATTATTCAACGGTTTGTTTTTCTTGATCGTTATCAATGCACCTACACTGATCTTAACAGCAATTCTAAATTAGGTTAGTCATTAAAAATAAGGTTTTAGCGTTAGTAAATATCACTCTCATTTTGGTAGTTCTTAAAGACGCACGCAAGTTATTACAATGATTCACTTTTATCATCCATTTACAACTATAGTTGCAGGACCTAGTGGTTGTGGAAAATCTAATTTTGTAACGAATTTTCTGAAATTTTGCAAGGATTTATGTGATGTAGAATTTGCAGAAGTAATATGGTGTTACGATGAGATGCAACCTTTGTACAATTTAGAAAACGTTAATTACAATCAAGGTATTCCAGACCTAAACATGTTCGATGGGAAACATCCTAAGCTTCTTATTATTGATGATCTTATGAGAGAATCAGATGGTCGTATTGTTGATATTTTTACAAAGGGAAGTCATCACAGGAACTTAAGCGTATTTTATATTACACAAAATTTATTTCATCAGGGTAAAGGACAACGAGATATTTCTTTAAATTCTAACTATATAATATATTTTAAAAATCCAAGAGATAGAACTCAGATACGATACTTAGCACGACAAGTATATCCGGATTGTCCGAAATTCATTGAAGAAGCTTATAAGGATGCAACTACAGAAGCTCATGGATATCTAATGATTGATCTTAAACAAAACACATTTGACATGTATCGTTTCAAAACTAAAATATTTCCTATTGATGAATATTGTTGGGTATATGTACCTAAAAAAGGATATAAATATAGTACACATCATGACATTTAGCTCAGTTCTATGTAATGTGTGAAAAGATAAACATTTTACTTTTTTATATAAGCACCTAGTATAAATATCATTTATTCAGTTGATGATAATGAGTGGAAGAGTAAGGACACATAAAGATTTTCTGAAAGCATTACTCACACTTAAAGCTAAGCATCGAGATGCATTATTAAAATCATGCGGTGAGGAAGAAATAAATTGCATAAGCGAGTGTATTTTCAACGTATTAAAGGGTAAAGTACCACTGAAGAGCCAGGATAAGACCAAGTTAAAAAAACACAAAAATATATTAAGAAAAATAGTGTCAAGAGGAAAAAAAACATTGAGAAAACGTATCATCATACAGAAGGGTGGTGCATTTTTACCAATTATATTAGGGGCTGTCCTCAGTAGTTTGTTGGGTGCTGTTTTATAAATTGAAAATGGAAAACACCAAAAAAATGATATTAATTGAACCTAGTGTAGTGGAAAGACTCAAACAAAAAGAGAACGCAAGTGAGGATACATTATCTCGATTAGATAAAGAGATGCGAAATATAATGAAAAGTAAATTAGAAGATCGTGAAAAATGGGCTTTATACCTTCAAACACTTCAGAGATATTTGCATTTTAGTGAAGCAAAAAAACACCCATTGAAATTACCAATAATTACAGAGGAAGAGAATGGTAATACTAGAAATACAATAAAAGATGATGCAGCTGTGCAAACAGATTTATTAGTTAAAGAAGAACCATTGAAAGAAGAAGTGTTCAATAAAAATTCTACATACACTCACTCTCATTTAATGCGATTGATCCCAAAAAGTTTTAAGAAGAAAGGTGAGGTTTTGTTAAACTCTTTAATTGACAACAGTGAAATAATACGTTGGGATGATAAAGGCTTGGTTTATTTACACAATAAACCGATTCCTAATAGTAATATCATAGATTTATTTCATGATACTCTAAGAAAATTAAAACGTCCGACCCCAATAGGAAGAGATGAGTTTTGTAAAGCATTGGTAGAAATAAGTGTGCCTTTACATTGTATTGGTAATCCGGATTTACGAGAACATATGAACAAGCTATATATACAAGATTTTAAAGAAACACCGAAGTCTGCAACATATAAAGAACTATCTTCAAAACGTAAACCCGCTGCTAGAAAAATTGCTTGGGAAAGATGGACACCTTACTAAATATCAATGAGATTTATTATGATGTTTCTCAACCTGCCGGCTACAGCAGCGTCAATAAGCTTTCAGAAGCCATGAAGGGTCACATGAATAAGAAACAAGTTCAAGACTGGCTGCGATCGCAAGAGACTTATACATTGCATAAACCGGTTCATAAGAAGTTTAAAAGAAACAAATACCTTTTATCTAATTTTAACCAACTATGGCAAGCAGATCTTACTGACATGCGTTCTTATTCTCAATATAATGATGGTTACAAATACATACTTTGTGTTATTGATGTATTTAGCAAATATGCTTTTGCTAGACCTATGAAAAGAAAAGATTCACAAAGTACTAGAAGTTGTTTTGATAGTATATTTACAGAAGCGAAAGCTACACCAATACATATACAGTCTGATAAAGGAACTGAATTTGTATCAAAAGAAGTAAGGAGTTATTTTCAAAGTAAAAATGTGAATTATTATACTACCAACAACCCTGATATTAAAGCTAGTATAGTGGAAAGATTTCAGAGAACTCTCAAAATGAAAATGTGGAGGTTTTTTACACATAGAAATACATACAGATATATTGATATTTTACAAGATTTACTGTTTTCTTATAATCACAGCTATCATTCAAGTATTAAAATGCGCCCATGTGATGTAAATTCTAACAATATTATGACTGTTTGGTGTAATTTATATGATAGAAGGAAAGACAGCACATTTAAACTGAGAACACCTCAGTTTCAAGTAGGGGACTTTGTAAGAATAACTAAATATAAACACATATTTCAAAAGGGTTATGAAACCAACTGGAGTGATGAGATATTTGTAGTGGCTACAGTTATTGATAGAAGTCCCCATACAGTTTATACTCTAAAGGATCTAAAAAATGAACCCATCATAGGAACTTTTTATGGCAAAGAATTACAAAAGGTTAGTTACAACCCCACCAATAAATATAAAATTGATAAAATTCTGAAGTCTAGGCATTCTGGTCTCAGAAAGGAACTGCTGGTCAAGTGGAAAGGTTATCCTAAGAAGTTTAATAGTTGGATACCAGCATCAAGACTTGAACAATTATGAACGGAGAAAGTTTCTATATAACACTGTTAAGTAATAGTTCAATGACATACTTTCCTGAAAACACTACATCAAGTTTTTATACTAAATTACCTAAATCAGTAAAATTGGAGGGGGAATGGGATGTTGGAATGGTTGAATTCCATTTTCCTTGTAATATATTAAATGTACAAGAGCCTGAGAATATTGTTCATGTAAAAAAAATGCAGAAATTAGACGGCGAATCTTTAGAGTTGCCTGTAGAGTTTATTACACACATTCCCGCAAAAAACTATGAAAGTATTGAGCATGTTTTAAATGAATTAAATAACAATCCTTTAATAAAAGGGGATGTTGAATTTAGCTATGATGGAATAGCGAAACGAGTTAAGGCTACAAGTTTAAATGATAACATTTTATCGATAAGTACTTCCACAAAATTAAGTTTACAACTGGGTTTTGAACCAAAACAAAATTTTATCAACGTAATGGGAAAGTACCCGGTTGACATATCATTAGGTTTACCATCACAGATGTTGATCTATTGTGATATCATTCAACCACAAATAGTTGGCGATGTGATGACACCCTTACTTAGGATCGTTCCAATGGATCCTACAAAATATGTCTATGGTGCTTATAAGATGAATGTTTTTTCTCCAGCACATTATGTACCCGTTCTACGAAGAGAGTTTGATGTAATAGAAATAGATATAAGAACGAGTACAGGACAAAAAGTTCCATTTCAGTTTGGGACTGCTTGTATTAAACTACATTTCAAGCGAATAAATTAATCAAAATGGGGTGTCCTTATGAGCATTATTACTCACACCAAGCCGGGTCAGGCATTGGTATTGTATATAGAGGGGCTAATCATCAACGCGGTCATGGCATTGGAAGTTTTTTAGGAGGTCTATTTAGATCAGTGCTTCCGTTACTAGCGGGAGGTGCTAAAGCTGTTGGGAAAGAAGCACTAAATGCAGGTGTAGGTCTTTTATCTGATGTTGTTAATGCACGTGATCTTGATGACAGTATCAAAACACGTTTTAAGACAGCTACTAGTAATTTGAAACGTAAAGCAGATAATAAAATGGATTCTGTTATGTCTGGCTCGGGTTATAAAATAAAGAGACCAAGTAAGAAGTTAATCAGTCGCTTGAAGACATCACGACGAAAGGGAGTAAGAAAAACACAAAAACATCGAGCTGACGACATATTTACATTTTAAAAAATGTCATTTTTACACCATAATTCTTCAGAATGTGTAAAATCAGAATTGGACCTCTTCGCCTTACCGTCGACACAAACAAGTATAGAGAGTGGACTGTGGATCCATTACAATCCAATATCTTCTTTAAGTGATGAAGGACCCATTGAATTTTTAGTACCAGGGAGTGGTGATGATTACATTGATTTATCTCATACCATGATACATGTAAAAGCCAAAATTTTAAAACAAGATACAAGTAATATTCCTGAAAGTGCTGTTGTGGCACCTGTGAATAATTGGTTGCATTCACTGTTTAGTCAATTAGATATATATATGAATCAAAAACTGGTTTCCCCACCAAACAATACATATGCTTACCGTGCATACATAGAAAACTTACTTAACTATGGTCCAGCAGCTAAATCATCTCACCTTACATGTGGGTTATGGTATAGTGATACAGCGAATAAAATGGATAATTGCGATGACGCTAACATCGGCTTCCACAAAAGGCAGGAATTAGCAAAAGAAAGCAAAACAATAGAAATGATTGGACATTTACACGGTGATGTATTCAACCAAGAAAAATTTTTAATTAATGGTGTAGAAATCCGGATAAAACTCGTGCGTACAAAAGAATCATTCAACCTGATGTCCACTGCTGATTCAAAGTTCAAAGTGAATATTACTTCCGCCGCTCTCATAGTTCGTAAGGTTAGGATCAATCCGTCAGTTTTGTTAGCGCACGAAAAGGTATTATCCACTACAACTGCTAAATATCCTTTGACTCGTGCCGAAGTTAAAGTTTTAACAATACCAACAGGTGTTCAAGGTAAAACACTTGATAATGTATTTCTTGGACAGGTACCGAAAAGATGTGTTGTAGGTTTTGTAAAAAATGCAGCATTTAATGGAACCTTAAACATGAATCCTTTCAATTTTGATAATCATGGCCTCAATTCATTTAGCTTGTATGTGGATGGACAGCAAGTACCATCTAAGACATTACAACCATCTTTTGGTGACTCTGTTTACACCAGCGCTTATCATACCCTGTTCTCTGGGATAGGTATTCACTTTCTAAATGATGGGAATGCAATATCAAAAGAAGATTTTGCTAATGGATACTGTTTGCTAGCTTTCGATATGACTCCCGACTTGTGCGCTAATTCTAGTTCGCACTGGAGTTTGATAAAGCATGGTAGTGTTCGATTAGAGGTTCGCTTTGATGCAGCTCTTACAAACACAATTAACTGTATAATATATGCCGAGTTCGATAACATTATGGAAATTAATAAAAATAGGGAAGTTTCTATTGATTATAGCAGCTAAATCAAGTAAAATTAGAAACCTATAAAACGCAAGACATTTTTGGAGGGCAATATTATTCTTCAATGCATAGCTGTTAAAACTCCTTCCGCATGTAAAAATGAATACTGAAGAAATACAAGAATTTATGAGCAAAATCAACCCAAAAAATGAATTTAACGTCTTTGCTGCTAATCGTTTACCATTGTGTGTCTCCTTACCAATATGTTTTATCAGCAATTTGGATCCTGATAACAAACCTGGATCACATTGGGTAGCTATCTATATAAATTCAAAAGGCATTGGAGAATATTTTGACTCATTTGGTCGCAAGCCCACGAAATATCATGAAACGTTTTTGAAAAGAAATACTAAGCATTTTTTTTATAATGTAAAAGTTGTTCAAAACTATTTGACCTCAGTTTGCGGTTATTATTGTTTAGTTTATGTTTATTATAGATCTAAGGGTATCTCTATGCATGATTTTGTGAGCATATTTACAGAAGATACATTTTTTAATGATTTTGTTGTAAGAGAAATGTTTTTGAGTATTTTTTCTGATTAATATGTGTGAAATGATTGAAACAAAAAAAATACTAACTAATGTTTGTATGATGTCAAAATAATTAATTATTACTTTAACTTCACTTATAGCACATTGTTAATTAGTTTATATTAATTTTAGATCTAGGGAATGTCACTGATGATTTTAGTTAATAGGTTTTTAAAATAAAATGCGTACTTTGAATTAACAAATAAAATGGTTTCATTTTGAACAAAAGCTATCCTTATTTATAATAATTGATAAAAATTAAAGACAAAACCGTTCAATAAAAGAAGCATTTATTAAAATAATATACATTAGGTATTTAATTAGGTGAATATAATGACGGTGATAAGGATGAATATATGGATGGAGATGTTACGATGTCTTCTTCATCTTCTTCTATGATCCTCCCTGAATATGTTGCAAAAGTGTCCTCTGTGCTTTCCCACGATGATGTTGCATATGTTGGGATGTACTCTTCATCTCCTTCTGTACTTCTTCGCAAAGATGACAATTGATAACACATGCATGGTGATATACTCCTCGAGTAAATATTTTGATTTGTCATAAACTCCTGCGCAATATTTTCATTGTTGATGCAGAGTTGTTCCTCCAGAATTTCCACACTTTCGTACAGTAAGGCATCTTCGTATGCTGCGTTAATTTGGGAGTTAGTAAGATTGGACTCCATGTTGGTGAACGATCAAATATGCAATGAACGCTGCGCTGTCGAGTCCTTTTTATTTGTCCTCGCTGTGGGGCTCTGTCCGTGGTGATTCTCCGGGGGGCTTGAATGGAATACGATGCAAAAAAATGACTTATACTAAATTATTTGCTACGAATGTCACAAACAGCGCGTCTTATTATTTTTCGGTTTGCTTGCTTTCAATGCAATACTTGGAACAATTCAGAGTTGAGGCAAGTTCTTTAGTGACGTTGAATATAAGTTCTTGCGTGCTTTGAAAATGTTTATCGTCGTCCGATTGCACGTAATATTTAAGACGTACATCAACGTTCTTCCAGTAGTCAGTCGGTGCGAGGTCACGAATTTTATCCATATCATATATTTCAATTTTAATGAAGTGAGTCGCCTTTGCTGATTCACCTTCATTTGAAACTATGTAAGACAAACCGTCACTACATGTATGTGCTACGCATGAAGATTTTGGTATCGCTTTCTTCTTCTTTTTGGGTTTCTCAAAGAATATGTCAATATTGTTTGTCCTTTTCACTTTGTTTTTTTGTGGCCTCATAATAATATCTTTTGTTTCGTCTTCATCGGATACCGTCGCCGGAAAATAGTAATTTTTGAATGTGTAATCGTTATCCTGTAATAAAAACAGCAAATTGGTTATATGTTTCATAGCGCAGAGATAACACATTAGGTATCATTTAGAAAACAAAGACACAATAAGTTTAATGAGCGACTAACTACCTACATTGATTTATGAATTCATAGAAATTTCCATTGCAGAGCTTACATTGTAAATATCACCTATCATAAAACAAAATTACTTTTGTAAACAAAGCAAAACACGAATGAATTGAAAATTAGGTATGTTAATGGCGACCGCGCACCGGAAAACGTAGCGTAGGCAGGCCTCCCACGCGGTGGACCGATGACCTGGTGAAGGTCGCGGGAAGCCGATGGATGCGGGCAGCGCAGGACCGGACGTCGTGGAAATCCTTGGGGGAGGCCTTTGTTCAGCAGTGGACGATTTGTGGCTGATAAGATGATGATGAATGGCACACGTTATAGTTACTTGTATCAAGGGTAATACTTACATCCATTACTGCAACAGATTTTATTACAAATCACAGACACCACGTATGGATCACGCACTTAGATTCGTCGAGGACTGTCTAAAATATTATGAGATTAAACTGTCTGAACTTGCTTTTATATGCAGCTATCAAACAAAATAACAAAGGAATGTGTATCTTCGCAACACCTGCGCTGTAACATACATGTTACAACCTGTTCGCTATTAACGCAAAAATATAATTCAAAAATGGACCACCTTCGTCGTTTGACACAAAAGATTCAGAATTTGTTGGTGAGCAGCCATCTGCGAAATTAAATAGAAGCGCAACAATAAAAGCATTGTAAATTGCTTGCTATAGAACTTCCCGATTCCTATTTCATTGAAAACAAGATGAATAACTTAAAAATACAATAGTACCCTCTGTTCACAATCGGTATTGAGACATCTTTCTACTGATCGACCAACTGCGAAATGAAAGACACCGATAACAATGAAACTATTTTTGAATACATTTATTTATGGTACAATAAATTACTATGTTCACCTGATGTGAAAAAAACTTTCTTTCACACAACGAATTTCATAGAAAGCTTAAATACTAGTAAACTCCTTACCCGACTACGAAAAAAGGAGGGTTAAATTTACCATATCGGTTGCTGGTGTAATAACATAAAAATGACCTCCTTTTTACACAGTCGGGTAATAGGTTGTATGATAAATTGTTAAAGGCAAGTAGTAATCAGGTTAGGTTAATTTAAAATAAAAAACCCGACTGCATAAAAATTAGCCTCCCTTTTGCACAGTCGGGTAAAACAAGCTATGTCACTCAGGGAATCAAGACGAACCTAACGACACCTCGCACTCCAAAATCATTAAAGCGTTTAGGCTACAGGTTCATCCAAAGAAACAGACATACATACACCCGAAAAACATTACCCTCCTTTTTTGTACAATCGGGTAAAAGGTTTTACATGAGTGTATGATAAATTGTCAAAGAAAAGTAGTAATCAGGTTAGGTTAATTTAAAATAAAAAACCCAAATGCATAAAAATTAGCCTCCTTTTTGCACAGTTGGGTAACACAAGCTATGTCACTCAGGGAATCAAGACGAACCTAACGACACCTCGCACTCCAAAATCATTGAAGCGTTTAGGCTACAGGTTTATCCAAAGAAACAGACATACATACACCCGAAAAACATTACCCTCCTTTTTGAACAGTCGAGTATAGCCCTTAGCGAGTATCGAAGGCAGCACAATTGGTTCAAAACACAAAAGCAGGTAACATTGCTATTACAATAGGTTACCCGAATCCTCGAAATGAATAGACGTCGAGCGAACAATAGAGATAGTCGAGCCTCGATAACAATGGGGCTTGTAGCAGCGCAGATAAATGTATAAAGGCGTGCTCTGATCGTTCTGAAACTAGCGCCAAACGGTTTAAGTGGGGGGCAAAACCAAAAAAAAAAAAAAAACTTTTTTTTTTTTTTTTTTTTTTTAGGGGAGGGGCATCTTTACTGGCGTGAATCGCGCCCCCCCATGAGGGGAGTGGCCAGGGGTGAGCCAGAATCCGCGAATCCATACTACTCACGAACGAAACGTAATCAAACAAACGTCACACTTGACATGATATCCAAAACAAAGTGTTGCCAAGTGAAAAACCGAAAACTACCATTAAATATTTGTCATCTCTGGTACCGATAATTTAATACTTTTCAGTCATGAAAAAGAAAGATTTATAAATTTTCTTTGTAATTATTTTTTCCTGAAAAAAATACTATGGTTAAATAATTGTTATCTCGCATTTTTTTCTACCTTGGTCAAGAAAGTTTTTGTTTTACATGTGGTAAAAAAATTAAGTTCAACAATAGCGACATCTAGTAAGCACCGTAGAACCTGCGAGATAATGATCATTCTCAAAACTAAATTAAACCTTTCACACAAAATGCACAAAAATTGTCGATCAGCTGATCGATTTGTATGAAGAGTGATTTTTTATGCAATTTCAGCAAAGTCATAGAACAAAATTTGTTTAGTTTGATGAGTAGAAATCCCATGTTAACCACCAGTTTTGTTACGCCCTATCATCATATCAGTCGAAAAACGTCCACTGCTGGACAAAGGCCTCCCCCAAGGATTTCCACGACGACCGGTCCATGCGCTGCCCGCATCCATCGGCTTCCCGCGATCTTCACCAGGTCGTCGGTGCACCGCGTGGGAGGCCCGCCTACGCTACGTTTTTCGGTGCGCGGTCGCCACTCGAGAACTTTACTGCCCCAACGGCCATCTGTCCTACGAACTATGTGCCCTGCCCACTGCCACTTCAGTTTAGCGATTCTGTGAGCTATGTCGGTTACTTTGGTTCTCCTGCGAATCTTCTCGTTTTTGATTCGATCGCAGAGAAACTCCGAGCATAGCACGATCGATTGCCCTTTATATGTATACTAGCTGTTTCCCGCGGTTTCACCCGCGTGGACCACGTTTCTATGACTTTTCGAGGGGGCGCAGTGCGCGAGCCGCAAGCGGCTCGCGAGCGTGGTAAAAAGTAGCCTATGTCTTAATCCAGGTCCTAATCTGTCTACCTACCAAATTTCAGCCAAATCCGTTCAGTAGTTTTTGAGAGAAAGCGTAACAGACAGACAGAGTTACTTTCGCATTTATAATATTAGTAGGGATGTTCCGTATGTCTAGGTCTAAATAATCTATATATACTTACTTATCAAGGGCAGTCGTACACGCCAGCACTATGCAGGCGTTGACGACCATGTCCACAGGAATGACGTCGGCCTTTATGTCTCCGTCTACCATCATAGTACGCAGCACACCTGTAAATTGCATAAACTGGTATTAATACTTATTATTATCACGTAAAGATCACATAATCGCACCGGAAAACGTGGTGTAGGCAGGCCCCCCCACTCATTGGACCGGCGACCTGGTAAAGGATGCGGGCAGAGCAGGACCTGTCGTAGTAGTCTGGCATGAAGATGAGTTACCCAGTTTCGGGAAATCTTGGTAAGCCCGCCTCCATCTTCGGCATCATAGTCGATTACCATCAGGTGAAATAATGATTTTTGTGGCCTGCGGTGCGGCCCTAGAACAGTACCACCCCCATCTCTACTCAACGGTGTCGTAAGAGTCGACTCTGAGAGATCTTTTTATCTTTTATTTTTATGTATTTTTCGGTTTTCCGAAAGATAGGCAGCACCGTCTATTCCGGTTATTGTGCCACCACACTCATGTACCACGATCGCCAAGCCAAGCTTGGCGATTACGGCAAAGCCCCTCAACTGGGGGGAGGTCTATGTCCAGCAGTGGACGTCTTTTGGCTGATGTGATGATGTTCGTCATCAACACATGTCAAAGCAAGCTGATTAGCAGATACTCGTGCAGGATGGTGACAGAAGCGGTAACAGCACTGATGCGCGCACATAACTGATGTGGCAGCGCGCACCTGAAGGGCTCAGTTGCTCATTTTTAAGGTCCTACACCTAAAGGGTGACAACTAAGCCCGCGCTGTCCGGCCGCTTGTCTGTCAGCCCGTAACTCATAAACCCAGATAGGTAGGTATGCAGTTGAAATTTTCACACTGTGTTTTTCTGTTGCCGCTATAATAAATAGTAAAAATTAAAGGAGGCCTCCATACAAAAATCGTGATTTTGGTTTGTTCTGTATGTCTGTAAACGGGCTTAAAGAGTATTTCATGAATCGTAATAGGTGGACAGTTGAAATTTTCATCATCACCAGTCAACCGAAGGACTTTAACTTTTGGATATAGGCCTCGCCCAAGGATTTCGACGACGATGCCCGAATCCAGCGGCTTCCCGTGACCTTCACCAGGTCATCGGCCCGCCGAGTGGGAGGCGTGCGGTGAAAAAAAACATCGTGAGGAAACCTACACATCTGATTCCAGATGTGTATGAAGGTTGCACACTTCCTTAGGTATAAATCACGATGCTAAGTGCAACACCGCAGGCAACCGCCATCTATCCCTTGGATAGCTAGCACGGTTAATTGTGCCACACGATAAGAGACAGAGAAGGATTAATTAATTTATTTTTCCTGTTACTTTTCAGTACCTTTTCCCGCAGCAATCATGATGCCCGTTGGTCCATTGATGTTGTCCACCCATCCTGGCAAGGGCTCCTTGTGGGACGCGGTCACTGTAAATAGAACAATTTTAAGCAACCTGAACCGTGTCAGAAGACTTCTTGAAAATTTTTAACAAATAGGAATAAACTGGCCACAACTTCCACTGACTGGGATCCTTTTGTCGTCGCCGAAATGTTACCTTAATGCGGTAATATTACAGATTTTTGTTATTTTTGACGTCAATTACTCCTAAACGATAGAAAACCCAAGGTTGAAAAAAATACCCTTATTGTTGATGATGTTCCTTAAAGTCAAAAGCTATTAGAAACACGATTGAGCTGTTTTGGCCCGATAGAAAAAAAAAACACAAAGATACACACCGTTACTTTCAACTCTAGTTATGACTAATATTTTGAAGTATAAATTTTTAAAAAATATACAACAATATTTGTCATAATAATACAAAGTAAGTAATGTTATTTTTTTTTATAATATATTTGAAAATAAACGAAAAAACATGTGCAAAAGTGTGGTTATTTTCTTTACTTTTTACATGTAAAGAAAAAGACAGAGACAACTGTTCCAATCAATACCTCCCCTTAATTACTTTTATGTCAATAGTATTTATTTCTTTTAGTTTATTTAAAACTAGCTGGGGTACCCAGCTACACTCACCCACACCCACACAAAAAGACTTCGTATGGTCCTAACTGTTCCAGAACACTCCACAACATTCGAGAGTGTTCTGGAATGTTCCACAATGATCTGGGATGTTGTTGGGGAATGCGATCGAATACTCTCAAATGTTCTGGGCTGTTCTAGAAATTTCAAGGGGGCGAAATTTCCAGTCATTGTATCTTTGTATCTTTATATCTTTCTTTTCTTACTTCAGGTAAAAACGGGAAGCTTCTTCATGGATGGGGGACAGAGGGCTACCACACCATATAACTTCCTTGATCGTACCGGGCGGGACTCGTTTGAGTTTTAGCGGCACGCACATTGTACCAAGTAACAGATATAGTATCTCATCTGTACTCGTAATTGTACACTTTCTTTTATAATATACTATTCGTCGCGTAGTCCGCGGCTACGCCCGCGTTGTTTTCGATTTTCCCGTGGGAATAAGACGTTTTCCAGGGTAAAAAGTGGCCTATGTCCTATTCCAGGACCTTATCTATATGTGTGCCTAGTTTCATCCCGATCCGTCCAGTGGTTGAAGCGTGAAAGAGTAACAAACATCCATACATACGTACATCCATACATACAAACTTTCACATTTATAATATTAGTAGAATATTGATGAACAAGTTTGTCTTTAAAATTATTATATTTATTATTGTTTTACCAATTTTTTAATAACTGTAAAGACAGTAATACGTACCATTATCTGTATATTATGTGCCTGGTGTCTCAATACACTTATTATTATGTACTATTATCTGTATATTATGTGCCTGGTGTCTCAATAAACTTATTCTATTCTATTCTAACTTGACCCTTAGACCCGTGTCTTAGCAAAGGAGACTCATAATATGGTTTACTAGTACTATACCCTGTTCACGGAGACGAGCTAGTACCGAAGAAATCATCTTTTCTGTGATTAGCCGGAGTAACGACGCTAAGGCTGTGTCCACCGTGCGCTACTTTTTAGTCTGTTCGTGCGACTCGTGCTGTTCAGACGTCTCCACCTCTACCGCGTTGCGATTGATTTATTATTTTGGATTTTGGCATTACTTTGGACTGTTTCTTCTATTACTGTGTGACCTGGCTTGTGTATTGGATTTTGAGTTGATTGCATTATCGAAGACTTGGCGTGTTTATATCGGACTTGTACTTCTCTTTTCTATTCTCAGCGGTAAGTTATAGATATTATTTTAAGTTATTTGTTTATATCTATTTTTATGTCGGTTCTTTTATGGCAATATTATTAAGTTTTTTTTATAATTCGTGTAAAATTAGTTCATTTTTATGAAAATATTTACTTTTATTATGAATAACTAGTTTTTTCGGTATTTCTAGGAATATAATATTATGAATTATGTTAGTATAGGTATTTTTGGAGGTTACCTTAGAGTTTTTGAGAGTTAATGTTTATTTAATTCTAATTTAACAATAAATACATCTTTATATACTTATATAAATCTTCTGTCCGTGTGTTAGTCATTGAACTCCTCCTAAACGGCTGGACCGATTTCGCTAATTCTTTTTTTGTCGAGTTCGTTATTGTCAGGAGAAGGTTCTTATGTAGGGTAGGGTAGGGTAGGGTAGGGTAGGGTAGTGTAGGGTATGGTAGGGTAGTGTAGGGTAGGGTAGTGTAGTGTAGGGTAGTGTAGGGTAGTGTAGTGTAGGGTAGAGTAGTGTAGGGTAGGGTAGTGTAGGGTAGGGTAGTGTAGGGTAGGGTAGTGTAGTGTAGGGTAGGGTAGTGTAGTGTAGGTTAGGGTAGGGTAAGGCAGTGTGATGTAATGTACACATTCAAGGAATCATCACCATCGAATTCGACCAATGAAATATGTAAAACCATTGCAGATTCAATGGGTGTGCACTGGGTCTCTATATACAGAGTTGTGAAGGAGCAAAAAGATAACAATGGGGTCGCGAAGTCTCCCAAAAAAACAAAGCCCAGGTTGTCAATTATAAACAAAATTGACGATTTTATTAAATGTGCCATACGAATTATGGTACATAACTTTTTCCTGCGAAAAGAGATACCAACAGTGGATAAAGTTTTGAAGGCGGTAAATGAAGACAACAGTCTGGGAGTGTTCAAAAGAACAACATTTTATAAAATTTTAAGGAAGATTGGTTTTAAATTTAATAAAAGAAGCAGGAACAGTTTTTTGAATGACCGAGATGACATTTTCTTTTGGAGGCGCAATTACCTTCGACAAATTAAAGAAGCGAGGCAAAATAATAGAAAACGCATTTATTAGAGGTTTATCTACGTACGTTTATCTTTATTATACATACTTAATTATTAGTTCCTATTTTCTTTTGAACGATTAGTCTTTTGTTAAATTTTGGCGAACCGGCTGCTTTGTCGGCAGACTTAAACTCGCAACGACATGCACGTGCGCAGTCTTATTGTTTTGTTATCAGGATCGGTGTATTTTTGTATTATGTACAAAACTAATGATTTGTATATTGTTATAGGAAAGGGCAAGCGACTAATAATAACCCACATTGGAAGTGACGACGGCTATGTAAAAGGCGGCCTATTGATGTTTCTATCAAAAAAACAAGGAGATTACCATCAAGATATGAACGCCCAGGTGTTCGAAAATTGGTTTTCCAGTATTTTGAACAAATTAGAAGATAATAGTGTTACTGTCATGGATAATGCCTCGTATCACTCTCGGAAAATAGAACAAGTTCCTACAGCCAAGATTAAAAAACAAGAAATTATAGATTGGCTTAAAGAAAAAAACATCCCTTTTCTGGATGATATGTTTAAAAGGGAATTACTAAACATTGTTAAAGGCCACCGGGAGCGATACGAGGCACGTGTAATTGACGAAATGGCAAAGGCTAAAAATAAAACTGTACTTCGCCGTCCCCCGTATCACTGCGAGCTGAATCCAATTGAACTTATTTGGGCTCAAATAAAAGGACACGTCGCTTCCAACAATAAGACATTTAAAATGGCAGAGGTAAAAAATCTGATGATGGACGGGATAGAAAAAATTGACAGTATGAAATGGAAAAAATGCATACAACACGTCACAGAAGTTATCGAACCTAAAGTGAATGAAATGGATAGGAATATAGATATCATGACGGAAAATTTAATTATAAATGTAGGAAGCGACAGTAGCAGCAGTGATACATCGTGGGATAGCGAATAAAGATAGTAATATATATTTTTTAGTAATATATTATTTTATTAAACATTTTGTATACTTAAAGTTAAATAATTTTAAATAAAAATTGTTATTTTCCCAAATCTTTCTTTTTTCCTTTAAATGTATAAGTAAAATCCTTTAATTTAAGTATATCAAATAGGTATCGAAATTTGTAGCAGTAAAAACCAAAACATTTCTACAAAATTAAAGTTCACTAAAAATTTTAAAGAAGCGCATGTGAACGCGTCTTTAGTTTTTAAGCAAAAGTTGACGCCCCCTTTCTCGTGTGATGCAGTTTTCCGTCCTTGTCTTTTGTAAGCGATTGTGTGATAGAGAAAGCGCTCCACTAGCTCGTTTCCGTGAATAGAGTATAGCAAAAGTTACAAGAGTTTATCTAAGTCGGAACAACTGTACCCAAGATCCTCGAGCTACCTATGGAATGACCACGGTGTAGTCTATCTAAGTCGGAACAACTGTACCCAAGATACTTAAGATACCTATGGAATGACCACGTTGTAGTCTATCTAAGTCGGAACAACTGTACCCAAGATCCTCAAGATACCTATGGTGTAGTTTATCAAGTCGGAACAACTGTACCCAAGATCCTCAAGACACATATGGAATGACCACGGTGTAGTTTATCTAAGTCGGAACAACTGTACCCAAGATCCTCAAGATACCTATGGAATTTCTTGTGGCTATAACGAAGTACCGATAACAGTTATTAAAGAAAATCTTGATATTTTAGCTCCTCTTTCATGTTTTTATAACAATTGCATGGAAAATGGTTTGTTTCCTAATCAACTGAAGCTAGCTAAAGTGGTCTCCATACATAAAAAAGGCTCTGTTAGTGATCCGAAAAACTATCGACCTATTTCCTTGTTACCAACACTAGGCAAAATATTTGAAAGAATACTTAAAGATCGACTGCTGAGACATCTGAACTCTAATAGAATTCTGAATAAAAGACAGTTTGGCTATCAAAAGAATGTTGGAACTACTGATGTCATTGTTACTCTTACTAATGACGTATTACAGAAATTGAATAATAGAGTAAAAGTAGCCGGGCTAATCCTAGATCTGAGCTATGCATTTGACACAATAAATCATAGATTATTATTAGAAAAGCTGAATTTTTACGGTGTTAGAGATAAAGCCTTACAGTTGTTCAAAACGTACCTAGAAAATCGAAAAATGTTTGTGGAACTCAAATCGATTGATGATGACGGACATGAAAGAGTACATAAATCTAGCATAGTCAACATAAACAGAGGCGTACCGCAAGGCTCTGTGTTAGGTCCAATACTTTTTATAACCTTCTCAAATGATATGATGGCATACATGCAAAATCATCTTGTTGATGACACACAATTAGTGGTCTTTGTCAACGACACAAATGCCATTTTATCAGCTTATGATTTAAGCAGTATAAATGATAAAGTTAATGATTCAATTTTTGCTTTCAATACATGGTTTGAAATGAACAGCCTCACAATGAATGCAAGTAAAACCAATGTTATTATTTTTCGTAGAACTGCTCGAAACAAAAAAAACCATTAAATGTACATTTTAATGGCAATAGCATCGAAGTAGCTGAAAATGTGAAGTTTCTAAGTGTTCACATAGATGCTCAGTAAAACTGGAAACGTGAGCTGACAAATATAGAAAGTACTGTAAGTTCAGCATGTAATGCCCTAAGAAGTTTGCGTGACGAAGTTAGCATGGATCACTTATAGACAGTTTATTATGCCCTCGTAGAATCTAAACTAAGATATAGTATTCAGCTGTGGGGTAACAGCTACAGCTACATGTACAGAAAACATTTGTTCTGCAAAAACGTACCATCAGAACTATGGTACGTATTTCTCAAAGAGAATAGTGTAAAGTATATTTTCAAAAGTTAGGAATTTTGACACTACCTAGTTTATATATAATGGTAGTTCTGTGTAATTTCGCAAAAAACATAACAGTGTTTAAAAGTAGACAAGAAAGGCAAGTAAGAGAATCTACGAGAAGGCAGGACATTGTAAATAAGATACAACCAACACTCGAGGTTGTTATGCACGGCTCACAATATCAGGCTGTTAGGTTGTTTAACAAGTTGCCAATAGATTTGAAAAACTTATTATATACAAGTCAGTTTCGGTCCAAGCTCAAGTAATTTTTGATAGAAAAAAATTATTATAGCCTGGATGACTATTTTAAAACATGAATATAAAGACATTGCCAATTATAATTACTATTGCGACAGTTATTTGAAATTATTAATGCTCAATGACATGCTATATTTTTTTTTTGTGGTATTTGTGAATTTCATTACGACATTGTGTTATATGACAATTTTTTTTATTATTTAACTCTTTTAGAAAATTTGTCATTTTGTATTTTTCTTAGGTATTAGCTATTATTATTCATTAATATTTTGTAATTTTAAGTGTACTTTCAAACACAATGTAATTTGTTCTTGAAATAAATGAAATGAAATGACCACGGTGTAGTCGATCTAAGACGGAAAAACTGTACCCAAGATACTCAAAATACCTATGGAATGACCACGGTGTAGTTTTTCTAAGTTGGAACAACTGTACCCAAGATCCTCAAGCTACCTATGGAATAACTACGTTGTAGTCTATCTAAGACGGAACAACTGTACCTAAGATCCTCAAGGTACCAATGGAATGACTACGTGCAGTTTTACCAAAAGACTTCAGATGGTCCTACAGTAACTGGAAACTGTTGCGAGTAGCACCATTGCTGCCCAAGACCTAACAGCTGCACCCTGGCGGGGAGCGCTGGCGGCGCGGGGCACGCCGGAAAATCACCTCATTTGATGTTAAGTACCAATGTAGCCGATGGTATAACACGCAAGCTCAAATAGTGCCTATTCACTCTCGTCGTGAAGATTCTTAAATTTTATGAGTCAAATGCTTCGTGCCTATGTAGAACATTTAAGACGAGGCGCAGACTGGAACAGTTGTCTCTGTTTTTTTCTTAACGTGTAAAGAGTAAAGAAAATAACCACACTTTTGCACTTTTTTAACGTTTTTTTCGTTTCAATTAAAAACTACAATTATTTTTAAAAAATCCAACTGGCATATTGAACACTTCAATATTGTTTAGACTAATCGACTAAGAAAATTTAGAGCTACTAAATAGGTCTGGTTTGCCTCTAGAATACAAATCTCTGTTTTAAAAGAGGTTTCTTTGATATATTTTTCTGTTATAAGAGATAACGAATCGTTTTTCTGCAACTGAAAAAATGAAGTCACTGAAATGAAGAATCAGGTTAAAAATATGACTCTTATAAGTTTCGTAATTGATGGTAAAAATAGAGATCCCCGCGACCAAAGTTTCCATTGCGTCGCCCTTAACGGTCTTAGGTAGGTTTATTAGAGGATCTTACCAATGGAAGGTCTGGTGATGATGATGGGGAACTGTCCTTCATATTGCGAGACGAGGTCTTCGGTCAACGATTTTGTGTATGCGTAAGTGTTAGGCTGGGGATCACACAACCTGAAAATAAACAACAGATATATATTTTTTATTATTTTTTTATCCACAATCCTTGGCATCATCTCACCTGATGGTAAGTGACGATGATGCCGAAGATGGTAACGGGCTTAACAAGATTCCCCAACGTAATGGGATCTGGTTATCTTATCTTCAATCCGGAACATATCAATACGGATACCTATAGTAAGTTACTTGTTGTTAAATGTATTTTTTTTATATCTAAAATATTTAATAACCATTATATTTACAGCGCTTTGGTTTGTACTGTTATGCTGTAAATTTACTTAAATAAATAAATAAATCAATGCTGTTAACATTGATGTTTGGCGGCAAGACTTAGATAAGATGGTGGTAGCTGGCTAGCTAGCGGGATATAAGAATGACCTAACACCAACCAAACCGAGTCTTACAGAGTTGACCCCGCGGGAAATCGAACCCGCGACCTCCTGGTGGGAAGCGAATATTACTTTGAGTGAGCATTTCATATAAAAGTGTAAAAAAATTTACCGATAAAAGGGCCGTTAACTGGGTTATACTCATCATACTGACCAATTTGCCCCAAGGAATTCTAGTAGTCACAAAAACAAGTTGACCCTCCATACAAAAATGCATAAAATGGGTCATTTAGCTGATCGATTTGTGTGAAGAATTGTTTTTTAACCGACTACGATAAAAGGAGGGTTATGTTCGACCACGGCTATTGTCCCAAATGAATTGAAAAATAAAGGCTATGATTTCAAGCGGGGCACTCTTGTTTTCATCTTTGCCGGAGTCTTTGTAATAGGGTCCCGTTATACCCTTTAGGTAAGGAACCCCAAAAAGGTCTCGAACCCTAAAACGATATTGTCAGTTTCAGTTGACGATTTCATGAAATAAAACCAAGAAATCGTCAATTTTATGATATCGCTACGAACATATTATACATACAGGGTGTAACAAAATTGGTGTAGGTCCCGTTAACTGGTGCTTCTACTCATCATACTGAACAACTTTTGTTCTACGATTTTGCTGAAATCTAAAAAAAATTACTCTTCATACAAATCGATCCGCTGATCGACCAATTTTGTGCATTTGAGTATGGGGGGGTCCAAATTTTTTTTGAGAATTGATTATGGGATCATTGGGGAAAGTTGTTCAGTATGTGTTAACGGGTCCTACACTAATTTTGTTACATCCTGTATATCTACCCTCTGTTGCTTGATATACGAAAAATATGGCACACAGCGCCCCACACTTTTTTCACAATAATATTAGTATTTTTCGCTTATATTGTTTTCAGCTTATATTAAGAATTATTAATCACTTTTTAGTTTGATTTGCTTTAAAAGCGTGTTTTTTTAGTTTTTTATAAACTATACTTATTTTTCAATTTTTAGTTTGATGTGCATTTAATCCTGGCGATCCTGATCAGGATAATGAGATGAACTTATGAAATTATTGTATTGTCACTGATTCTTGATAAGTGTACAAAGTTTGAATTAAATTTGTCCATGTATTGTGGGTCAAAATCGAGTGCAAAGGACTCGGTTAGGATATACTTGATTAAAGGATCGTCAATAAAAAAATGAAAAATCCTACTTCCCGGCTCGTTGACGAAGCTGCTGAGACTCCACCAATCCGAACTTGGGTCTCCTTGCGTGGATTATTGTCTTACCTTTCCGAATTTGGGAAGAGATCCATGAAGGGCTGTTAACCCTCGGTTGGTCGCCCGGGGTCTTTAAAAGCCCGAAGTTTACGAAAATTTCTATATTTTGTTCCATATTAAATATACAAATTTGTACCTCAGGGAAGCTTCCTAAAACATACTTTAGTAACTATCAATTACTGCCAAAAAAAACAAATATATTTGTTTAATTTTTTTATTTTATTAATAAAGTGATTTAAAACCACACTATGAGTTTTATTTAAAACTTTATTATGCTACTAAAAATATAAAAATAAATAAATAATAAAATATAAATAATTAAAGTCTCTACCCTAATATCTTTTAAAGACTCCATGCGACCGATGGTGTCACAAAAAAAGCGCGACCAACCAAGGGTTAACAAAGATGAGTGATGACTCACTTGGGTTCCATGTGGTTGAGTAGGTCGTCGTCCATCCATCTACAGCAGTCCATCACATCCTGAGGCCGGTGTTTGGATGGGTACAGCCTCTCTTCCAAAACGGGCAGCTCGCAACGGCTGTAGGCGGTTGAGGTGTGCATGAACACCTGGAAATTGAAGTTTAATAAGATGAAATTTTCTGCGCGATCGAATCAGAAACGAGGAGATCCGTACTACAAACAAAGTAAGCGAAATAGCTATCAGAATTGTTGAACTTAAGTGGCAGTGGGCGGGGCACGCGAGGAAACTACTAGAACAGATGGCTGTTGGGGCAGTAAAGTTCTCAAGTGGTAAACGCCCATACAGAAGACAATAGCGTAGGAAGGCCTTCTACTCGGTGGACTGACGACCTGGTGAAGGTAAAGGCCATTGTTCAGCAGTTCGACTCGTATGATGGAGATGAAATTTTTATCCTTATCCTTACTTTAATTACCAACCACCTAAAAGTATGCTTAGGTGTCTGTCAAACTACTGAACCGATTCGCAAAAAATTGACAAACAGCTTAAAAAAGAGGGAAGGAATAATTTAAGATATTTTAATTTAGGAAAAAAGAGTAGCCTCACAGATATGAAAAAGTGTTTCCACGATTGCACCGCATCGCACACCCTCAGACAGTCAATAAAAACTATATAAGGCGGGTGGAGCCACGGGAAAAAACTAGTATTAAAATAAAAAGCTCTATTTAGTCACCATCATCATCGAAAACCTTATACTTGCAAGCATTTTTATAGGCAAAAAATACATGTTTTTAATCGATCGGGCCTTAATAGACCACGCGGGCCCAGTGCGGGTTGGTATACTTCACACACAACCGTCGAGTTTCTTCGCGGGCGTGTGCAGGGTTCCTCACGATGTTTTCCTTTTTTTTATTAAAAATTTGAGTGAGTTTGGCTGCACCTCACCTGATGGTAAGTGCCGATGCAGCCGAGGATGTGACACCCAAGCTAAAATAATGCTCATTCACTCTCGTCTTGAAGATTCCTAAATTATAGGAATCGGGGAATACAGACGCCCGTAGGGAATTCCACTCCTTAGCCGTTCGCATGATGAACGAAGACGCAAAACGCTTCGTGCGTAAGAGCGTCGGATAAAAGTACATATGAAATAGAAATTATAGTACATGGCAGGATTTAAACCACGACCTCCCGGACAGGAGGTAGCAACCCTAGCCGTTACTCCACCGACGCTATTAATAATTATAAATTACCTCTATTATAAATTACCTCTAGCTTCCTCATGTGTTCGACCAGTTCTAGGACTCTTTTGGTGCCTACAGTATTCAAGTTGACTGCATCTTTGAGGGGCATGTCGAATCTGGAAATATCAGAAGTACATCATCATCTTCCTATATTTATTGCTTCATCTTATCAGCTCATTTATGTCCCTCTTTAACAACCCGTAATGTCCCCACTGCTGGGCCACGGGTCTCTGGTAAAACTTGGGAAGGTTACGGTACACTCCACACTCCGGGCACACCCTGGACACTTCATACAACGGGCCAGAAATGACATTTCAAAAAACGAATGACTGAACAAACAAAATAGCGGCGAAATCCTATACGTTCATCAATCAAACTGTAACCAATCTGTATCAATCTGGGTGACGAGAGAGTGAGGTCGCAATCTAGAGAGCGGCAGGGAGTGTCCATACTGTATGTTAATACTAATTGCTCCGTGGGGCAAAGCCGGATTGGGCGAGGTTGTAGGACTAGTGTCAGATGTTTACGGTATAAGCTGAGTATGCATTCTTTTTAGTGGAAATCTTTTTTGCGTTGACAGCTTACTGAAACTTTTTATGGGACCAAGATATAAAAAGAATAATTTGATGGTTATGATGTGAATTTTGTTTCATTTTTTCAATCCTCCATAAAGAAAAAGAAACGCTAAAAGGAAAACCGAGTCTTACAAGTTGACCCCACCGGGAATCGAACTCGCGACCTCCTGGTGTGAAGCGTGTTTTTCGTGAAAAGTGTTTTTCAAGAATAATGATTTTTGACTGTGTGGAGATAAAGAGTAGCCTCAATGGCAGAGTTTGTGTCAGCGAGAGTATAGCGACCATATATATATGTCGCCGTCATCTGGTTGAATTTGCTATTTGATTGAATGACTAGCGCGTTCATTGAATGACGAGATTTAATTGAATCTCTAAAGGACAACTCGTCAAGTTGTTCAATGTTACGTTCGACGTCTTGACTGAACGTCTTTTAGCGAAGTTGTTAAATGGGATATTCCGAATAAAAACCGACGATTTCTTCTTCTGCGAAGCATTGTGCTACCCATAAGGCTCTTTGACTGTATAATCAATCAAACCTAACCAAACCTAATATCGCTCGCTTCGCTCGCTCATTTACAGTTTTTTTAGAAAAATCTATTTTTTGCCAACTTCCTTTTCGTTGTATGAAATTTTACGTTTACAATGTGAACAAAAACACTAAGATACAAAGCCCTAATTCTCACAAATAAACTAAACAATAACTATGAACTAAATTTCAATCACCTGACTGATTTTACGTCCGCTCTGTTCAAAGGGCTATGTTACAATCAGCTAACTAGTTGGACGTTGAGTGACGCTTGTTCAATAAACGTTCGGCCTAGTGATTCAATTGAATCTCGTCATTCAATGAACGCGCTAATCATTCAATCAAATAGCAGATTCCACTAGATGACTGCGACATATACAGCGAGAAACTGTATATATATGGTCGAACTACATACTATATTTAACCGACTTCATATTACTATGTCAAACCGCGCGCGCGCCCGTTTTAGTAAAATGTCAGGACTTTTTGATAAAAATCAGGCTTTTTGTCAGGACTTTTCAATTTAACATCTGGTAACCCTACTTATAGCCAACTTTGCATGATAGTAGTCCAAAAATTTTTTTGGGAACTGAACATTGTTTCCTTGAGGTACATTGTTCAGTTTCGTCTTTACATTTGCCTCCTGAAATGCGTCTGTCGTCTCATCAGTATGAGACCTCTGACACGTTTTTACGACTAACACCTCGTGATCGCAACCGGCACTAACGGCTTGACGTGCCTTGCAAAGATAGAAGTTTTTGGGGAATCATTTATCGAAAAAGTGTTTTTCAAAAACTTTTTAAAAGATTTTATCAGAGATACCCCACACGATACGTGAATAAAATAATTCACTAACTTTTACGTGCAGGGGAGGTACCCAATATTTTTTTGATGTGTAACGAAAAAAAAAGAGAGGTTTTTTTTTGGCCACCTGTCGGAGTGATTTAAACGGACAGATTTAATTCAAACTTTGTAGACTTGTCAAGAATCAGCGACAATATAATAATTTCATAAGTTTGAACTAAAAAATAAAAAATAAATAGAGTTTAAAAAAACTAAAAAACATGCTTTTAAAGTACATCAGACTAAAAAGTAATAAATAATTCTTAATATAAGTTGAAAATAATAATTATCAAATTACTAGTATTATTGTGAAAAAGTGTGGGCTGCTCGATAGACGAAAAATATGGCACAGAGCGCCCCACGCTTTTTCACAATTATACTAGTAACTTTTTAATTATAATTTTTAACTTATATTAAGAATATTTTTTACTTTTTATTCTGATGTACTTTAAAAGCGTGTTTTTTAGTTTTTTTAAACTCTATTTATTCAGTTACGAAGGCTAAGGAAACAATGTCATGCCGCTTTATTTTTTTCAGTCATGAAAGCCAAGAAAACATAGCCATGCCACCGAATGTGAGGCCGGAAGGCCGGTAGGTTTTTTTTACTTATGTCAGATGTGTAACATAATATGTGACAATTGTAAGGCTCGCTTGTTTTTTTTTTTACACATTTTATTCCACATATTTATAGGCGTTAATGGTTTGCATAAACGTACCAAATTTCAGATTAATATCTGTAAATCGTCGGTGGCTCAACCGGTAACGACTTGGTCCATCTAACCAGAGGTACCGGGTTCAAATCTGGACGGCCAATGTACCAATGAGTTTTTCAAAAACTTACGTACATATAATTACCGATTGCTTTAACGGTGAAGGAAAAACATCGTGAGGAAACCTGCACACGCCTGCGAAGAAACTCGAAGGTTGTGTGTGAAGTCGACCAACCCGCACTGGGCCCGCGTGGTCGACTAAGGCCTAATCGCCCTGATTCAGGGTAGGCTCGAGCCCCTCGGTGGGGACGTATATGAGCTGATATAATAAAAAAAATATCTGTAAATAGTCTTTGAATAAAACAGCTGTGATATTTCGACGGATAGAGACCGACGGACAGACAAACGGACAGACGGATATCGTATCTCTTGCATTCAGCAAATTACAGTTCGATTTGCTCTTACTTTTGATATACACATCTATGGCTGTTCTCAGAAAACTTTTAGGGAGGGGTTTGTTTGTTTGTTTGTTTGTAAACTCTTTATTGTACAAAATCTTAAAATAATGTTATAAAAAAAAAACCTTAAGTACAAAGGCGGACTTATCCCTTAGAGGGATCTCTTCCAGTCAACCTCTGCAATAATAAACAGAGGACTTAGTGAGGACAAAGAAACACGTAATTACGTACAAGCTAGTTAAAGAACATCAATACAACTAATATTACATTTAAACCTACGTAGCCTAATTTTAATAAATACAAACTCAATTTAATAAATGTAACATAAATAAATATGATACATAATATATATTAATATATATATATATATAAGCTCAAGACAGATGGGTAGATCTCATACATTGTCCTTTAGACAGGCCTTGAAGGCGGTAAGGGTAGGAGACATCCTAATGTCAGCTGGCAGACTGTTCCAGAGGCGGGCTGCGTGCACCGTGAACGACTTAGTGTAAGGTCCACCACCATCATTTATTTTTATCCTGACTGAACCATACCTGACACAAGCAGCGCAGTGGAAGACAATCTGAGCCTCGCTCTGCAGCTCCTCGCGGTCAGCGGTCGACATGCCCAGATCTTCCAGCAGTATATCGCCTTGCACCACCTTGAGCTTCTTAAAGGCATCTGGTGACTCCGAATGCAGATGCTCGAAGATCTGGAAGTTTTCGATTGGTTCAAAGCTGTAGTATACAATTGGACTCGATAGGTGGCGCTGCAGTCTACGTTACTGTTCTTACTGATGTTATAAATATATGTTTGTTACTCTTTCACGCCAAAACTATTGAACCAATTTCGCTAAAAGGTATACTGTTAAAGTAAATGGTGTATGACATGGGATACTTAAATTTCGACAAAATGCAGGCATCTGGGAAAATACATACTACTTGAGGCATCTGGGAAAATACATACTACCTGAGGCATCTGGGAAAATGCATACTACCTGAGGCATCTGGGAAAATGCATACTACCTGAGCCATCTGGGAAAATGCATACTACCTGAGCCATCTGGGAAAATGCATACTACCTGAGACATCTGGGAAAATGCATACTACCTGAGGCATCTGAGAAAATGCATACGACCTGAGGCATCTGAGAAAATGCATACTACCTGAGCCATCTGGGAAAATGCATACTACCTGAGGCATCTGGGAAAATGTATACGACCTGAGGCATCTGGGAAAATGTATACTACCTGAAGGCATCTGGGAAAAACTTTATTTCACGCTCGAGATCCGTTTGTGACTCGCGCACCGTGCACCCTCGAATGCAGATTGCAGTCATAAAAACAATAACTAGCAAAAGTTAGTGCAAGAAGACGGAATACAGAAAATAAGATAGAAAAAATGTTCTTCGAAGAACCTAAAAGCTTTAAGGCATAAGCGTTTATTTGAAGAGATTTTATGCTCAAAAAAGCCAAATGCTCAAATGAATATTTAAAATACACGGTTCCGAGTCAAAAAAGGTGAGCATAGTAAATATTTTCTACCATTCAATTGAAAAATAATTTTCGAAAAACCTAAAAACTTTTAGGTTAAAGCTTTTAATCACAGTATATATATTAGTACTAACGTACAGTATGGACACTCCCTGCCGCTCTCTAAATTCGACCTCACCCCCCCGTCACTCAGATTGGATGTAGATTGGGTACCAAACGTAAAGGACGAGCTACGCAAGCGCGATAAACGTCACTTATATTCACTTTGCGCGCCGCTGAGATTTCGTACACCGGAATAATAATTGAAAACGCTAAACACGTTAAAAAACCGACTTCCATCGCAACAAATTAGTACATTTTTGCATTACTATTTTTGGTTTTTGTTAATTTTCTACTAAAGTACTACACCGATTTTGAAAAAAAAATATATGGGACCACACGGGAAGCACTAGCTTTCAAATAAAAAAAGAATCGTTAAAATCGGTACACCCAGTCAAAAGTTCTGAGGTAACAAACATAAAAAAAAAAAACATACAGACGAATTGAGAACCTCCTCCTTTTTGGAAGTCGCTTGAAAAGCAACTAGTTACCGAACGTAAAGGACGAACTACGCATGCGCGATTAACGTCACTTATATTTACTTTGCGCGCCGCTCACCGCTCGACGCCAATAGGCGGCCGCGGCGCTGAGATGCCTCGTATTATGATTGGCTGACCACCAATATTATACGACCAAATCTAAGAACAATCAGTTCCTATGAATCTTCATACTAGCTGTATCTTTTTTTTTTTTAGAAATGTAGGTAGTTCCTTTATGTTTTTATATGTCAGATATCAGTTTGTTATTGTGGCTTGTGAGATATTTTGTTCGTTTTATTTATTGTTTGTAATAATTTGATTAGATGGTGTGAAAGTATGAGTTGTATAGAAATATCTAGTGGTGTGATATTATAAAATGTGATCTCGGAATTATAGATTGAGATTGACTATTATTGTAGGTTGCTAAATGAGATTGTTTCACGGACAAAAGCTCCTGTGTTTGAAGAACAAATGAACAATGTTATCCATGTAAGTTACTTAATCATGTAAGATAACTGTTGATTGTTGCTTGCAGCACAGTATATATATCTTGCAGTGTGCATGCAGTAAATAACTAACAAACATTTTGTGACCAATACCGCCGGTGTGATTCAACCCTACCTGCATTCTTGCCTATAGATACGTCATTCTCATATCATTTCTCGCTCGTTTGTATGGAGTGTCCGGGGTGTGCTTTTAATATTGCATTGTCACGCGACTTACATATGCATGCAAAATTTCAGCTCAATCGGAAACCGGGAAGTGGGTCAAATTTATCTTGCAAAATTTCATACATACACTGCAAGTTAATAAAAGCTTGCAATAAAAGACGATTCTGGGACCTTGATTCCACCTCTAAAGTTCATCATCGGATCAACTACAAAATACCAAAAAGATCAATAATTGTCACCGGGAATACCGTTTCATTCCAAATTTCAGCTCAATCGGACCCATGGAAGTCGCTCTAAAATCGGTCGCAAGATTTGAACAAAACATACAAACATTGCAAGGTTTTAATAACCCTGTATGTCTGACGCTATGGCTCTAGTCCCCCACTTTTGTGACGTGACTGTCATATAGCAAAAGAGACAGAGCTATACAAAGCCTCTTTTATCTCGTAGTACAAACCTGATATCTTTTGATAAGTGTCGATGGTACTGAAGATGGAGGCTGGCTTTCCAAGATTCCTCGACTTAAGCGATATCTGGCTATCTTCATGTCCGGACACATCAAGGCTGATAGATAACGTAGATGTTTGGCAGCGAGACTTAGATAAGATGGTGATAGCTAGCCAGTCGGACTTAGAAAATGCCCTACCACCAACTAAACCGAATCTTACAAAGTTAGACCACGCCGGGAATCGAAACCTCGACCTCCTTGTTATGAAGCAAGTGGACTAACCACTGTTGCCACGGAAGGAAGAAGAAAACATTAACTATTTACTTCTTATTCATGGTCGCTTACTATGGGCCTCAAAAGAAGGCTCAAGGTCACCTAAAGGGCAATGGAGCAAGCTATGCTCTAAGTTTCTCTGCCTGATCGAATCGTAGGAGAACCAAAGTAACCGACATAGCTCACAGAATCGCTAAACTTAAGTGGCAGTAGTGGGCAAGACACATAGCTCGCAGAACAGATGGCCGTTGGAGCAGTTAATTTCTCGAGTGGCGACCAGCAGGTGGCCAGCGGGCCAGCGGGCCTCCCAAACGGTGGACCGAACACCTGGTGAAGGTCGCGGGAAGCCGCCGGATACGGGCAGCGTAGGACTGGTCGTCGTGGAAATCCTTCAGGGAGGCCTTTATCCAGCAGTGGACGTCTTTCGGCTGATATGATGATGGATGATGATGTAGTTCTTCAAAATCCTCAACTACAATTTAGGGATCTTCAAGGCGAGAGTGGATAGGCATAATTGCGTATACCATTACCATCAAGTGAGAAGAAGTCAAACGCACTGAATTATTTAATAAAAAAAGAACTATCTGCAGGATCCTTAAAATTCTCACCTTGCAATTGAGAAACTCCTCGAGCCTCTCTTTCGTCCCCTGCCCCTTCTTCCCCCGCATCAACATGTAGATGGTTTTCACATCAGGACAGGATCTCAGGAGTTTCTCCACCAGCACCTTGCCCATAAATCCTGTAGCCCCAGTGATGAAGACATTCTTGCCTGCGTAGTAGTCCGCAACTGTAGGCGGCATGGTTGCTCCTGAAAATGAAAAATATATTTTTAAAGATAAGTAACTAGAGCGTCAGTGGCGTAACGGTTAGGGCCGCTACCTCCTGTTCTGGAGGTCGTGGTTCGAATCCTGCCACGTACCAATGTGTTGTCGAATGTCGATTTCATATGTACGTTTATCCGACGCTCTCACGGTGAAGGAAAACATCTTGAGGAACCTGCGAAGAAACTCGAAGGTTGTGTGTGAAGTCGACCAACCCGCACTGGGCCCGCGTGGTCGACCAAAGCCCGATCACCCTAATTCAGTATAGTAGACCCGTGCCCCCAACAGTGGAGACGTTTATGGGCTGTTGACAATGGGGAATATGCATGATTTTTTTTTTGCTTTAATAAAAGCTCATTCATATAAGAAACGATATACAAGAAATATTTTTGAATTACTTTCAAAATACCAAAATGTAAGCCTTTAAAGATTTATCTTTATCTCTTTCTAGCAAAACACAATGTAGCAAAGAGTTTACATGAACCGTGTGTTTTATGTCGTCACATTTACATATCGGATCTCTCTGTCTAATTAGTAGTTGATAATGCTTATATATCTTCCGTATTTGTTGGCCGATTTAAATTTTCATTTCACTTTTTGACATTGTTTTTACGGAATTTTCATATTTTGGGAAGATGTGTGATAAAAAAATTCATGCATAATATACCCTATTGGAACTTCTCTGATATCTCTTACTAACTCTCGGTTTCATAAGATAAATGTATGAATCAGTATGACCTAGGTATGAATGAAGTTTGTCGAGTAAGGAAGAACATCAAGACATCGCGCTGATTGCATAATAGCATCATACACCAATTCATTAAAACGTAGAATACAAATCATCTAATTACCGGTAATTTTAGGAAGGTGCAAGGTTTTTCCAATGTTAATTATAAATTGTGTCATTTAATGGTTTAACTGCCCGTTAATTAATTGTATCGCTAATTTAACAGCTGTTTGTATTGTGACACTTACATTCTTTGTAAACACGTCATATGTTTAACTTTTTTTTATTTGAGTGCGTTTGACTACAACTCACCTGATGGTAAGACACGATGTAGTCGAGGATGGTACACGCAAGATGGTAAGTGACGATGTACTCGAGGATGGTACACGCAAGATTGTAGTCGAAGATGGTACACGCAAGATTGTAAGTGACGTGTAGTCAAGGATGGTACACGCAAGATGGTAAGTGATGATGTAGTCGAGGATGGTACACGCAAGATTGTATATGACGATGAAGTCGAGGATGGTACACGCAAGATGGTAAGTGACGATGTAGTCAAGGATGGAACACGTAAGATGGTAAATGACGTGTAGTCGAGGAAGGTACACGCAAGATGGTAAGTGACGATGTAGTCGAGGATGGTATGGTACACGCAAGATGGTAAGTGACGATGTAGTCGAGGATGGTACACGCAAGATGGTAATTGACGTGTAGTCGAGGAAGGTACACGCAAGATGGTAAATGACGTGTAGTCGAGGAAGGTACACCCAAGATGGTAAGTGACGTGTAGTCGAGGATAGTACACGCAAGATGGTAAGTGACGTATAGTCGAGGATGGTACACACAAGATGGTAAGTGACGATGTAGTCGATAATGGACATGCAAGATGGTAAGTGACGATGTAGTCGAAGATTGTAGCTATAAGCGAAGTCTTAGTAATAGGGTTCCGTTTTTACCCTTTGGGTACGGAATCCTAAAAACTTCCACGCGGGCGAAGCCGCGGAAAGAAGCTAGTTGTGAATAAAACAAATGATATTGCAACAACCCGTTACCTTGACCTGATGATGCAATATTAACTACGCAATAACCTGGAATCTGCAAGATACCCAATGTGTTTTGGCTCATTGGAATGGTCTTAATAAATAGGTTGCACGTATAGATATATGGTAATTTAATAATAATGTTATAAAAATAATACAAAGTAATATTGTCGGGGGTTTCATCATCACATCAGCTCATATACGTCCCCACCGAGGGGCTCGAGCCTACCCTGAATTAGGGCGATCGGGCCTTGTCGACCACGCGGGCCCAGTGCGGGTTGGTCAAATTTATACACACAACCTTCGAGTTTCTTCACAGGCATGTGCAGGTTTCCTCACGATGTTTTCCTTCACCGTAAGAGTGTCGGATAAACGTACATCATTACAGCTCATATACGTCCCCACCGAGGGGCTCGAGCCTACCCTGAATCAGGGCGATTAGGTTGGTCAAATTTATACACACAACCTTCGAGTTTCTTCACAGGCATGTGCAGGTTTCCTCACGATGTTTTCCTTCACCGTAAGAGTGTCGGATAAACGTACATCATTACAGCTCATATACGTCCCCACCGAGGGGCTCGAGCCTACCCTGAATCAGGGCGATTAGGCCCAGTGAGGGTTGGTCGACGTACATATGAAATCGAAATTCGAAAACACATTGGTACGTGGCAGGATCGAACCAGGGGTTTCATAAGCATTTGATTTTAATTAATCATTTTATTTTTTCTTAATTTGTGCTACAGAAAACGATATTCCCTAAGCCAGCGTGTACCAAGAGGTGGTCCCCGGAACTCTAGGGTTTGGAAACCTTGGTTCCGTCCAAAAATTAAACAAAACGTGTTCGCGCGCGCAGGCCCACCTACTTATAGCGCGAACGAAAAAAACCCGCGTAAGCCTAGCTTTAATGCAATTAAAAAAATATATAGAAAAAATACCACCCTTCTCAGTAAATTGTATTTTTTTGTACAATAATTTATTTATTTTTATACATATACATAAAATATTTGCTTTAATCTAAGATAAAATAATTGTTTTTCATTTACATTCGCTTTTTATTTTCAAATCAAAAATGAAAATATGCATATTATGTATTTATTTTTGATGTATACAATAAAGAGTTATTTGAGTTTGAGTTGAGAGTTAAACAAACTTCAAGGTAATAATCTTCTGCACTAAAACTAGGGTTCCGCTAGGAAAAGTATAATTAATTAGGGATCCGTGGCAAAAAAAAATGGGAACCTCTGCCCTAAGCTGTAGGTTTTGCAACACGCATTTCATGGAAAATTTTAAACGTTACACTCTTCTTATTTACCAAATAAAAGAAAAACTATCACAACTAAGTAGGCTTTCTTAGTTTAGGAATAATAGTCGACCAACTTAAAAGTTCAGTTGGATTTGTAAAAAGTTCATAGATCACAGCTCTACAAAAAAAAAAATTTGCCCTGGATATCTTAGCATAGTTTGATGTTTTCATTTCATTTCATTTATTTATAGTTTGCAATCATGTACAAAAATAAGGTCTTAAAATAATGTAAATATAGCATGGTACATGGGCCCTGCTAGGGCATGGCAAACAGGATAGGTAAATTGTAATAATGTACAAAAAAATGAGGAGAGACCAGAAGATAGCTACGAGATAAATGGTTAAATGGTTTTACATAAATATTTACAATTATATATATATATATATATATATATATATATATATATATATATATATATATATATATATATATATATATATATATATATATATATAAAATTTCATTTTAATGTTTTATCGTCCAAAAATTCTTTTATACTATAGTAACATTTAGATATTAATAGGTTTTTTAGGTTGTTGTAAAATTTTTTAGTATTTCCTTCCGATTTTAAAGTTTTTGGGAGTTTGTTATACACTACGATTGACCTATAATAAGGGCTGGTTTTGTAGATTTCCAATATTGGTGTAGGCTGTACTAACAGGTGATGTCGACGCGAACTACTACAGTATTCATATTTGCTTAAATTTTTATGGACATAGTTAGCGATTTCAAGTATATATATACAAGGGAGCGGGAGGATATTTTCACTTTCAAAAAACGGGCGACAAGAGACTCTTGGTTTTATATTTAGGAGTATACGTAGACATTTCTTTTGTAAAACGAAGACGCCATCAGCATGTGCGCTGTGCCCCCACATGATAACGCCGTATCGCAGCCAAGCGTGTGCGTACGCGAAGTAGGCAGCCCGGGCTGACTCGTAGTGAGTATTTCTTTTTAGAACGGATAGTGCGTAGGTGAATTGGGACAATTTGGTTTTTAGTTTTTCTGTATGCGTGTTCCAGTCCAAATGTGAATCTATTGTTACCCCTAACAGTGTGAATGCGCTTTCCTCGGAAATATTCAAATTATTAGATAACGGTATGAGATTAAGTTTTCTTTTCTGGTAGGGTTTAAATTGAATTAGTTTCGTTTTATTTGAGTTAATTTCGAGATTATGGTCGGATAGCCATGATTTAACTATTTGGAATGTTGAGCTCACGCGATTTAAACTTTCTGCCTTTCCGTCACATCCAAACAATAATGAAACATCGTCTGCAAACATTATACAGTGTGATTGTAATACATCTGGCAAGTCGTTAATATATATTATGAATAGGACACAACCGATTACGCTGCCCTGGGGGATAGAACAATTTACTACGCGTGTTTCCGAGCGGACTCGGCCTATTTCTCGACTTTGCTGGTTGAAGAAGTCTACCTCCACGATTTGTTGCCTATCCGATAGGTATGACTTTAGCCAGTTATGTGATTTTCCGCGAATACCTATTCCATACAATTTATTAAGGAGGATGTTATGCCGAACTTTATCATAGGCTTTGGTCATATCTAATAATATTCCAATACCGTACATTTTTTCCCGGATGAAGTTATAAGCCTCCTGTATATATTCGTAGACTGCATTTGAGGTGGACTTGTTTTTGCGAAAACCGAACTGATTTTTATTGAGTAGGTCGTATTTTTCTAAAAACTCATAGATACGATTTGCCATAGCTTTTTCGAATATTTTTGAAACAATAGGGAGCAGGGCGATCGGTCTGTACTGATTAACATCATCTGATTTGCCGCCTTTTTTAATAATCGGTCTTACTATAGCTATTTTTAGCCTATCTGGAAAGCGCTCGTCATCGAATGATTGGTTGATAAGCATAGTTATTGGCGAGGTTAGTTCTTCCTTACAACTTTTTAACAGAACCGGGGGAATTTCATCAATGCCGTAGCTATACTTATTTTGCAAGCCTTGAATTATAGTAGATACTTCTTGCTCAGTCACTGGCTGTAGGTATAGCGAGTTAACAGCTGTACGTGACGGTGGCCGGCCGGCCGGCTGGGTACCCGCATCACTACTCGATGTGCATGTGATATTGCCTATGGATATAAAAAAGTCGTTGAAAGTATTTGCTACGGATGTCGGACATTCGATTGTTTTGTTCGATGATTTTAATGTTATATTTACTTTATTACTTTTGTTGCATTTCTTAGTTACTTGGTTGATTATGCGCCACATTGTTTTTGTTTTATTTTTTGCATTTTTCATAGTGTTTATGTAAATCATTTTTTTTGATAATTTTACACACTTTTTCAATATATTTCTAAAATTTTTAAAGTGTAGATTTAGTATTTTATTTTTGCTTTGGTTAACTAGTATTTTTAATAACCTTTTGTGTCGGCATGATTTCTTGAGACCTGCGGTGAGCCATGTCTTTTCTTGTATTTTTATTTTTACGCGTTGTTTAGGTATTCGTAAATTTAGAAGGTTAATTAATATATTTTCAAAAGCATTATAGTTTTCATTTATTGTAGCTTGTTTTAATAAAACTTTGGCCCACTCTACTCTTCCTAACTCATTTTTAAATAAAGATATGTTTTGTGACGAGAAGCATCTTTGAAACGCAAACTTTTTTTTATTGTTTATTCTTGGTTCTTTATATGTAAATTCATATAAAATACCTCTATGGTCCGATATTCCGTGTTCGTTTACTGACATGGAAAAGTCTTTATTATTTGTAAAAAGCAGATCAATACACGTCGAGCTGGTGCTTGTTACTCTGGTTGGTGTTTTGTTAAAAGGGCGCAAATTACACTCCAATAGCATGTTACATAATTTTCGATAGCTAGGCGGGTTTACCAACGCATTTATGTTGAAATCGCCCCCAATTATGACATGTTTATTAGTACAAGTTTTGTTAATAATTTCAATTAAATTTTCGATAAATTGGAAGAATATTTCTATCTTATGGTCTTTCCTATATAAATTAATTAAAATAATATTTTCTTTTGGTAATTCGACTGAGCAGCATTCTATAACATATTCTATCGATATTTCTTTGAAATCAGTCCTTTCTTTGTATTCCACGTCGTAGTCGTCCCTCAGTAGGATCACCGTGCCTCCTCCCATGCGCTCGCGCCGGATGTAAGATGCGGCTAGCACGTACCCTTCTATGTTTGTTAATTCCTTATTTTCTTCCTGGAGCCAGGTTTCTGATAAGCATACAGCCTGATATTTTTTTTCGTTTAGAAAACTCTCCATCATATGTGTTTTATTATTCAGGCTCTGGACATTTTGGAAGAAAATATGAAAGTTACTTTCGAAAGGAGTTATGCTGTGGAGGCCTGTTTTGTTCAACTTGAAGTGTTTTACTGATTGTGCTGTTCTGCTGTTGTTCCGCTTGGTTCTTGTTTGTGTTTGTCCTTTGTTGTGCAGCGTCCCTATAGTTTGTGTATAGCTTGCCCTCAATGTAAAGTTTGTTGTCGCGTATTACTGCATATTTCCCGTTATCGCGTTCCCTTTGTAGTATTTCTCTTAGTTTTTTTCGTTCCTGTAGTGACTGGTCGTCTAAGGCTTCTGAAATGGCTAGGCCTGATCCTCTAAAGTATTTTTTATGTTGCAAAATATAATTTGTCATTCTCTTGCTAAAAAGCTCCACTACGAGAGGTCTTCTATTCCCTTTTTTCCCTAGGCGCCTTATATCTTCTATGTATCCTACTAGGTTTAAGTTGAGTATGTCCTGGAAGGCTGAAATGACTCGGTTTTGTAGATCATACTCTGTATTCCAGTTATCTTCCTCTAGACCATAAATAACTATTTTCTTAGATAAGTCACAATCACATTTTGATTTCCATGTGTCATTTTGTTTGTAGGTGGTATTTGTTAGTTTTTGCTCTAGGTCTCTTATTTCTTTTCGCAGGTCGATATTTTCTGCTTCTAATTTTTTTATCTTGTTATCTACTTTTGTTAAAGCTTCTTGAAATTTACGTTGTTCTTCACTCATAGCTTCAGTATAGGTAGTAATTTCGGATTTTAGTTTAGTTATTGCGGTAAATATTTCGTTTCGTAGAGTAATTTCCATTTTAGACATTTCTGATAGAATTGATTTAGTGTTACTGTTTAATTTTGTATCTAGTAGGTTGGCTATTTGTTCCAGTGTTATTTCATTGGATTTTAAATGAAGAGTGTTACTAGACGTGTTTTCGATTTCATTTATAGTATCGCCTAAGATATCTTTCCCTTCATTTACCAGTTCGCTAACGGAAATTTCTGGCGTGCAAGTAGCATCGAGAGTATTTTCCAAGTTCTTATCCAAAGTTTGGCTTTGCAGCAGTGAACGGACTGGGGTGCCGTCTTTTTTTGCGGGTCTTTTAGTTAACATAACGCATTCTGGGCACACCCAAAACCGTTCAAGCTCTAATTTTTGGGTAACCATTTGTGTCTTAGCTATATTGACACATTTACTGTGGTATTTGCCTTTACATTGGGTACATTCAAGTAGTTCAAGGACAGCAATATGTTGATTACACGCCAAACAAGATCTCATCGTGATTATCCTTTATTTATAATTCGTACAAAAGTGGGTAGATATATGTATTTACTTACGAGCGCTCGATCCGAAGCGAGTTATATGTTTGTATCAGCTGGTGGCTGGCAGTGTTCGATGACTCACGTACGTTTACAAGTACCGGCCTGGCGGCCGTTGCTTGTTTTTGACTAACGGCGAATTCGTTATTTATTTTCGTGTTTGCGGCTCTTGTGTTTTTGTATTTTTGATAATTCCTTCACAGCTTTGTTGCACGTCACTTGATCTATATTGTGGAACACAATTTGCACACTATATTTCCGTTTTCACTATGATTAGCAATTTATTTTGGAGAGATACACGGAACAGGTGTGTGCCGCGCGCGTCGCGTTATAAGACCTCTGGGTAAAATTTCAAGTGCCCAGATTACGAAATTATTCATAAAAGTATTGAATGAGCTCTTGTTTTTACGATTTTTGCATATCTTTATTTTATTAGGCTTGGGAAATGGGAATCGGAAATGAATAAACTTAGGTTGACAGGATAAATGGCAACCCTCTGATGCTAAATATGTCGGTCTGCCTGCGCAAAGTGGTTGTTTTAGGTACTTACAGCGCATGAAAAGCTATTTATTGTGACCAAAAAAAAAACAATAAGGGAAATAGCTGAGTAAGATATAAAATGAAGGTACTAGTTAAGTAAGATATAAAAAGCGTCGGTGGCTCAACCGGTAACGACTCGGTCTTCCTAACCAGAGGTGCCGGGTTCAAATCCGGATGGCCAATGTACCAATGAGTTTTTCGAAACTTACGTACCTACATATACTTACCGATTGCTTTAACGGTGAAAGAAAACATCGTGAGGAAATCTGCACACACCTGCGAGAAACTCGAAGGTTGTGTGTGAAGTCGACCAACCCGCACTGGGCCCGCGTGGACGACTAAGGCCCGATCGCCCTAATTCAGGGTAGGCTGGAGCCCCTCGGTGGGGACGTATATGAGCTGATATGATGATAACTAGTTGTACTCATGACAATTATGCAAAAACTGACCTTTTGTTTTTTTTTCTAGTTGTAACCATAGAACTGCTCCAATTTTAATCAAAACATTACGATAAATTATGAACTTCTTCGGAAAACAATGTAAAATGATTTTGTTTTTTTCATCATATCAGCCGAGAAACCGACCCACTGCTGTACAAAGGCCTCCCCCAAGGATTTCCACGACAACCGGTCCTTTGTTTTCTTACTTTTTAAATTTTTTTTCATAATTTATCCTACTAATATTATAAATGCGAAAGTTTGTAAGAATGTATGGATGTTTGTTTTTTACTCTTTCACGCAAAAACTACTGAACGGATCTGACTGAAATTTGATAGGTAGTAAGTAAAATATTTATTTGCAGAATATTGGTAACAAAAGTAGACAGATTAGGACTTGGATTAGCACTTCGCAATCTCGAAAAGTCATAGAAACATTGTCCACGCGGCTGAAGCCGCGGGATACAGCTAGTTTATAATGAATTAAAAACCACAATTTTGCACGATTCGTCCGCAGCGATTGACGTAAAAGCCACGTTGCAGTACGAGCTGACAAGAACTTTTTTTCCAAGCTATTTCTTTCGATGTATAAAACTAATTTTTTTATAAAAAAAAAACATCGTGAAGGCGGTATTATTACAGATTTTCGTTATTTTTGATCTAAATTAATCCTAAACAATAGAAAACCCAAGGTTGAAAAAAATACCCTTATTTTAGATGATGTTCCTGAAAGTCAAAAGCTATTAGAAACACAATTGAGCAGTTTTTGCCCAATAGAAAAAAAAATCCCAAAGATAGGTTTACATCGTTACTTTCAACTCTAGTTATAACAAATACTTTGAAGTATAAATTAAAAAAAAATATGCAACAATATTTGTTATGATAATACAAAGTGAGTAATGTTATTATTTTTTATACTTTCATTGTAGTTTTTGATTGAAACGAAAAACCACTGAAAATGTGCGGTTATTTTCTTTACTCTTTACACGTAAACAAAAACACAGAGACAACTGTTCCAATCAATACGTCGCCTGAATAATTTTAGGGATGGAGGAGCCTTAACGCTCAATCCATCGTACATAACGTTAAAAAAACACGTGACTTACTTGTAATGTGATGCACGGTATATGATGATAAATCAAAGATGTTCGCTGCCTCTTTATTACTGTGAGAAGCTATAGTTGACCCTATTTAACCCACGTTTTCCGATGAGTAATCTTTCTTAATCGTGACGCGTGTGGGTTAATACGCTATTTGTGATGCAAATAGAGTAAAAATAGTTTTATTACACTTCAAATAATCAAGTTACACGTCCGTCGTCCATTAGATACATCTGCCTTCTTGTAGCTACTAGCGTTCACGTCCAAGGGAACGGATGTATCAGAGTCGAAGGAAGGCTGCAAATAGCTTCGGGACTGGCAACCTGTTTCACAACTTACTTTATTAAAACTGGACTGAACAGCTCTGCTAGGATTTTGCATCAAAAGGGTACCAAATGGGTCAATTATACCGTAACTAGCTGTTGCCCGCGGCTTCGCTCGCGTGGACATCGTTTTTAGGGTTCCGTACCCAAAGGGTAAAAACGGGACCCTATTACCACACCCTGGACACTTTAAACAGCGGGCCAGAAATGACATTTCAAAAAAGGAATGACGGAACAAACGAAATGGCGGCGAAATCCTATACATTCGACAACCAAACTGTAACGAATCTGTATCAATCTGGGTGACGAGGGGGTGAGGTCGCAATCTAGAGAGCGGCAGGGAGTGTCCATACTGTATGTTAGTAATATATATACGTTGCTATTACTAAGACTTCGCTGTCTGTCTGTCACCTGGCTGCATTACATGAACTGTGATAGCTAGACAGATGAAATTTTCACAGATTATGTATTTATGTTGCCGCTTTCATAACAAATACCACAGAGTACTTTGTATTAACTAGACAAATACAATTCAACGCACGTAAAAAGAGCTCCAGTGGTCAAGTGGTGGGAATGTGTTTGCGCAGGCGGGAAACAAATGACAACTGGCGAACCAATCACGCGACAGCAAACAAGAGAGACGCGTGTTTCCCCCGTCGCGCCTCACCCCTTACCACCAATTTGGCCCGCAATTCATTCACTGCGCAGGTAGGTCTCTCGGAGCTCTTTTTACGTGCGTTGAATTGTACTAAAAATGAAGAAATTAGCGCCAACTTTTATGATGGTACGAAACCCTACACCCTACTCGCACTTGGCCGGTTTTTTATGATTGTCTTTGAGGGTGAGTGGTTCGCGAGCGGTAGACATGAGTTTTCTCCAGAACTCTCAGAAACTATATCGGGCTATTCTGATTAGGGCCTATGTCACTTCCCTCCCCCCCCCCCCCTTATCCAATTCTATTTTCAAAGTAAACTTCTATATAGAAAGGGGGTATTAGGATTTTTTCTGTCACGAAAAAGCGTTACGGCCGCGTGGAGGAGGTAGACGATATCGCATCTCCTTGTGTGGTCTTTCTGGCTGCGCGTTACCTATATATAAAAAACTCCGTTTCAATTTTAGTTTCGGTAAGTTTTAGTGAGTGAGAAGAAACGCAGAGCTCTGAGTGAACTCAACACGAGATGACGAGGGATGGGTTATTTTAGGTGTTTTTTGTAACGTATTTTAGGTGTGATTTAAGGTATTTTAGATGTCATTCAAGGTACTTTAGGTGTGATACCTATAGTATTTTAGGTTAGTATTTTAGGCGTTTTATTTTAGGTGTAATTTGTAATTAATTTTGTTACTAATAAATAATTCATTTCCATATCCCTTTAACACGTTTATTACATTCATATATTAAATTTATGACATCACGAAATAGTTAGCGTTGTGCTGCACGAATTAATTAATTTTACAACAAGTTGAAATTTCAATTCCAACTGGCGAATATGGTGATAAACGACTAGAACCGGGCGTTCCTCGGAGTCTCCTAGCCGTGTAAACTAGCCAGGAATTAATTAATAATTAAAAACCTTACTACTTAAAAAGTTAACCCCTCTTTTTAAGGTTGCGTACCCAAAGGGTAGAAACGGGACCCTATTACTAAGACTCCGCTGTCCGTACGTCTGTCAGTCCGTCTGTCACCAGGCGGTATTTCATGAACCGTGATAGCTATACAGTTGAAATTTTTATTCGACTATGTATTTATGTTGCCGCTATAGCAAAAATTACTAAAAATTAGAAAAATTTAAATATAACGGGGTCTCCATGCAAAAAACGGGGTTTATTTAAACGTGAAGAAACTAGCGCCATCTAGTATAATGGTACGGCACCCTTTGTGTGCGGTTCTGACTCCACTTGGTCGGTTTTTTGGCTAGTTGCGTAAAAATGTATCTTATGTCACTCACGGGATCAAGAAAATTTAACAACATCTGCACTCAAAAATCCATCAAGCCGTTTAGGCTTAAGAGCGAGCCAAAGAAATAAACATATACAGGGTGTAACAAAATTGGTGTAGGTCCCGTTAACTGCGGCTTCTACTCATCATACTGAACAACTTTTGTTCTACGACTTTGCTTAAAAAACGCAAAAATTTTTTTTTACTTTTCATACAAATCGATCAGCTGATAGACCAATTTTGTGCATTTTGGTATGGAGGGTCCAAATTTTTTTTTGCGAATTGACAATAAGTTCCTTGAAGAGAGTTGTTCGGTATGATGAGTACAGTTAACGGCTCCTACACCATTTTTTTACATCCTGTATACAAACACACATCCATACATACACTTGAAAAAATTAACCCTTCGTCTGGCGTCGTCGGGTAAAAATATTATTCATTGTGTGAAAACGGATTTTCTCAATAATGATAACTTTTAAGGTAGACTTTGAATATTGAATGTCAAACATTACCTGAATACAAAATTTCATCTAAATTGTAATCCATTGCCGAGAAATAATATACACAACAAATTCTCATTTAAAATATTAAGATGACACTACGAAATCGTACGCGCTGTGTGCTGCACGAATTAATTAGGTCAATTAATAACAAGTTAAAATTTTAATTTGAATACGTACAATAGGCACCGACTATTACGTTGAATTGCATTAAGGCGAGGTATTGTTCAGAACAATTATCTCTGTTTTTTTCTTTACGTGAAAAGAGAAAAAAAAAATAACCACACTTTTATGCACTTTTTCAATGTTTTATTTTTTTAACATATAGGCAATTTTTGCGAAAAAGTGAGTCCGACAATATGTCTGGATTTTATTTTATTTTTATTTTATTTTTTTATGCACAATTGGTAAACCCTTGACAACATCTCACCTGGTGGTAAGTGACGATGTTGCCGAAGATGGAAGCGGGCTTACCAAGATTCCCCAACGCAATGGGGAACTGGCTATCTTATCTTCATGCCGGAACACACCAATGATATCAACATTGATATTTGGCGGCAAGACTTAGATAAGATGGTGGTAGCTAGCCAGACGGGCTTAGAAAATGCCCTACCACCAACCAAACCGAGTCTTACAATTAACCCCGCCGGGAATCGAACCCGCGACCTCCTGTTTAAAGCCAGTGAAATTTGCCTCTGAGCTACGGAGGCGGTTATTCAGAAATGAGAGAAAAAAAATAAGGTGCTATAGTGAAGTAAAACTGGTTTTTTGGGAAAATTTAATCATATCGTGTTTTGGCCTCCTACACTTTGTAGCAGACATAATGTAATATTTTTTTTAAATGATAGTAGTATTGCAGTTTCAACTGCAGAAAAAAGACTTTTTCCAACCCTCGGTATCGGGGTTTACATTTTTTAAATATATTGAAAATGCAAAAAATATTCATTATTAGTTCTTGGATTAGCCCATTCGCTTCACACCAGGAGGTCACGGGTTCGATTCCCGCTGGGGTCAACTTGTAAGACTCGGTTTGGTTGGTGGTAGGGCATTTTCTAAGCCGGCCTGGCTAGCTACCACCATCTTATCTAAGTCTTGCCGCTAAACATCAGTGTTAACAACATTGATGTGTTCCGACTTGAAGATAAGATAGCCAGTTCTCCATGGCGTTGGAGAATCATGGTAAGCCCGCTTCCATTTTCGACATCATCCTCACTTACCATCAGGTGAGAAGATGCCAAGGGCTTACCAATTGTGAATAAAAAAAAATAAAAAAAGATCTCCCCTCGGACCAAGCCGCGGGCAAGATCTAGTTTAAAATAATTACTTTGGAAATTGGATTTGAAAATATTTTCCTCTGAAGTCCCATAAACATACAATAGATGGGTTAATTTTTCTCAGTCCACTAAAACACCACGTTGTCCTACAGCCTTTTCTACCTCCATAACGTAACTTAAAGTAATAATAACTCTATCATCACGAGACCAGGTCATCGCTAGTACGATACAATAAAGATTGTATATTTGCCCGTCTGTTACATCGCGGTTTAGCAGTTCTGCTCGTTAAAAGTTAAAGATTCAATTATAAACTGTTGCAATGCAGCTACTGATTTTCCGTTTTATCTGAGCAGGAAGTTTGTTTTCTATACTTTTAATAGGTAGGTACTGTAGTTTTAGTGAATGGTACCCTCGACGAAAAAATGATCGTTCTAGCACAAAATAGATAGGTAGTTCTAATATCTAGACCGCGCAGCGCAACAACTGTTTCAATTAAACCGTATTTATAACCACGGCATGATTAAAAAATTACAAAAAATACCCGACAAAAAACTTCTAAAATTAGAAAATAATATGTTATTATTATTAGTAACCAACAATTATTGTATATTAAATTCTTTAGGTGTATTAAAAAGTGTATTAAAAAGCGTCGGTGGCTCAGCTGGTAACGACTCGGTCCATCTAACCAGAGGTACCGGGTTCAAATCTGGACGGCCAATGTACCAATGAGTTTTTCAAAAAACTTACGTACATATACTTACCGATTGCTTTAACGGTGAAGGAAAACATCGTGAGGAAACCTGCACACGCCTGCGAAGAAACTCGAAGGTTGTGTGTGAAGTCGACCAACCCGCACTGGGCCCGCGTGGTCGACTAAGGCCTAATCGCCCTGATTCAGGGTAGGCTCGAGCCCCTCGGTGGGGACGTATATGAGCTGATATAATAATGTTATTATTATTAGTAACCAACAATTATTGTATATAAATTCTTTAGGAAGTAGGTTTTTCTGAAATAAAATCTCCTTTACACTTTACATACACAATTTGCTGAAGCAGCATGTTTGCTTTGCCATCGCCCTAAGCAACTTCCATCGAGCCAGCAGTTAAGGAAAGTATATACTCCATTTTCCTTCAGTTTTCCCGGCCAAGAACCCATGGTTTTTTTATGAACGTTAATCAGTGTTTAATTTAACTTGTTTTATGTGTGTCTTTTTACATACAATTTAAGTGATATCACAATATTAACAGAAAACGATCTATACGTATGGATCGTCCACTCTACAATTCTTAAATCTTCAAAATATTCAATGTAAGCTCCTGTTCATACATTTCGTTCTATATTTAGTAATTGGTTCTAAACTTCCTAAATTTGACCCTATTTAATTAATTTTGTTTTGTAAGAAATTTTCATATCATCCTGCGGTCACCAACCTTTTTTTCATATATCCAATTATTAACTTTACATATTTTAAATTATAATTTTATTTAAACCTCTAATATTCTTTTCCATTATTCCACCGTTGAACATATATTTCCCTAAATTCTACGTATGATGTAACGGAATTTTGAAGGGCAAGAGTGAATAGGCATTATTTGAGTTTGCGTGTACCATCCTCGACTGCATCATCACTTACCATCAGGTAAAAAAAAAGGCATTTATCCCGATTTCAATCATTTTCGTTACACTTACCAATAGTGAATAAAAAAGATATATATATATACAGGTGTAACAAAATACTCATCATACTGAACAACTTTTGTTCTACGACTTTGCTGAAATTGCAAAAAAAATGTTACTCTTTATACAAATCGATCAGCTGATCGACCAATTTGTTCATTTTGGTGTGGAGGGTGCAATTTTTTTTTGAGAAATGTCTGGAAATTTGTTCAGTATGATGAGTGGTCCTACACCAATTTTTTAAACGCTGTATATCATATTTCACACAGTCCATCCATCTTTTATTTGGTCTTCCTCTTCCTTTACTTAAACAGTGTGTCACCAGTCACACTATATAAGTATAAGAGGACTTTTTTGCAAACTGACTTAGTTCTGTAAAATATATTTCTCAGTTTCGTCTTCTGATTTACCTCCTGAAATTCGTCCGTTGTGTTACCTGTCATCATATTTAGGTATTATACCCAGGACATTTTTGTAAATTGCGTACGAGTTCTATAAAATATTAATAATAATAATAATAATAATAAATATCCTTTATTGCATACCAAAAAAACTTTCATCATCATCATCATCATATCAGCCACAAATCGTCCACTGCTGGACAAAGGCCTCCCCCAAGGATTTCCACGACGACCGGTCCTGCGCTGCCCGCATCCATCGGCTTCCCGCGACCTTCACCAGGTCATCGGTCCACCGCGTGGGAGGCCTGCCTACGCTACGTTTTCCGGTGCGCGGTCGCCACTCGAGAACTTTACTGCCCCATCGGCCATCTGTTCTACGAGCTATGTGCCCTGCCCACTGCCACTTCAGTTTAGCGATTCTGTGAGCTATGTCGGTTACTTTAGTTCTCCTGCGGATCTCCTCGTTTCTGATTCGATCACGCAGAGAAACTCCGAGCATAGCACGCTCCATTGCCCTTTGGGTGACCTTGAGCCTTCTTATGAGGCCCATAGTAAGCGACCATGTCTCAGTTCCGTAAGTCATCACTGGCAACACACACTGGTCAAAGACCTTAGTCTTGAGACACTGCGGTATTTGGGACGTGAAGATATTGCGAAGCTTCCCGAACGCTGCCCAGCCGAGTTGGATTCGTCGATTGATCTCTTTCTTGAAGTTGGACCTACCTAACTGGACTGTTTGTCCCAGGTATACATATTCGTCAACAACTTCCAGTGTAGAGTCTCCAACCTTTAGAGGAGTGGGTGCGACACGGACATTTAACATTATTTTCGTCTTGTCCATGTTCATTTTAAGACCCACTTGTTGAGAGACCTTACTGAGGCCATCGAGCATTGTGCTTAGGTCTTCCATAGTCTCAGCCATGACCACGATATCATCAGCGAATCGGAGGTGGGATATGTACTCGCCGTTGATATTGATGCCGAGTCCACCCCAGTCCAAAAGCTTAAAAACATCTTCCAGGGCGGCGGCGAACAGTTTCGGAGATATAACGTCTCCCTGTCTCACCCCTCGCTGCAACTGGATAGGTTTCGAGTTCTGGTCTTGGAGGCGAACCGACATGGTGGCGTTTTCATACAGACACTTCAACACCTCGATGTATCGATGGTCAATTTGGCACCGCTGGAGAGACTGTAGCACAGCCCAGGTTTCGACTGAATCAAAGGCCTTCTCATAGTCCACAAACGCCAAGCATAGTGGCTGATTGTACTCTTCGGTCTTCTGTATAATCTGCCGCAGCGTATGTATGTGGTCTATGGTACTAAAGCCTTTTCGGAAACCGGCTTGTTCGGGAGGCTGGAAGTCGTCAAACCTGCGTGCGAGACGATTCGTAATGACTCTCGAAAACAGCTTGTAGACATGGCTCAGAAGTGAGATGGGTCTGTAGTTCTTCAGCAGGGTGTTGTCGCCCTTTTTGAAGAAAAGCACGACCACACTTCTGTGCCATGCCTTAGGCGTTTGTCCCTCGAGTATAACGGAATTAAATAACTTCTGAAGAGCTTTTAGTACCGGTGATCCACCTGCTTTCAGAAGTTCAGCCGTAATTCCATCATCACCCGGTGCCTTGTTGTTCTTGAGCTGTTTGAGAGCCATTCTAATCTCGTACAGGCTGACGTCCGGGATATCTTCGGTATAGTGTCGGGTTAGCCTGGCTCTTGGGTCTTCAGCCAGATCACTGACAGGCAAACGTGTGGTCGTGTACAATTGTCCATAGAACTTCTCAACTTCTTCCAGCAAAAAAACTTTACAGAAACTTAATTTAAAAATGTACAGTGCAAAGGCCGCCTTTAGCGATATCTTCCAGGCAACCTTAAGGTAACCGGTAGGAGTTGGTAGGTAAAAGGCTAAATGTCTTATAATACATTTTTTTAGAAGACTTTTTGCAAATTGACTATGAGTTCTTTGAGAAAAGGTTGTTCAGTTTCGTCTTCTTAGAAATGCGTATGTCGTCCTACCTGTTACCCTGTATAAGTATTAGATTCAAGATTCAAGGTATTTATTCAATATACGAGTAGGTGAAAATTACATTTACTTACATACATAAAATAATTATAACATAATTTCATTTGTGAAGAATCAAGAAATAAACCAATCATTAGTTATTAACTTCAAAATGCAATCCTTGAAATAAACCAGATTATTTCATTAGAACATGAAAACAAGATGACACGAAAAGTTGTATATAAAAATCATTGAATGTCATTGATACCTTTGTCAAGAGTAGGGCAGTTTACGTCAATCATATTGAGGGAAAGGAACGACCCGGCTCCCGATGCGCCACCATCCGCACGAACATTTAAGCGAGCATGTACCACTCATGTCAATGCTAGTATAAAAATATTAATTAAAAGAAGTACTAGACTTGTCATGTCTTGTCGCTTCCACGTCAATTCTTACGTTGTTCATCATTTTATTACTATTAAACAGGATTAGCAGTGTTGATAGAAGAAACACTGTCTACCCATACATTTTTGTCATTTAAATATTCGGATGTCTTATAATAACCTTTTTTTGGAGACTTTTTTGCAAATTGACTATGAGTTCTTTATGAAAGGTTGTTCAGTTTCGGTTTCTGATTCACTTCCTGAAATGTGTCCGTCATCTTGAGGGTTCACCTAGTACGTTAGATGACTTTTCTTGAAATTGACTATAAGTTGTTCAGTTTCACAACTGTTGAATTTCTAGATTTCAAGATGTTTACTCAAAATAGGTGCACTTTACTCTCTTTCTGATGGTCATAAGATAACGATTACATTACATAATGTTAGATTGAAAAAATTATAAACAAACAATCATCAGTTAATAATGTCAATAAAATCATTAATATAAAACAAATGCTTTGTCATTTAGACATGAAAACAATATGACACGAGAATTAAGAAGTAAGTAGTAAGTTGGCTCTTCTTATCAGCTCATGTACGTCCCCACCGAGGGGAAGTTGGCCCAGCTCCGTTTAAATATTAAAATCCCTTAAGAAAAATTATTCAGTTTAACTAATCCAAGCTTAAATATTACTTCAAATATTTGTTTTGTTACATTGATGTATGGATCGAAATGCTGGCCTATGAGGACAGAGGATGTGCAACGGCTACATGTCAATGAAATGAAGATGCTCCGATGGTCAGGAGGAGTCACCCGACTGGATACGATCAGGAATTAATACATTCGTGACTCCTTCAAAGTCGCTGATATCAAGCTAAAGTAAAGGGAAAACCGACTCCGTTGGTACGGACACGTGATGCGGTGCGATGAGAGTCACATGACCCGGGCCGTCATGGAGATGCAGGAGGGTACATGTCAATGAAATGAAGATGCTCCGATGGTCAGGAGGAGTCACCCGACTGGATACGATCAGGAATTAATACATTCGTGGCTCCTTCAAAGTCGCTGATATCGAGCTAAAGTAAAGGGAAAACCGACTCCGTTGGTACGGACACGTGATGCGGTGCGATGAGAGTCACATGACCCGGGCCGTCATGGAGATGCAGGAGGGTACATGTCAATGAAATGAAGATGCTCCGATGGTCAGGAGGAGTCACCCGACTGGATACGATCAGGAATTAATACATTCGTGGCTCCTTCAAAGTCGCTGATATCAAGCTAAAGTAAAGGGAAAACCGACTCCGTTGGTACGGACACGTGATGCGGTGCGATGAGAGTCACATGACCCGGGCCGTCATGGAGATGCAGGAGGGTACATGTCAATGAAATGAAGATGCTCCGATGGTCAGGAGGAGTCACCCGACTGGATACGATCAGGAATTAATACATTCGTGGCTCCTTCAAAGTCGCTGATATCAAGCTAAAGTAAAGGGAAAACCGACTCCGTTGGTACGGACATGTGATGCGATGCGATGAGAGTCACATGACCCGGGCCGTCATGGAGATGCAGGAGGGTACATGTCAATGAAATGAAGATGCTCCGATGGTCAGGAGGAGTCACCCGACTGGATAAGATCAGGAATTAATACATTCGTGGCTCCTTTAAAGTCGCTGATATCAAGCTAAAGTTGAGGGAAAACCGACTCCGTTGCGATGCGATGAGAGCCAGAGGACCCGGGCCTTCGTGGAGATACAGGAGGGTAAGATTGGTAGAGGCCGTCCACCCACCTCTTGGATGCGAACCGTCTCTGCAGATATGACGAAATGGCACTAAATCGCCAAGAGTGGTGATATCATATCAGAGGGACCGACCGACCCCGTACAGGGACGAAATGGCACTAAATCGCCAAGAGTGGTGATATCATATCAGAGGGACCGACCGACCCCGTACAGGGACGAAATGGCACTAAATCGCCAAGAGTGGTGATATCATATCAGAGGGACCGACCGACCCCTTACAGGGACGAAATGGCACTAAATCGCCAAGAGTGGTGATATCATATCAGAGGGACCGACCGACCCCGTACAGGGACGAAATGGCACTAAATCGCCAAGAGTGGTGATATCATATCAGAGGGGCCGACCGACCCCGTACAGGGACGAAATGGCACTAAATCGCCAAGAGTGGTGATATCATATCAGAGGGACCGACCGACCCCGTACAGGGACGAAATGGCACTAAATCGCCAAGAGTGGTGATATCATATCAGAGGGGCCGACCGACCCCGTACAGGGACGAAATGGCACTAAATCGCCAAGAGTGGTGATATCATATCAGAGGGGCCGACCCCGTACAGGGATAAGGTCAGGAAGGAAGAAGAAGATTTGTTTTGTTACATGTGAGTAGGTGTAGTGCCATTGCTACATGAATACTTAGGAAAGCCATTGCTACTTAATAAGTAAGCCGAAAAGTTGTCTTATGGAAAGAAAAAAGTAGATGAGGTAAGTAAAGAATACAATTAACGGTTTAGATTTAAAAGGACAAACGGATAAACAATAGTTATTTATGATACAAGGGTGGTAAAAAGGTCAATAACAAACGAGTGACATTTGTGAGCCCGAGCCGCAGGCGAGGGTTTACCATCGTCACGAGTTTTTTATTTCCTTTTACACCCATGTATCATACAAAGTTTTTCAATACAGTTGTGAGAAAATAGATAAAATAAACATACATAGACTGTCAAAAACATAACCCTCCTTTTTTCGAAGTCGGGTAAAAAACGACCGTAACAAAACACAAAATACATGGGTATAGGTACATACCTATCAAGGCTTCAGCAACCAAAGTTTAATTTACGCGACTTGTGGCTTATTTTAAATGTCCGGGGAGTAATCTCACTTTGTTTTTTTCTTATACATACACTTAAGTATATTTTTTATTACATATATATAACTATTCATAATTATATTAGCTTTCACATCTAAAACATCTCAATTCAGTTTTACAAAAACTGCGCCATATTTTATCTAGCACACGTACGCATGCGAAAGTTTTTTTTTATCATAGACTACAATAAGGCTTGGAATACTAAGCCTCTTTCGAAAAGATGACCTATTCCTTGGTGTAACCGGTTCCACTTCATTCATATTTTTTCTCTTGTCCTCACAAAGATATAACCCAAAGAGAATCTAAACAGCTAGCGTTAAGTACTAACCTCTCGGAGGAACTACCTATCTCTTTTAAAATTCTCCTTTCAAAAGTCTTAAAGAAGATTCTGTATTTTTGGTTATTATATTTTTTATTTGCTAGGAATGTCTTGTTCCTCCGAGGTAGAAATAAAAAAAAAGTGGTAAAGTAAAAGCACGTGTGCGGTAAAATCAATTTTGCGCACACTTAACTGGCTTATAAAGGACTACTTTTCGAGCAACTGTATTGAAAAAGAAATTGTCCCTATGGAAGTCTTTGACCAAACCGAAAGTGAAAGTTAATTTATTTTAGGGTGTAATTTCACTGTGGTACTTTCACTTGCAGTTTGGTCAAAGATTACCATAGGGTCAAATTTCCTATTTACTCTACTGGCCATATTTTTTTATACACTAGCGATGTCAATTTCTTTTTTATCTGTTTGTTCTTTTAAAACTAGAGCGTTAATATATTCTTTACTTACGTCATCCACTTATTTTCTTTCTCATTTGACTATTTTTGGCCAAACATTCTAAATTTTACGTATTCATGTAGGCTTTTTAGGTTATTTTCTTTATTTTGCTACAGTAGGTATAGTTGGTAATAAGAGATGTCACATCGTTCGATAACATAACCATTCCCATGATTACGGGATGCGTATCGCGTGGGAAACGTTGCATCGATAATGATTCAGCTTTTTGCCGAGCTGAACAATACAATTGTAATGTCACAATACATTATCTTATCTGTACTGATCGTTATTTTTAGTGTTCCGTACCTCTAAAGGAAAAAAACGGAATCCTTTCAGGTTCACTTTGTTGTCCGTCCGTCCGTCCGTCCGTCTGTCTGTAGTCAAGACACTTTATCTCGAAAACGCGTGGAGTTATCGAGTTGAAATTAAAACCATATATTTCAATCTACAGTCCCTTGAAGCTGTGAAAAATCAAACTTTTTAGTTTACGTTAAAAAAAAGATACGGCTGTTTATCCTGCAAAAAACGTATATTTCGACACTCTCAAGGGAATCAAAGTTCATAGGGTATTCCCGTTGACCTAGAACTATGAAATTTGGCAAGTAATACCGTCTTATACTGCAAGTATAGGAAAAAATCTGAAAACTGTAGGTACATTTGTAATTAAATCATATAAAATACAGTCTATAATTGAAGTATCAAAGTTTAGTTATCAATTATGCAAGGAACGGCTGTCCATTTCTAATAGAGTTAACCGTGTCATGTGGGATATCGTATGAAAGCGCTTCATTGGCACAAGCTTAAACAGATTTTTTATTGTTTTTTGATGTATAGGTTTCGATTTATAACTAAGAATGAAAAAAAAATCTTTTCCCTTTTTTATATGTATAGGTAGGTACCTAATAATTTTGGCGTATGTAGTACTTAACAGTTTGAACTATTATGATTTAAAAATTATAATATGTGCCGACGAATTTGTACGGAACCCTCGGTGGGCGAGTCCGACTCTCACTTGTCCGGTTTTTTTAATCATAATTTGTGTCGTAAACAAAAGAGGTTTGTGATTATGAGAGAGGCGTTATTGATCCACAAGTAACAACTAGTGGCTCTAAAAGCTGTAACCTCGCTAGTTTTTCGAAATGGCTGAAATATTATATTTTTTTCGTTCTCAACCCCCATGACAACGCCATTTTGAAAAATTTTCAAAAACTGAATCGACAAAAAAATCTATACAGGTTGTAAAAAGACCACTCCCGGAAACTAAAACTACGGTTTCTACTCATCATACTGAACAAGTTTCTCCAAGGAACCCATACTGAAATCTCGAAAAAAAATTTAGACTTCCCATACAAAATTGGCAGATAAGTTGGCTGATTTGTATGAAAAGACGAATTTTTTTTTTCGAGAATTCAGTATGGGGTCCCTGGAGAAAGTTGTTCAGTATGATGAGTAGAAACCCCAGTTTAAGTTTCCGGGAGTGGTCTTTTTACACCCTGTATAATTATCGAAGCTGCTTACAAAATTTCAGGAGAATCGGTTGACAAATGCGACTTGTAGAGGAAACATCCGGACATACAGACAAACAAAATCATTTTTGCCCAAGCTGAAATGGAGACGCTTCGCGCTCGTTAGGTCAATAAATAACTACATATAAATGAATTAATTGAAAATCAGACTCCATAAAAACTTAACTTTTTTTGGCTGGTCGAGTTAAAATGTATCTTATGTCAATCACGGGATCAAGACGAATCTAACGACACCTCACACTTTAAAATCCATCAAGCCGTTTAGGCTATACAGCGTACCAAATAAATATACATACATACACTCGAAAACATAACCCTTCTTCTTGCGAAGTCGGGTAAAAATTTAAAAACCCTTAACACCCTTTTTTCACCGTCTATCTATAACCTATTCATCATATCGGCTCATATACGTCCCCACCGAGGGACTCGAGCCTACCCTGAATTAGGGCGATCGGGCCACGCGGGCCCAGTGCGAGTTGGTCGACTTCACACACAACCTGCGAGTGTCTTCGCAGGCGTGTGCAGATTTCCTCACGATGATTTCCTTTACCGTAAGAGCGTCGGAGAGATGTACTTATGAAATCTAAATTCAAAATCACATCGGTACGTGGCAGGATTCGAACCACGACCTCTCGGACAGGAGGCGGCCACCGACGACGCTCTTAGTAATCTCAGAAGTCATTACCAAATAATTAAAATACTATTTATATTATAATGATTTTATACAAGATACCTCTGCTGCAAGTTGATAACGAGTTGGGTATCCTGGAGATTCCAGGTGATGCTGCAGCATCAGTTCAAGGTTACCATATATTGCCATCGTTCCTCAATACGTGTTCAAATTTTCTTTCTAATCCGACGGCTTTAAGTGGATGAAAATCTCGATGAAGATTCCATTATATAGATAGATATACATAAATACACTAACTTTTGCCCGCGATTTCGCCCGCGTGGACATCATTTTTATGACTGTCTTTGAGGGTGAGCGGTGCGTCGGCATGAGTTTCCTCAAGATCCTCGGGAACTATATCGGGCTATTCTGGTGAGCAATTTGTCACTTTTCACCCCTTCAAATCGATGCAAAAAAATCACGACAATTTTCCCCAAATCCCAAATATTATGATGTCTGGCTGTGTGGACGTCGTTCGGCTGATTTGATGATATCTGGCTTTGCTAATTAGTAGTCTATGTCATTTACCACTCCTTCAACTGTCGCTGTAAAAAATCACAACAATCCGTTGCTCCATTGCGATGTAAAAGAAGTCAACCAAAAAGGAGTATTCTTTTCTGTTTCTCAGCAACTGTATCGGACTATTTTAACGGGATATAAATCCTATGTCCTTCTTCATAATCCAAGCTACGTGCATGCCAAATTTCGACATGTTTGTTTGAGGTGTTGAAGTGTAAAAAAGGTTACAAATAAACAAACGAACACATTTATAATATTACTAACTTTTGCCCGCGGCTTCGCCCGCGTGGTCATAGTTTTTATGACTTTCTGAGTGGTGCGCGAGCTAAATATATCGGGCTATTCTGATTAGCATTCTACTCGTATGTCACTTCCCACCCCCACAATCAATTCTAAACAAAAAAACACTTCAATCCGTTGCTCCGTTGCAACGCTGACGTGCGCGAGCGTGGAAATGTGTTTTCCCCAGATCCCTCGGGAACTATGTCAAATAATTTGTTAATTACGCCATTTCCTACTCCCTAAACTATCTTTGTGAAAAAAATCACAACAATCCATTTTTCCGTTGCGATGTGAATGAAAAATAAGAGTATTTTTTCAGTTCCCTCAAGAACTGCATCGGACTGTGCTATTTTTACGGTATAAAAATTAGCTAAGATTGGTCGATGTGTGGAAGCGTGAAAAGGTTGTAAATTAACAAACACATTTTCACATCCATACATAATAATACATAATAATTATAATAAAACTGTAACGGGGCCGTGTCTGTACACGTACATTACTAACTGTACTGTGGACATTACTAACGATATAGAGGCCAAAACAACAACTTTTGGAATTGTTGTCTGTCTGTCTGTCTGTCTGTCTGTATGTCCGTGCATCACCCATAACTACCATGCCAATTTTGATGAAATTTTGTATGGTGATTTTTTATAGCCCGGGTTAACATATAGGATACTATTCATCCCGGTAAATTTAAGAGTTCCCGTGGGAAAATTGAAAACCTCCACGCGGATGAAGTCGCGGGCACAGCTACTTTATAATATTAGTATAAGGATACATACAGCTGAAGGTAATAAAAAGGTGTTAATAAATCCCCGTATTTATCGTAAATTACTTACAATGTGACGTTTACAATGTGGTTCAATAATGCAACTTAATAAGTACGTATATACCTTTTACCTATTTCACTAGCTAAAAGCGTCGGTGGCTCAACCGGTAACGACTCGGTCCTCCTAACCAGAGGTGCCGGGTTCAAATCCGGACGGCCAATGTACCAATGAGTTTTTCAAAAACTTACGTACATACTCACCGATTGCTTTAACGCTGAAGGAAGACATCGTGAGGAAACCTGCACACACCTGCGAAGAAACTCGAAGGTTGTGTGTGAAGTCGACCAACCCGCACTGGGCCCTGACTAAGGCCCGATCGCCCTAACTCAGGGTAGGCTCGAGCCCCTCGGTGGGGACGTATATGAGCTGATATGAATGAATATGAATGAATACCTTTTACAATTAAATCACATTAAAACCGACTGTTAAACGTTAATTTTATAATTAATTTTGCTGAATTAGCCGCACCTTTGACGGCTCGCGGCGAGCGGCATTTGTCAAAGGTGACAATTCAGCGAATCTCTCTCTTATCGTGTGCCACACTTAATCGTTCTATCAAAGGGATAGAACGGCAGATGCCTGGTGTTGCACTGAGCATCACCCGCGGTCACGTGTAGGACACATTTTAGGGCCTGCGCAGACGAGGTACTGTCCCCGGGTACTTTTTTGTCCATCGATATAGATTGTAATTTTAACCCCCGACGCAAAAAGAGGAGTGTTAAAAGTTTGACGCCAATGACTGTGTGTGTGTGTCTGTCTGTCTGTCTTTGGCATCGTAGTTCTTAAAAGCGCAGATTTACACGTACGTGTGCAGCGCGACCTCCATACACATCTGGAATCAGATGTGCAGGTTTCCTCACAATATTTTCCTTCACCGTTAAAGCAATCGGTAAGTATATGTAAGTATTCAGCGAATGAACTATAAAGACAGGGATAAAACCGGTGCTACTTTAAAACATGCGAGAAATATACAACGGGTGAGAAACTAAATCACTGCCAAATCCTTTACGTTCAGAACCAAACTATAACCAATCTGTATCAATCTGTGAGGTCTGAATCTAGAGAGCGGCAGGGAGTGTCCATACTGTATGTTAGTATGTACTAATATACTTTGACGAAGCTCAAATGCAGATGTTGGGAGTAAATAACCAGGATGGACAAGATCAGGGATGAGTACTACAAAGTAGTCTTAAGAGGAACAGTAGGCGCCATTTTCTCCATACAAACGTAGTCCCCTGTTTCCTGCAATTCCCATTGCGTTGGGGAATCTTGATAAGCCCGATTCCATCTTCGGCATCATCGTCACTTACCACCAGGTGAGATGATGTCAAGGACTTACCAATTATGAATAAAAAAAAAGTTTTTCCATAAAACCTATATCTACCATGGCCATTAGCCATGCCCCTATGTTTTGTTTTTTTTTTTTGCCATCATCATTACAGCTCATATATGTCCCCACCGAGGGGCTCGAGCCTACCCTGAATCAGGGCGATTAGGCCTCAGTCGACCACGCGGGCCCAGTGCGGGTTGGCCGACTTCACACTCAACCTTCGAGTTTCTTCGCAGGCGTGTTGTGCAGGTTTCCTCACGATGTTTTCCTTCACCGTTAAAACAATCGGTAAGTATGTACGTAAGTTTTTGAAAAACTCATTGGTACATTGGCCGTCCAGATTTGAACCCGGTACCTCTGGTTAGATGGACCGAGTCGTTACCGGTTGAGCCACCGACGCTTATCTTTTTTTGCCATATTCTAATTATATTAGGAAGTAGGAGCCTTTTAAAACTAAGTAAATTGCCCAATTATAACGTCATTTTCAGACACTCACCAAAAAAAATTACAATAAAACGAAAACTTTGAGGCATAAAATTAAATAGGTACTTAAAATAAATATATATTGCTTAAGTTTTGAAGGAGGAACTATGGGACTACGAAATGATATTTTGGTCAATTTTAGTACCTAATATCGGTCTGCACTGCAGTTTACCCTTTCTGGCTGTAGACGGAGAGGATTGGGGGAGGCAGACAGCAAAATTTTATTCAAATACCTATTCTTTAGACCGCTTTTCCTCTTAAAGTACAACCGATATCGGAGAGTATAAAAAGCCACCAACTAGCACGGCTTGGCCACATATCAATCATCAATCAATCATATCAGCTCATATACGTTCCCTCCGACAGGCTCTAGCCTACCCCGAAATAGGGCGATCGGGCCTTAGCAATTCCGACTCGCGCTTGGCCAGATTACTAATTTTAAAAGCTTTCACTTAATTTGCAATGTATATGTATGTTTGTTCGGGTGAAATCTTGCAAGTTAAATTTGACCCACTTCTCGGTTTCCGATTAAGCTGAAATTTTGCATGCATATGTTTAACGCGTGACAATGCAATATTAAAAGCTTGTACCTACCTAAAAGTTTTTAAGTTTTTCGAAAATTATTTATTTCCGTACGCTCAATAAACTACCTCGATACCAAATTTCAAGTGTTTAATTCACAGAACATTTTAACTACTCGTAATTCACTTGGAAGTGGTCTATCCTTACTATCCTTACTAATATTATAAGTGTGAAAATGTGTGTTTGTTTGTTTGTTACATTTTCACGTTTCAACACCTTGACCTATCTTGATTAAATTTGGCATGCAGGTAGTCTGTGTCACGTTTTATCCCGTTAAAATAGCATAGTTAGTCCGATGCAGTTCCTGAGGGAATAGCATAGTCCGATGCTATTCCTCTTTATTTGGTTCATTTCATAAACATCGCAACGTAACAATGGAACAATGGAAGATGATTGGAGATGGTTGAGGGAGTGGAAAATTGCAAGGGATTATAAATGAGTCATTTAGTGATAAAAATAGTGATTTTCGGACTTCATTTTCTCATGAATGGTAATTTTTTTATGGATTTTGTATTTAAGGTTATCACGGGGTCTTCCTGGATACATAGGTACCTACAATCGTTAAGTATTACGTAATTTTCGTTCTTTATTACTTTTTATTATTGGAGTTTACTCCTTAAGAATCGATTTGCATATATAAGGGGCCCGGTATGAGAAAAATGTGAGGAGTAAAATCTATCGATGAATGACAGCGTTACGAAAAAGTTTCGATACCAAAAAGGTCGTGTTCAATAGTAGAAATGAAGTGAGTTATAGTTTTTTTTCAAACGCGAGTAAACTCCAGTCGTGCGTCGGAGCTGACACACACAATTTTTTATTATTATTTAAGTTATGTTTAATTTTTAGCACTTATTATAATTTATTGTTAGCAACTACTTTAATATGTCCTACACAATTGACATTGTTTCTGGATTGAATAAATGATGTAAGTAAGTAGGCCAAACAGACTTAAAGTTACGGGGAAGTCGAAAGTGTCCCGAAATGGTTCTCGTAAGGTAACCCACAGCCGGTGTCGCTCTTTTCCTTTACGAACTTGGCTGAAGCACTGCCGTGTGACTAGATTCAATCATCACACCGCACGTAAAATTCAACGTAAAACATACAGTATGTAAGAAAATTGGTGAACTTTCCCAAAGAGATAATAGGAAAGTTTTTTTTATTTTTACGCGACTGCACCAGAAGGAGGGTTAAGTTTTTCGAGTGTATGTATGTTTGTATGTATGTATATTTCTTTGTCACGCTCGGTAGCCTAAGTAGCTCGGTATTTTGAAGTGCGAAGTGTCGTTAGATTGATTCCGTGACATGTAATGGGATACTTTTGAACCGACTGGCCAAATAATAGGAGTTAAACTTTTATGTAAAAGGATTTTTAATTTTTTAGTTATTTATTTTTATTACTTAATCAAATCTTATAACATATAATGTTATTTTAAAATTTTAATTTTAAATTAATTCTACAAGATTTATTACCTACTTAAAATTTATAGATTACTAGCTGTTTCCCGCGGCTTCGCCCACTCAGATCCCAGTGTTTTTTTTCTCAGACCTACCGAATATACACAGGAATGTAAATCCGTCCAGCCGTTTCGGAGGAGTATGGCAACTAACACTGTGACACAAGAATTTTATATATGTATATAGATAATCTACTAAGTATTAACCTAAAATAAGTAAGTACCAAATATAGTAAAAAGTATAACTCTTCATACAACTGATTGATCAAAAACTGACTTCAAAAACGAAAGAAGTTCTCAGCCAACTCGTTTTTTTTTTATACATTCTGAAAAAAAATGGTGTAGGTCCTGTCAACTGGGGGTCATACTCATCATACTGAACAACTTTCCCCAAGGAACCCATAGTCAATTGGCAAAAATAAATTTCGACACTCCATACAAAAATGCACAAAATTGGTCGAAGTGTTCGAATTTTTTTGCGACTTGCAGAACAAAAGTTGTTCAGTATGATGCGTAGAAGCGCCAGTTAACGGGACCTACACCAATTTTGTTACTGTATATCTGTATATGACCACGCATATCTTTTTACAGACTAGTCCGATTTCGCTAATTATTTTTTTAAAAGATTGCTTATACTTCGAAGTTAATCCCATATACATTTTATCCAAATCGGCGTAGATTTTTTTTGTAAAATTAACAAAAACAAGAAAAAATGTAAAGAAGTAGTTGCTACGTTTAAGTCGGTTGTTTTTAACGTGTTTGGCGTTGTCAATTATCTGAGTTTTTACATGACTGCCCACAAATAAAGAGTGTATTGTTTTCATGTATGTATGTTTGTATGTGTCGTTATTCCACAATATCTTCTAAACGGCTTGATCAATTTTAGAGTGCGAGGTATCGATAGATTCGTCTTGATCCGGTGTATGACCACAGATAAGATACTAGTTACTTCGTAAGTATGACATATACATACATTATACCCGAATTACCAGAAAAGAGATGATGATATGCCAAGGGCTTACCAATTTTGAATAAAAAAAAATAAAAAAGTGGTACTTAATTAATAGAAAAGTAAAAATAAAATTTTGCACTTGTGTTTTTATTATTTTTTCAATTTAAATACGGTAAATCCATTTTTGAAGTGAAAACTTCTTTAGCGGCGTTGTGCACTTTTTTTGTAATGGGTAAAAAATGTTAAACTCGCGTCAGGACACGTGACCTGATCGAAAATTCGTAAGACGGATGGAGTTGACTTTTTGTTGATGTTTCTGAGATATAAACTTTTTAATGTAATATAAATTGTCATGCTTGTGTACGATAGCGCAATAAATAAATATTGTATTCTACCACATAAATGATAGTACTTTTATACTGATAATCAAAGCAATTCGTGCAAAATTATTCCCTAACCATTGCAAAATATCAAAAATGCACAACGTTAATATTCAAGTTTTCACTTCTGCCGGCTCTCCCGGAGTGCAACCCGTCGTTTTTTTTTTCGAGAATCGAGTGTAATGTGCTCGTTGTGGAAGAAACAGTAGTAATAAAAAAGTAAAATACTAGTTTTCAACCGACTTCCAAAAAGGAGGAGGTTCTTAATTCGACTGTATGTTTTTTTTATTTATGTTTGTTACGCGATATCTACGCAGATTGTGAATTGATTTTCATGATTCCTTTGTTATTTGATGGGTATACTCCCAGGAGTCGAAGTGGTCGCCATGACCGAAATCGGTCGGATTGATCATCATCATCATCATCATCATACTCCCTTGTAAAATAAATTAATTACAATAAATTTTAACAAAAGCTAAAAATAATAATGAAAAATTGTACTAAGTTGTTGCGATGGAAGTCGGTTTTTTAACGTGTTCAGCGTTTTCAATTATGTAACATCCTGTATATCGTACTTTATGTTTGCAATTGTTCAGAGTACTCTTGGCAAAGTAGTAAAATGTTAATAAACTCTCTTTCGTAACAACTTGCCAAATGGTAGACCTTTGATGACCATGTCATAAGGTTATACAGAGTGCAAAGGATTGGTGATACTTAAAGGTTAGCTCCCACTCGTCAAATTGAACACTTTTCTCCAAGAAACCTATAATCAATTCGCAATTCCTTTTGACTTCCTAATCTTCCTATACAAAACAGCCGTACGGCGAGATATCCAAAAATAATTGTGACTTCAGCAATGTTGTGGAACAAAAGTGGTTCAGATTGACTAGTGAGAGCCCCCTTTAAAATACCATCACATATGTATAAGGCCTAGGCCCATGTCCAGCAGTGGGCGTCCTTCGGCTGATATGATCAAGACCTAGGTACTAAGGCGGTTCGATTAGCACACACTAACGCTGCCAACAGAAATAAATAATTTACTCATTCCTATGGACTTTAAGGCGAGATATTGAGTGGAACAGTTATCCCTGTATTTTTCTTTACGTTTAAAGAGTAAAGAAAATCACACTTTTTCACTTTTCAATGGTAATTTCAACCAAAAACTACAATAAAAGTACTAATAAAAAATAATAACATTACTCACTTTGTATTATCATTACAAATATTGTTTTATATTTTTTTAAATTTATTCTTCAAAATATTAGTCATAACTAGAGTTAAAAGTAACGGTGTAGACCTATCTTTGTAATTTTTTTATCGAGTCAAAACTTTTCAATCGTAGCCTTTGACTTTAAGGAACATCGTCAACAATAAGGGTATTTTTTTTCAACTTTGGCTTTTCTGCTCGTATCGATTAGGAGTAATTGACGTCAAAAATAACGAAAATCTGTTGTAATACCGTCTATTAATGAGTATTTTGTGCATACATCTTCTGTGGCGTAATAGTTAGTCCATTTTCTTCACACCAGGAGGTCGCGGGTTCGATTCCCGGTGGGGTCAACTTTGAAAGACTCGGTTTGGTTGGTGGTAGGGCATTTTCTAAGCCCGCCTGGCTAGCTATCACCATGTTATTTAAGTCTTGCCGCCAAACATCAGTGTTAGCAGCATTGATGTGTTCCGGCTTGAAGATAAGATATCCAGATTCCCGTTGCGTTTGGGAATCTTGGTAAGCCCGCTTCCATCTTCGGCATCATGGTCACTTACCATCAGGTGAGATGATGCCAAGGGCTTACCAATTATGAATAAAAAAATATTATTTCATTGACTAGCTTTGCTCGCGGCTTCGCCCGCGTGGACATCGTTTTTATGACTGTCTTTGAGGGTGAGTGGTGCGCGAGCCGCTGCGGCTCGCGTGCGTGGACATGAGTTTTCTCCAGATTCCTTTCCTAAATCGGGTTATTCTGATTAGCAGTCTATGTCACTTCCCACCCCTCCAACCAATTCTACACAAAAAAATCACTTTAATCGGTTGCTTCAATCGGAGAACTGACTATCTTATCTTCAAGCCGGAATACATCAATGTTGTTAACACTGATGTTTGGCGGCAAGACTTAGATAAGAACTTCAAATATTTGGCAGTGTTGCAATCGTATAAATAAGTATTTTCCCTTCACATTACGTATTACATAACGCAATAATTTTGTGTGGCAACAAAAATGAACATTGTAGCAAACTTAGCATTTTATAAGTGCCCACCTTAGGTACTTATAAAATATTGCCGAATCATGCCGGTGTCCATAATAGGAGTGGTCGGTCTTTAATCGGGTTAAGCATTGTAGTTAAGTACATAGTTGTTTCGGTAATAATGAATACGACATTTATCTACGCATATTTTTTTTTACTCAAAATTTGTAAGCCCTTGGCCACACCCTGGACACTTCATACAACGGGCCAGAAATGACATTTCAATAAAAGAATGACGGAATAAACAAAATGGCGGCGAAATCCTATACGTTCGACATCCACACTGTAACTAATCCGTATCAATCTGGGTGACGAGGAGGTAAGGTCGGAATCTAGAGAGCGGCAGGGAGTGTCCACACTGTATGTTAGTACTAATATATATACTTTGCCTTGGCTCATCTCACATGATGGTAAGTGACTATGATGCCGAAGATGGAAGCGGGCTTACCAAGGTTCCCCATCGCAATGGGGCTATGGCTATCTTATCTTCAAGCCGGAACACATCAATGCTGTTAACACGATGTTTGGCGGCAAGACTTAGATAATATAGTGGTAGCTAACCAGGCGGGCTATGAAAATGCCCTACTACCACCAACCAAACCGAGTCTTAAAAGCTGACCCCGCCGGGATTCAAACCCGTGACCTCCTGGTGTGAAACGAATGGACTAACCATTACACCACGCAAGGAGGTTAAATATGATATAATTATAATGACGTTTAGGCAAAATAACATACGCGTGATGGATGACACTTATGTGAAATGAGGCATACTCGAAATGACACGCGAAATCTATACATCATGACGTGGCCAGATCATGAAATGGTCGGTCGGATATTGGTCAGATCATGAAATGCCCAGGCGGAGATCCGATGAGTAAAGCGAGCGAAGCGAGTGATAATAGGTTCTTTAGGTTTGATGATGATACTGTCGAATAGCCTCACGAAGCGAATGGCAGAATGGTTTTTTTAATTCACAATTGGCAAGTCTTTTGGCATCATCTCACCTGATGGTTAGTGACGATGATGCCGAAGATGGAAGCGGGCTCACCAAGATTCCCTACGCAAAAACATTTTATGATCTGTGTATGTATGTGTGTGTGTGTGTGTGTGTGTGTCATTATGCATGTGTGTCGTTATGCATACCTATTCAAATAATAATAATAATAATATTCTGGGACAAATCACACATGGTCATCTGGCCCCAAAGTAGGATTCCCTGTGTCATGGGTTACCAGAGACTGAGATACATACTTATATACGTTTAAATACATACATATATAGATATTTGTCAAAATGTGTCATTATGCTTGGAATCAGTAGTTTCGCAATAAGATGCATAGTAGTAAGATAGGAGTAGTGACATTAACCTTGTCGTGGAGTTTCACCCGACGTGCGTAAGGTTAAAATTTGTAACAAGTAGCATAAGGTGGGTGTGATAAACCCATATGATTCCACCCGTGTCTTTACAGGTTAATATTAGTTTTAATTGTTATTTATTCATTATTGTTGTTAAGTACGAGAACTGATTGAGAGAGTAAAATTAAAAACATTAATATTTTATTCTATTTAATTATATTTTGTAATGAGTAATGACACTAACATTAGATTTGTAAGTTATTGTATTAGTACTAACATTTATGGGCTGTGCGGCCTGCAATAAATTTATTTGATTGATTGATTGATTAATGAATTTTTATATTTATTTACGAAATTAACGTAATTAACACACAAATAAAAATTAAATAACAAAAATTAAATAGAATTACACACCTCCCCCCGCGCAGCTACTCGGACGCACAGCTCATTAGGACAGTCTAATAACAAAATATCGAGCGATTTATTAGCGTATGGGTGTATTACACCCAACCTTACGCTCGCCGGGTTAATCATTTTGAAGTACACAATTTTGTTTAACTTTTAATCATCATATCAGCTCATATACGTCCCCACCGACGGGCTCGAGCCTACCCACGTAGGCCCAGTGCGGGTTGGTCGACTTCACACACAATCTACAAGTTTCTCCGCAGGCGTGTGCAGGTTTCCTCACGATGTTTTCCTTCACCGTAAGAGCGTCGGATAAACGTACATATTAAATCGATATTCGAAAACACGTACGTTGCAGGATTCGAACCACGGCCTCCCGGACAGGAGGTAGCGGCCCTTGCCATTACGCCACCGACGCTCTTTTAATAAATAATACTTACTAAAACTAATAATTATAATACTTTTAAAAAATAATGAGTAATTTGGGCCCTAATGGAAATTTGAAATTCGTCGTGGTCCGTAATAAGAATTTTTGGAATGGGTAACAAACATAGCAGTTTATGAGTACCTTAGGTACTTATAAAATATTGCGAATCATGCTGTGTTGATGATTTGGAATGATCGGTCATTGATCCGGTTAAGAGTTGTAGTTGTTTTTACTTTCGAGAGACGAAGGAGTGAAGTAAGTGTTGTGATGGAAAAAAATCGAAGTTGAGATTTTGATGGGGATTGATTGGCTTACACTAAAGAGTCTAAAAAACTATAAATATAGTTTTTTTTTTAAAAAACACGCTTTTAAAGCACATCAAACTAAAAGTAAAAAATAGTTCTTAATATAAGCTGAAAACAATAATGAACAAAAATTACTAGTATTATTGTAAAAAAACCGTGGGTTGCTCGATATACGTAAAATGTGGCACAAAACGACCCTCGCTGTACGTTACTTATAGCAAACTATACGCTATAATTCGTTATTCCGGGAAAAATAGGAATAAGGTACATCCCATACAAATCCAGACTGTTTGTTACTTTTTCTCAAAAATTGCTCTAACGATTTTAATGAAACTTTGTTATTAACAAAAACTTATTAAGGCCTACTGCACTAAGTGGTTCATTATTTCATAATAATTTTCGAAACACCTAAAAACTTTTAGGCACAAGCTTTTAATATTGCATCGTCACGCGATGCAAAATTTCAGCTCAATCGGAAACCGGGAAGTGGGTCAAATTTAACTTGCAAGATTCCACCCGAACAAACATACATACATTGCAAATTAAATAAAAGCTTGTAAAAATTCCAATAATTATTTGTAAAATTTTAATCAAATCCAATACACCTCGTTTTATTGATAACTATAAGCATAATGTTTTTGTTTTGTGTATTCCTGACTACGCCAGACGGTGAAGGCTTCGCGAGAAAGTACGTACAGTGTGGCTACACATTTTGTTTTGCAATAACATGGGGACTCACATTGACCTTTTCATGGAATCAACAACATTTTTCCACTTTTGATTTGTATTGGTAACTGGATTTTTTATAACCGGTGTTAAACGGTCTTTGCCCGCGGGGAAATACAATATGGTAGCAGGACGCCACATATAGTGCGCCTTGTCGCACTTAAGGGTCACAGTACTGTAAAACCGGCCAAGTGAGAGTCTGAGCCGCACACAAAGGGTTCCGTAAAAGGGGTTCTATCACGGTTCATGACAGACGGATAAACGGGCGGGCAGCGACGTCTTAGTAATAGCGTCCCGTTTTTACCCTTTGGATAAGGAACCCTTATTATAACAGCTCATATACGTCCCCACCGAGGGGCCTAACCTGAATCAGGGCGATTAGGCCTTAGTCGACCACGCGGGCCCAGTGCGGGTTGGTCGACTTCACACACAACCTTCGAGTTTCTTCGCAGGCGTGTGCAGGTTTCCTCACGATGTTTTCCTTCACCGTTAAAGCAATCGGTAAGTATGTACGTAAGTTTTTGAAAAACTCATTGGTACATTGGCCGTCCAGATTTGAACCCGGTACCTCTGGTTAGATGGACCGAGTCGTTACCGGTTGAGCCACCGACGCTTTTTATCTTTTTCAGGAACTATATCAGGATATATATTTTTTTTATCACAATTGGTAAGCCCTTGGCATTATCTCACCTAATGGTAAGTGACGATGATGCCGAAGATGGAAGCGGGCTTACCAAGATTCTCCAACGCATTGGAGAACTGGCTATCTTATCTTCAAGCCAGAACACATCAATGTTGTTAACACTGATGTTTGGCGGCAAGACTTAGATAAGATTGTGGTTGCTAGCCAGGCGGGCTTAGAAAATGCCCTACCACCAACCAAACCGAGTCTTAATACAAAGTTGACCCCGCCGGGAATCGTATCCGCGACCTCCTGGTGTGAAGCGAATGGACTAACCAATACGCCACGGAGGCGGTTAAAAAGTTAAAAGATTACTGGAAGAAAGCACGAACACGTGCGCTGGTGGCATAGATAAAACGTGTTGTGGTACTGTCAGAGGCCTACGCGGACCTCTAACACGGGGTACGTAACTAGATGAAGCATCTGAAGAAAAAAACCAATTTATTTACTTTCTCCTTTACTTTTTTTTATTTTCTTTTCAAATTATTTAACTTTTCGCTTTGATGGCTTGCTGATTGTAAAAAAAAGTGGATTGAAAAAAAAAGATTATCGAGGCTCGAGTTTCCATAAAAACATAGTTCTGCTTTATAACAAAAAGTAAATCTCGGATTGAATCCAAACTTTGCGAATATATTGAGTAGATAGTAAACACGTACATATCGATGTTTGAAATTTACTTTCGCTGTACTAATAAAAAACGAATAAAAATAAGTTTTAAAAAACTTAAAACCGACTTCAAAATAAAATTTACTCAATAGTATGAAATAATATTATTATACTCAAATACACGACATTAACCAACAATAACGAAATCAAAGGTGGGTGCGAATTAAATTAGGGTCTTTATTACCCACCTTTGATTTCGATATTGTTGGTTAATGTCGTGTATTTAAGTATAATAATATTATTTCATACTTTTGAGTTAATTTTATTTTGAAGTCGGTTTTAAGTTTTTTAAAACTTATTTTTATTTTCTTTATTTTTAGTGATAATGCTATCTATCTAACAACGTAAAACCCAATCACCTACACGCTAATAGGACTCATCAAATCTTAATGCATGTGTTTCATTAAAAGGTACAGAGTCCTGTGGCTTCCATCATCATCTCGGCAGCAGGAAAGTTAAGGAGTTAAATCGTCCATCATCAGCTCATCTGAATAACCTGAAAGAATACAACTATCGGTCTATGCGTACCTTCGTATCTATCTATATTTAAAAAAAATATCCTCTAACTCCTAACCGTTAATGAGTTGTACCTATTTTTCTTCAGTTAATTCAAATCAGCCAGACGCAAATACTTTAATAGCTTTAGAAAACGTAATACGTGCCTATAAAATTTGAGGGTTGCCCTCGATTTCCCTGGGATCCCATAATCAGATCCTGGTTTCCTTATCATGGTACCACTCTTGGGATATCTTCTTTCCAACAAAAAAATAATCATCAAAATCAGTTCATAAACGACGAAGTTATCCGCGAACAAACATAAAAAAATATATATATACGATCGAATTGAGAAACCTCCTCCTTTTTTGAAGTCGTTTAAAAAAAATTGAGCAGTTTGAGACTTTTACTATAAAACCAAAGTAATCCTTCGTTTATTCATGTTAGAATTAATTCCTATAAAAACTTATTACAAACATTTTAGTAGGTACAAAACTTATTTAAGTCTTCGTTTAATCACGTATGAATTAACTCCGATAAAAACTAATTACAAACATTTTAGTACAAAACTAATTTAAGCCTTCGTATGGTCATATTTGAATTAACTCCAATAAAAACTAATTACAAACATTTTGGTACCTAAAACTAATTGAGTCTTCGTATAGTCATGTATAGTCATGTTGTTTAAAAAGCGTCGGTGGCTCAACCGGTAACGACTCGGTCAATCTAACCAGAGGCACAGATTACTAAATAGTTACTCCAGAGGTACCAGGTTCAAATCTGGACGGCCAATGTACCAATGAGTTTTTCAAAAACTTACGTACATACTTACCGATTGCTTTAACGGTGAAGGAAAACATCGTGAGGAAACCTGCACACGCCTGCGAAGAAACTCGAAGGTTGTGTGTGAAGTCGACCAACCCGCACTGGGCCCGCGTGGTCGACTAAGGCCTAATCGCCCTGATTCAGGGTAGGCTCGAGCCCCTCGGTGGGGACGTATATGAGCTGTAGTGATGATAGTCATGTTTGAATTAACTCCGATAAAACTAATAACAAACATTGTTTGAATTAAGTCCGATAAAAACTAATTACAATCATTTAAGTACAAAACTAATTTAAGTCTTCGTTTAATCATTTTTACGACGCTCTTACGGTAAAGGAAAACGTCGTGAGGAAACCTGCACATGCCTGCGAAGAAACACAGAGGTTGCTTGTGAAGTCGACCAACCCACACTGGGTCCGCGTGGTCGACTAACGCTCGATCGCTCTAATTCACGGTAGACTCGAGCCCCTCAGTGGGGACGATTAAGAGCTGATATGATGATGATGATTAGTCATGTTTAAATTTACTACAGTAAAAACAAATTACAAACATTGATATATTTGCAAAGTTCGAATTCAATCCATGTTGTTACCGCCGCCAATTACTAATGTTGTAACCACTTTTGACTTCAATTAAGGATTTTATATCAAAAAAAATATTTTTTTGTAGTTTACAGGATATGAGGAGGCATTTTGATTTCCTCGAATTCTATTTTAATACACAGAACTAATGAAAAAATATTCTAATGCACCTTTTTTTTTTAGTTGTAACCACAGAACTGCTTCAATTTTAATCGGAACTTTATGATAATTTATGAACTTCTTAACAAAACAATATAAAACGATTTCGTTTTCTTACTTCTTGGAAATTCTTCTTATTTTATTTGTAATGAATTTAAAACCACTTTCGCACGATTTGTCCCCATCGATTGACGTAACACTCACGTTGCAGTACGAGCTGACAAAAACTGTATTTCCAAGATAGGTCTACACCGTTACATTGAACTCTAGTTATGACTTATATTTTGAAGTATAATATTTTAAAAATATACAACAATATTTGTTATGATTATACAAATTAAGTGAGTAATGTTATTATTTTTTAAACTTTCGTTGCAGTTTTTGATTGAAACGAAAAGCCATTAAAAAAGTGAAAAGGTGTGGTTATTTTCTTTACTCTTTACACGTAAAGTAAAAGACACAGACCTGTTCCAATCAAAACGTAAGATTGTATGAAAACTTAAGCCTCCAAGGGACTTGACTGCAAACGTCCCAATCCAGTGCCAAAGTATATACAGGATGTAACAAAATTGATATAAGTCCCGTTAACTGGGGGTTCTACTCGTCATACTGAACAACTTTCTCCAAGGAACCCATAGTCAATTCTCAAAAAAAAAAAATAGACCCTCCGTACTAAAATACACAAAATCGGTCGATCAGCTGATCAATTTGTATGAAGATTTAAAAAAATATTTTACGTTTTCTGCAAAGTCGTAGAACAAAAGTTGTTCAGTATGATGAGTAGAAGCCCCAGTTAACGGGACCTAGACCACTTTTGTTACACCCTGTATATTAGTACTAACGTCCAGTGCATTAGCGCACAGATGGTTTATTGCCCCGTGTGCACCGCCTAGGGCCTGTTTAACACCGGATAGAGTAATTACATCGCTTTTATTGAAAATGCTAATTTATTAGTACTTAGATACTCAACATTTTATTAGTACTTAGGTACCCAACATTTTACCCGGGCCCTCTGCTCGTAATTCTGATTAACTTTTTCTCAGAAAATTTTCAAGTGGAAAATAGTTATTTGTTATTTGGAGCGAGTTACCTCTACGCGATCGAATCAGAAATTATTCGTAGGAGAACCAAAATAACCGACGTAGCTCACAGAATCGCTAAACTAAAGTGGCAGTGGGCAGGGCACATAGCTCGTCCCCCCTACCAGCTAAACCGCTTTTTCAGGCGATCAGATTTTTTCTAATAGTATGTATAAATTCTTTATTTATAGTAGAACATAATATAATCAATCTAAAAGGGAAACTGTCACGGCTAAGTAGGCTTTCTTAGTTTAGGAGTAATAGTCGACCGTTGGATTTGTAAAACTTTCATAGATTTTCTATCAACTGCCAATATAAGTTTTTTTTTTATATTCATTTATTTATTGAAAAGACTACAGAACCCTACCTTGCACGAGTCCGACTAGCACTTTTTTATATCTTGTCTACCTAGGTACTTAATCTCTATGTGTTTGTGTCATAACCGCCTCCATGGCGTAATGGTTAGTCCATTAGCTTCAAACCAGGAGGTCGCGGGTTCGATTCCCGGTGGGGTCAACTTATAAGACTCGGTTTGGTTGGTGGTAGGGCATTTTCTAAGGCCGCCTGGCTAGCTACCACCAACTTATCTAAGTCTTGCCGCCAAACATCAGTGTTAACAACATTGATGTGTCCCGGCTTGAAGATAAGATAGCTAGTTCTCCATTGCGTTGGGGAGTTTTGGTAAACCCGCTACCATCTTTGGCATCATCGTCACTTACCATCAGGTGAGACGATGCCAAGGGCTTACCAATTAAGAATAAAAAAAAACAAAAGCTGTCTATTGACTAGTGTCTAATAATAATACAAAAAACCAACCGTGGATTAAGAAACATAAAAACAGTATTTAATTTAATTGAAACATTTAGTTTAATTGAAACTATAATCCATAAAAACACAATTTAAATAGAACCTATGAAGGCTATGACGTTAATAGAACTTTTTATCCAATTATCAATTGATTGACAAAACAACTGCTATTCACTGGTTTTCGTAGACAGCTAGGGAAATATCCCAGTTTGGGGCCAGATTACCATAAGCGTTTGTCCCTGTACATATTTTTGAAGTTTAAAATTATTTAGGCGCGTTGGGCATTTTTTGAAATGGGAAAAAACTATTGAACTCACGACACTGTTACCGTTACCGACACCTTACCAGGAAAACTCGCAGGTTCAAAAGTTTGTTAACCTAGTCGTTCGCTAGTAACACTCGGAGGTTCTAAACTTTTAAAACTGTAAAAAGTTTTCACTTCTGTTTACAAACTTTCTATAGCTTAAAGAGCCGCTGCCTCCTGTCCGGGAGGTCGTGGTTCGAATCCTGCCACGAACCAATGTGTTTTCGAATTTCGATTTCATATGTAACGTTTATCCGACCCTCTTTCGGTGAAGGAAAACATCGTGAGGAAACCTGCACACGCCTGCAAAGAAACTCGAAGGTTGTGTGTGAAGTCGACCAACCCGCACTGGGCCAGCGTGGTCGTCTATGGCCCGATCGCCCTAATTCAGGGTAGGTTAGAGCCCCTCGGTGGGGACGTTTATAAGCTAATATGATGATGAATATCTTTTTTTTATTTTAATTTCACATGCCTCGCTCGATCGGCCAGGTTATACAGGGTGTAAAAAAATTGGTGTAGGTTCCGTTAACTGGGGCTTCTACTCAGCATACAGAAACACCTTTGGTTCTACTACTTTGCTGAAATCGCAACAAAAAATGATCGATCAATTTTGTACATTTTAGTATGACGGGATGATAGAGATGATATTATGATGAGTGGAACCCCCAGTCAACGTGTCCTTCACCATTTTTTTTACACCCTACATAATTTAGCATAGCCGATGTCATCTTATTTGTTTAGTATTCTGTTCTGCACTTACTGTGCCCTTGATATCGTAATGGCCTTTTGTTTTACTGCGCATCACCACAGTATTACCGCAACTTCAATAATCTGTGGTTTACTCTATGGAATGAATATTGTAATCTATAACCACCTCTGTGGCGTAATGGTTAAGCCCATAAGCTTAACATCTGGAGATCGCGGGTTCAAATCTCGGCGGAGTTTAACTTTTTAAGACTCGGTTTGGTTGGTGGTAGGGCATTTTCTAAGCCCGCCTGGCTCGTTACCACCACCTTATCTAAGTCTTGACGCCAAACATCAATGTTAACAGCATTGATGTGTTCCGGTACGAAGATAAAATGGCCAGTTCCCCATTGCATGGGGGATCTTGGTAAGCCCGCTTCTATCTTCGGCAACATCGTCACTTACCATCAGGTGTGATGATGCCAAGGGCTTACCAATTGTGAATAAAAAAAGAACTCAAATCCCTTGTGCCCAACTGGTCCTAGAAAGAATCACCGGTAAGATACAGGTTTAACAAAAATGGTGTAGGTCCCGTTAACTGGGGCTTCTACTCATCATACTGAACAACCTTTGTTCTGCAAGTTTATTGAAATCGCCAAAAAAATATTAACTCTTCATACAAATAAATTCAATACAAGACCAATTTTCTTCTTTTTTGTATGGAGGATCAATTTTTTTAGTTTCAAATTGATACCTATGATACCATTGATAGTTTTCTAAGAAAGAAGGTTTGAAAGAAGGACAGATAGACACACAGTTGGATAACAATGTGATTTTTTGAAGGTCCCGTTTTTACGTGCCCCCCTTCCCCAGGGTGGGGTCGCTTCCGATGAAGTCTTCAAGAGCCCCCACTGGCTAAAGCCAACACAGCAGGCGGTGTTAAGTGGGTAGGCACAGATTAGCTGTGAGTCCCACATAACCCGTACAGACGGCTGTACGGGTATCCATGAGGATTCACCGCCTCTCTCCCGCATGAGGGTACCCTTTTGATGGGCGCACAATGAAATGAAATGAAATGAAATATTTATTCGCTGAACCATGGTACATACGAAAGAAAATATTAGGTATAATTGAACATTCATGATTCACCAAGACAATGGCATGCAAAAATTTATTAAAAATTAGGTCATCATCATATCAGCCGAAAAACGTCCACTGCTGGACAATGGCCTCCCTCAAGGATTTCCACGACGACAAAAAAAAATCGGTACCTACTACTTATAAGATTTTATGTTTCAGGGTCAAAACAATTGTAACAAGAGAAAAAAGACCAAAAAGAAAAAGGCTCCGTTTTCTTTTTCTTCGTCTTAGTGGTTACACTCTTGATATTTTCATCCTGCAGAAAAGAGCTATCCGCGCAATCTATCAGATGCGATCACGTGAGTCGTTACAGAATAAGTTCAAAGAAATCAATATTTTAACTGTTGCTAGTCAATTTATATATGAAAACATCATGTACGTTCGTAAGAATTTGCATTTATTTCCTAAAAACAGTGACAGGCATAATTTGAATTTAAGAAATGTAAATAAAATAGATATAGCCTTTTCGAGACTGAGTAAGGTTAAAAAGTCATTTGTGGGGCAGTGTATAAGATTCTACAATAAAATTCCAGAAAATGTAACTAGTTTGTCAGAGAATAAATTCAAGACTCATGTCAAAAACGTTTTGTGCTCTAGAGGATATTATAAAATAATAGATTATGTAAATGACAAAGATATATATGTTGATTCTATAACAAATACCATTACCTGAGACTGTAATCTGAATCATGACATTATTTGTAATATTCAATTATTTTTTTTTTTGTTTTGACTATTTAAAAGTGTGTGTAAACACCTATATTTGAAATAAATTGTTTTGATTTTTTTTTTTTTTTTATTTTGACAGAGTGGTCGTGGTCAGTGGTCGTCATTTCGGTCGGGTGACCCGCCTCACAATTCGTCGCCATTCTTCTCTGAGGGCTGCTTTTTTGGTGCATTGGTACAGGGGGCCATCCAGTGCTGCCTTGATTTGGTCCGTCCATCTCATTGGTGATCTACCACGCATTCGGGTGCCCTCTACTCTGCTCTATCTAGCCCGATGTTATAGTGCCGATGCAGCCGAGGATGTGACACGCAAGCTGAAATAGTGCTTATTCACTCTGTCTTGAAATTCCTAAATTATACGAATTATAAATAAGAACCTATTCAATCCGCACCAGATATAAACAATTAACAATTAACAAAATAGGACAGTCAACTCACGTAACACGATATAAATCAGTTTTGTATCTTATAGAGAAACGACAGAAATATTATTTATAACGTAAAAGCCACTCTCGAAATGGTGATAGAGAACTTTTTGTCTTTTTTGCTCCACAACAATTATATTTTATAGAAAGTGAACGTGCTCGGGGAAATCGTTATAAGCTAGTGGCTAAGTGCGACTTTGGCTCCCTTCATTAAGGGTTCTGTCTGCGTTTTATGTCTTTTGTATCGCAAGGATACCTTGATTGTTATTGTCATTGTATGTTACTTTTCACTAAATGTGTTGATCTTTGTTATCTTTGTTTTTGTTAACATCTTATTAGTACCACACTAATTGTAATAAAGGAATTTAATTGAATTGAATTTTAATAGTACATAATTCCTACATTACATACATTGTCAAAATAACTTTAGGAATTCTTTAAAAATTAAAAACTCGTCTGCGTAAACCTTAACCCTTCTTTTTGGCCAGTCGGGTAAAAATGTATCCTGTATCACTTACGGGATCAAGACAAACCTTACAATACCTCATACGTTAGAATCTTTCAAGCCGTTCAGACTGTAGCAGGGAACATAGAAATTACTTATCTGTTTTGTGTCCACATACATAAAAAAATATTACCCTCCTTCTGAGGCAGTCGGATAATAATAATATTACAAAATAAAACAACGCCTCATCATCATCATCATTACAGCTCATATAGTCCCCACCGAGGGGCTCGAGCCTACCCTGAATCAGGGCGATTAGGCCTTAGTCGACCACGCGGGCCCAGTGCGGGTTGGTCGACTTCACACACAACCTTCGAGTTTCCTCGCAGGCGTGTGCAGGTTTCCTCACGATGTTTTCCTTCACCGTTAAAGCAATCGGTAAGTATGTACGTAAGTTTTTTGAAAAACTCATTGGTACATTGGCCGTTCAGATTTGAACCCGGTACCTCTGGTTAGATGGACCGAGTCGTTACCGGTTGAGCCACCGACGCTTTTTAACAACGCCTACATAAAACAAATTGAAAATCTTTTACATTTTTAATAAAAAACCAGCCAATGCGAGTCTAACCGCACACATAGGGTTCCGTATCATTATTACTAGATGGCGCTAGTACAAAAGGTTGCGTACCATCATACTAGACGGCGCTAGTTTCTTCACGTTTTAAAAAAACACGTTTTTACTAACGAGTCATGTAAGACTCGGTATCTACTTTGTAAAGTAGACCCGGCCGGGAATTCAACCCGCGACCTCCTGGTGTGAAGCGAATTGAATAACCATTACGCCACGAAGACGTGATTTACAAGTACGTAACACCTACACAAAGACATTCGATTTCTACTTTTGAGTGGAGTGAATGTTTTTTACATCAGTGTAGGTACCTCAGCTACAATAGATGCAAAACAGTATAGAAATCGGAACAGTATAGAGCTATGATTCCTATGGTACAGAAACACTGAAAACGTTAAAAAACAGACTTAAGGGTGCCCCGGAACATAGTAAAAAGAAAGAATAGTAGGTTATCTTCATACGATGGTATACATTGCGCGGTTTGTATGTGTGCGCGTCAGTAGGCACGCACGCACACTTAAATAATAAAAACGACTTCTTTCATTTTACTAAAGAACTTGCTTTTATTATTGTAGTGTGCGTGCATGCCTACTGACGCGCACACATCCAAACCGCGCGATGTACCAGTGTATGAAGATTACAATACTATCTTTCTTTTTACTAGTTTCCATACAAACGTAGTTCCGCTTTAATACAAAAACGACATGCCGGATTGAATCTAAACTTTGCAAATGTATTGAGTAGACACATATCGATGTTTGTAATTAGTTTTCGATGTACAAATATAAAACGGAAAGAAATAAGAGCAGTTTCAAATTTTCAGTACAAAAGAAATTTAAGCCTTCGTTTAGATATAATGTTTACATTTATTACGATAAAAACTAATTACAAACATCGATATATGTCTTATCAATATATTTGCAAAGTTTAGATTCAATCCGGCATGTAGTTTTTGTATTAAAGCAGAACTACGTTTGTATGGAAACTCGAGCCTCCGGAGACCCTTTTCAATTAGCACACTAGTGCCCACCGCCAATAATACCATTTTTCATTTTACACGAGCAGCCTGTGGACTTCATACACCAAGCGTGTCTACAATGCCCTACGTAAACAATACAACAACATATTCAGGGTTCTTTCTGTTGGGGCTGCCCCGCTTCTGCAGTGCCTCAGTAATAAAGAGTACTGCCTCAGGGATGTTTGCTGACGCCCGCACCAAAAAAGTGCTTAACTGATTTTGATAAAATTTATATAAGACCAACCTGGCCGTATATTACCTATCGAATAAAAAAATAAAATTAAAATCGATTTACAACCTGCGAAGATATCGCGTAACAAACATACGAAAACAAAATGTCGAATTGAAAACCTCCTCATTTTTGGGAGTCGGTTAAAAATATACTATGCAGAGTGTACTCATCAAACTGAAAAGCTTTTTTTGTGCATTGTTGCTGATTTTTTTTTATTTCCATACAAATTAATGTACCTATAGGAATGTGGCCGGTTTTGTATAGGACGACAAAAAAAAGTTAGCGATTTTTATTTTTTTTTAAGACATAAAAATTTTATTTACGAAGTTATCTTATCTAATACATATAAGTTAACTGTGACCCCACACTAGGCTAGGCCTGTTTCGTGGCGGTCAAAAGAACATTAACATAAAACAAATTTAACAGGTGGCGGGCGGCCAAGCAACTTAACAGAAACTAAGTGATTATTATAAGAAGTGGAAAACAACAAAAGATTAAAGAAAAATAATATAAACAAAGAACATATAACAGAACATTGTGTGTGTGTGTGTGTTTGTGTGTGTGTGTGTGAGTGTGTGAGTGTGTGTGTGTGTATGTGACAGGAGGCTACTATGTATTTTACTGAACAATTCTTAGAAGGCTCTCCACATCATCATAACCACTTCCACAATTAATTATAGGATTCTGGGTTTCTTGGAAAAAGTTGTCCAGATTTTTTTTCACTATCCATTTATATTCTATACTAGTGGATGCCCGCAGCTTCGCCCGCGCAGATCCCGATTTTTGCGGTTCCCATGGGAATTTTCCAAAATCCTTTCTTAGCGGATGCCTACATCATAACATCTACTGCATGCCAAATTTCAGCCCGATCCATCCAGTAGTTTGGGCTGTGCGTTGATAGATCACTATGTCAGTCAGTCAGTCAGTCAGTCACCTTTGAGTTATATATACTCGTATTTAGATTGACGTTTATTTTAAAAAGTAAGCGTTACTTGTTTGGCGGCTTGACTATTTAAACTTGCCAAGCTACATGTAGCATAGAAAATAACACATTTTCTTTTAAACAACTGAAAACCGTTGTACATTCTCTAATATTTGAAGAAATTAAGATAAACATTTCAATTTCAAGTGCCGTTGCTATGATTTAAGAAACCACTATAGAACTTGGTACCTACCCATTTAGATCTCTGTATATTTTTTTTGTATCGTACTTGGCTCCCTTTCACATTTATGTTTTGTTGGGATATCATTACTTTTTTGTAAAATTATCATAATTATTTCCTCTATTCAAGTAATAAACATATATTACATTATAGTTTGCACTTGGCCGGTTTTTTTCTTTTTTTCTTAATGCGCCCAATAACCTGTTTCGATCCTAAATCTTAAGTTATGAAATCACCTCGAAGTGGTCTATAATTATTTTTTATGATTTTTGGTGGTACGGAAGCTTAATTTTACGATTTCTATTCGCACTTTGCTAGTTTTTCTTTTTCCTTTGTATACTCCCAACAACTAACCTAAATGCCAAACAAGCTTCATGCGAAATTATGAAATGACTTATTAAAATTATGAAATAGCTTCCTGGAAGTGGTCTATAATTTTAATGAATAGTAGTTGTAAGGAACCCTAATTTCGCTAGTCTGATTCGCATTTGGCCGATTTTTCGTTATTTTTTTCTAATTATACGCTTGATAACTTATCTCGATGCCAAATTTTACGTTTATTAGTTACCTGGAACTCCTGAAAGTGGTCTATATATTCTGATGAGTAGTAGTGTTACGGAATCCTTAGTGTACGAATCACACTTGGGTGTTTTTGAATTTTCATTTTGTATTCGTCCAATAACCTATGCCAAATTTCAAGTTTCTAAGTTAAATTTTGATGAGTAGTGGTGATATGGAACCCTTGGTGCGCGAGTACGACTCACTTGGCCATTTTTAGAATTACTTTGTATACTCGTACGTCCAATAACCTACCATAAACATAGCATGAGTTAATAAATGAAAAAAGCTAAATCAGGTATCCTATTCTTAAAATTGTTATTATTAAACCAAATTAACTGAAAGTAGATAAAGCAATAGTCTTATTTCTAGTAGTCTTGAAATCAGAAAGTCTAGATCTAACGAATATTATGTTTAGTTATCTCTTTTAGTACTTATTTACTAATATAATTACGATGACTTTTTAATTTGGTCAGTTTATAACGGTTGCTAACTTTTGGCTGCTACCTTCACACCGGTATATTTTTAAAAAAATCAAACTCATAATTAGCTGAAATTGTCTGTAATTTTGATGAGTCAGTCAGTCAGTAAGTTAGTCATAAAAATAGTCATTTTATGAAAATTGGGATTCTAGGTGATCGAGGGGGTCTTACTAGACACACAAAATCGCAAGTGTATAACTCAAACAGGTTTTGAGTACAGGTAGGTCGAAAGTGGCACAAAATGGTTTGTGTAATATAACCCACGTCCGGTGTCGACCTTTTGTTTCGAACTTGGCTGACACACTGCCGTGTGTCTAGATCAAAGTCGGTTACGTACTTTCTTAGAAAATAAAATAAAAAATTACAAACAGCAACAATCGATTGTTGTGAATGAAGTCGTTTTTTTAGTGTTAACCTTTTCCGATTATTTTAAGTTAACAACTTACTCGTTCTTTACCAATAAAAAGACACGGACTTATTAACAATTAAAAAACCGACTGCATGAAAACTTAACCCCCCTTTTTTTGGCCAGTCAGGTCAAAAATATATCGTATGTCACTCACGGGAAGCTAACGACAACTCGCACTCCAAAATCCATCAGGCCGTTTAGCCTACAGAGCGTGCCAAACTATGAATTCTATATTCATTATATCAGCTCATATACGTCCCCACCGAGGGGCTCGAGCCTACCCTGAATTTGGGCGATCGGGCCTTAGTCGACCACGCGGGCTCAGTGCGGTTTGGTCGACTTCACACACAACCTGTTTCTCCGCAGGCGTGTGCAGGTTTCCTCACGATGTTTTCCTTCACAGTAAGAGTGTCGGATAAACGTATACATATGAAATCTAAATTCGAAATCACATTAGTACGTGGCAGGATTCGAACCACGACCTCCCTGACAGGAGGCGGCGGCCCAAGCCGTTACTCCACCGACCTAATTCTATATTATATAGTAATTCCATATATAGTAATTCTATATTACTGTCAAAGAAATAAATAAACAAAAATACATACACTCGAAAACATAGACATAACTCTCCTTCTGGCGCAATCGGGTAATGATTGGCATTGTAGAATAATATTGGATAAAAAGTGACATAACTTTAATTAATTCATTGTAAGGATTATATTAAGACACGCAGCGGGGGTCAAGTTTGAACTGGTTTATAGGTAACTAGCGGTTTCCTGCGGCTACACCCGCGTGGACAACGTTTCTATGACTTTTCGAGGGTGCGCAGTGCGCGAGCTTGCGACTCGGCGAGTGTGGAAAAAAGGAGCTAATCTGTCTACCTGTCAAATTTCAGCCAGATCCGTTCAGTAGTTTTTTAGTGAAAGAGTAACTTATATACATCCATACATTCTTACACACTTTCGCGATTGTTGTTCGTATCTTTATAATATTAGTAGGATGCTAGCTTTTCCTCGCGGCTTCTTCTCCTTTGGACATGCATCATTTTTGTGACTGTACAGCTGGCGTCAGCGACTTCGCATTGATGACTTTTTTGTAATGTAAAGTATCATTTTCATAGTTCTGTGGTGGCACGGAACCTATTATCTTATCTGTAACGGAACCCTCTGTCACTTTGAGTTGTTCCGTTCACAAGACTTCATGTGAAACCAACTTTATTCGACACGCCCAATTGAAGAAAAAACAGAAAGGTAGGTACCTACTTGAAATTCCCTCGGGAACCTTTCCGGGATCAAAGTATACATACGTATTTAAGTATAGTTACCATATTCATTACGCCTAATCTAAAAGTGAAAGTTCTAAAGCCATTACAGAAATACGTTTTTTTTCCTTTCCTGCGGGAACCTTTTGACTATCCGAGATAGTACAGTAGAGTAGTATTCTACATGCCTAACCTAACATTCATTTTAATATATTGAGCCATTCCAGAGACACGCAGTTAACTTGCTTTCCTGTGGGCACCCTTCAAATATCCGGGATAAAAAAAATTGATGTTTGCCATCATGCCAATTATCACTAAAACCGGTTACGTGATTTTCGCGTGATGCAAAGCATTTTACAAAATCATTTTCTTTATGGGCCGCCAGGAGGCTCGAGTTTCCATACAAACGTAGTTCCGCTTTAATACAAAAACTACTTGCCGGATTGTATCCAAACTTTGCGAATATATTGAGGAGACACATACCGATGTTTGTAATTAGTTTTCGATGTACTAATATAAAATGGAAAAAAATAAAGGCAGTTTCAAACTTTCAGTACAAAACTAATTTAAGCCTTCGTTTAGTAACGTTAAAATTTACTACAATGAAAACTAATTACAATCATCGATATATACTCAATATATTTACAAAGTTTGGATTCAATCCGGCATGTACTTTTTGTATTAAAGCGGAACTAGGTTTGTATGGAAACTCGAGCCTCCTGGAGACTCTTAATTTTTCCGGAAACCCTTGATATTTCCGGGATAAAAAGTATCCTTATTTTACTCAGGAATATAAGGTATAGTGCGTGCCACTAAAGATGAGACTTGCAACACCACGTAGAACATCAATTATAAAGTAGGAAGATTATAACGACGACGTGTACACCTTACCTATGTCAAAAGAAGCAAAGGATTATGGATAACTATTGTTATGGTTAACTATTACGCACCATTCCTACTTTGTCTTTTTTATGTTTTAATTAGTGTTTCAAGTCTCATTTTTAGTGGCCCGCATTAAAGCGTGCAAAGTTTCTCTCAAATCTACAGCCGTTTTTGCGCGTGATGCGTGAGCAGACAAATACAGTCAATTTTTTCAATCGTTTTGGCACAGATGAGATACAAGATTGGTTTTGGTCCATTTTTTTATAGACAACGTTTATTATTTTCAAAAAATATCTCACGTACAGACACGGCCTCGTTACAGTATTTTTTAACGTCACCGACTGACTTATTTATCAACGCACAGCTCAAACCATTGAACGGATCGGGCTGAAATTTGGCATACATATAGCAATTATGACGTAGGGATCCGCTAAGAAAGGATTTTGGGAAATACCCACGGGGACTGTAAAAAACTGGATCCGCGTGATCATTCAGTCAGTCAGTTTCCTTTTATATATATGTACAGATGAATGTAAATATTTATAAATTAATAAAATGTTTTCCTTGACCGCCAACAAGCCTTCGGCATAAGGTACCGTAACATTTCTTTAAATAATTCAGAGGTTTTTGAACTCCGGTCTGTACAGGGTGTAACAAAGTTGGTGTAGAAAATACTAAAAATTAGAAAAAGAGAAAAAATAAGGGGGGGTCTCCACACTAAAAACGTGTCTTTTAAAGGTCTTAAGAAGTATTATTGATTTAGCTCTCTCGTTTAAACGGTAATACATAAAAGCGTGAAACTTGGTGTGAATAAAGTAATTATGCTGAGGTAAAACATCAAGTAATAAAAAATGGCCAAGTGTAAGTCGTACTCGTGCTAAGGAGTCCGAATTAAATGACTAAAAAAATATATTTTGTCGCTCGCGTTGATGTCTTTTGTTTGTAATGTGAATAGGTATCATTGTCATTATGTGAAATTTATCATTTACGACCCAGCTCCACATAAAATATTGCCACAACTTTTTGGTACACTGTATTTTTTTTTAATTGACTTGGGAAATTGCCACAACTTTTTATTGCAACCTAACTGTATTTTTTTGATTGACTAAGGGTTTCTTTGGAATATTGCCACAACTTTTTAGTACACCCTAACTGTATTTTTTTGATTAACTAAGGGTTCCTTTGGGAAATTGCTGCAACTTTTTGTTGCACCTTAACTGTATTTTTTTGAATTGACTAAGGGTTCCTTTGGGAAATTGCCACAAGTTTTTGGTACACCCTAACTCTATTTTTTTTGATTGACTAAGGGTTTCTTTGGGAAGTTGCCACAACTTTTTGTTGCACTCTTACTATTTTTTTTTATTGTATAAGGGTTCCTCTGGGAAATTGCCACAACTTTTTAGTACACCCTAACTGTATTTTTTTGATTGACTAAGGGTTCCTTTGGGAAATTGCTGCATTTTTTTGTTGCACCCTAACTGTATTTTTTTTAATTGACTAAGGGCTCCTTTGGGAAATTGCTACAACTTTTGGGTACACCCTAACTGTATTTTTTTTTATTGACTAAGGGTTCCTTTTGTAAATTACCACAACTTTTTGTTGCACCCTAAATGTTTTTTTTTATTGACTGGGGGTTCCTTTGGGAAATTGCAACAACTTTTTGGTACACCCTAACTGTATATTTTTTAATTGACTGGGGGTTCCTTTGGGAAATTGCAACAACTTTTTTGTGCACCCTAACTGTATAATTTTTGATTGACTAAGGGTTTCTTTGGAAAATTGCCACAACTTTTGTTGCACCCTAACTGTATTTTTGATCCTAACATCTTTCCTCTAGCTTTTCTGCAATTTGTGGGAGTGATTTCGTGAAACGGGTCTTACGAATCTAACAAGATTTTTTTTTTAATTCACGAAGGCTAAGGTAACATGGACATGCCGCCGAATGTGAGGTTGAAGGTAAAGACGACCTACTATCCGAAAGCCCGGCCAGTGAATGTATAATATTTTGTCACATTTCTTTCTTATCGTGTGGCACAATTAACCAAGCTATCAAAGGGATCGGCGGCGGTTGCCTGGTGTTGCACTTAGCATCACCCGCGGTCACGTGTAGGGCATTTAGATTTACACCTACGGACCTGTGCAAGGCGACCTTTCCTCACGATGTTTTCCTTCACCGTGAAAGCAATCGGTAAGTAATATGTACGTAAGTTTCAAAAAACTCATTGAGTTTTTTTGCCACATATTATTACCATCATATGCGACTATACATTAAGGCTCGCTCGTTCCCTTACACCCTGTATAAGATACTGATTCATATTTATCTACAAGGTGTTGAGTAAAATACATTTTAGTGGAGCTTCTACTCATAAAACTTTTGTTCTACAACTTTGCTGAAATTTCAAAAAAAAACTTTACACTTCCCATACAAAGTTGGCGAATCAACTGATCGGTTTGTATGAGAAGTCAAATTTTTTTTTGCGAATTTAGCAAAGATGTAGAACTAAACACATGATCATTTAATCATCACTCAAAAAATATGTTATATTTTTCCTTTTAAATAGCTTTCATTTTAAATTGTTTTTTTTATTCTTTCAGATGTTCTGAAATAGCGGTTTAGCTGGTAGGAGGGATGGGGGGAGGGCACTTGACTAACAAAAATTTGCAATTTATAGATTACTATTTCGCAAACCAATCTCTTAACCCTCAGTAGTTTTGAAAGCCCTATCATCGATACCCCACACGATAGGGTACGTCAACGATAAAATAATCACCCCGTCTTTACATGTAGGGGAGGTATCATAATTTTTTTTTGTCAAGACTTTACTGTACCACTTTTTTTGGCATAATTAATATGTATCATCATTGCAGCTCATATACGTCCCCACCGAGGGGCTCTAGCCTACCCTGAATCAGGGCGACTAGGCCTTAGTCGACCACGCGGGCCCAGTGCGGGTTGGTCGACTTCAGCTAATTATGAGTTTGATTTTTAAAAAAATATACCGGTGTGAAGGTAGCAGCCAAAAGTTAGCAACCGTTATCATCATTACAGCTCATATACGTCCCCACCGAGGGGCTCGAGCCTACCCTGAGTCAGGGCGATTAGGCCTTAGTCGACCACGCGGGCCCACACAACCTTCGAGTTTCTTCGCAGGCGTGTGCAGGTTTCCTCACGATGTTTTCCTTCACCGTTAAAGCAATCGGTAAGTATGTACGTAAGTTTTTGAAAAACTCATTTTGGTACATTGGCCGTCCAGATTTGAACCCGGTACCTCTGGTTAGATGGACCGAGTCGTTACCGGTTGAGCCACCGACGCTTTTTAATATGTATACCCATGCCAAAATACAGCTTTCTAGTACTAATAGTCTCTGAGCTAAGCCGCCGATAGACGGACATACAGACAGATAAGGCGAAACTATAAGGTTCCTTGTTGACTACAGAACCCTAATAAAAACTACATATACATTGCCGCGAGCAATATCTAGTAAAATCCAAACGTCAAAACAGCGAACACTTACTTTTTATATTAAACTACTTTTTAACAAGTTTTTGTCACTTGCTAAATTAATTCAAGTGACAAGGCAATTTTTTTGTAAAGATCAAAAAAAAAATGTGAGTTTGTTTTTAAGCTCTTTTTTGAATTTTGAAGGCGGACTTGTCCCTTACGGGATCTCTTCCAGTCAAACTAATGATGACATAATGAGACATGATTAGTTTTGTTGGTTATAAATTATAAGAGAAAGTCTTTACCTATTTAATTGCCGATGCCAATTTTTATTGAAACAATTTTCAAAAAACCTTAAAGCTTTTAGGTACAAGCGTTTATTTGAAAAGAGGTTTTATGCTAAAAAAGCCAAATGCTCAAATAAAAAAATACACGGTTCTAAATTCAAAAAAAGATGAAGCACAGAAGTGAAGTCTAGTTGTTGTATTGAAAATAAAAGACGATTTTGGGACCTTGATTCCAGCTCCGAAGTTCATCATCATCATCATCAGATCAACATCAAAATACCAAAAGGACTGACTCTGTGGCTCAGTGGTTAGTGCCATTGACTACTGATCCGAAAGTCGTGGGTTCGATCCCCACCCAGGGCAAGCATTTGTGTGATGAGCAGATTTGTTTGCTCTGTGTCTGGGTGTTAAATTTATCTATATAAGTATGTATTTAAACGTATATAAGTATGTATATCAGTCTCTGGTAACCCATAACACAGGGAAAATCCTACTTTGGGGCCAGATGACCATGTGTGATTTGTCCCAGAATATATATATATATATATATATATATATATATATATATATATATATATATATATATATATATATATATATATATATATATATTGTCACCGGGAATACGACTTCTTAAATGTTATTGTTTCTAACTATATTGATTGAAATGATGACACTACTGTCTTGTGGTTTTTATAAGTGAGCAGTATAAGGTGTTCAAGAGAACACATGGAAGACCATGTTACAATCCCAGAGCTACGCACCATTTAATAGAATAATGGCGTTTTCTTAATGGCCAGATGGGGTTTTTTTTTTGACTAGTTAATTTTAAAAATGAGTAGATCTTACGCGAGATATTCCTAATAAGTAAGACATTGTAAAAACCCTAGACTTCTAAAAAATATATTTAAATAAGTGCATTTTCAGAAACCAAGAAAAAAATACAATTTTAATTTTACCGTAAACCCAGTATAAAAATAGGTAGGTAGCTTTTGATTTCATATGTACCCAAAGTAAAAAATACCTAAGAGCAAAGAAAATTTAAAAGAACATTAAAAGAAAAAAAACTTAAGATTCCACTTACCTCAGCAGAACAGGATAGTTTCACAAACCACGCCACACAAAAACCACTAAGTATGATAAATTTCAACCAAAAGAAAATAAAACTTCTACTTAATGAAAAATTCAAATCTCGAACAGCTCCGATCGAATTACAAAATTGGTACGTGCTTCACGAAGACTATTGAGCGACTGATCGTGAGGTCGTCAGCTGTTATGCGCCCGCGCCGTTTGATTACAAACTGTCGTTCGGTGATCGATCATAAAAGTGTAATTCAATAATGGTTATGGCATAAGTACCCACTTAGCATTACAATTTGATAATTATTAATAACTAGCTGTTCCCCGCGGCTTCACCCGCGTGGACAACGTTTCTATGACTTTTCGAGGGTGTGCATTGAAATAAGTCGCCTATGTGTTAATCCAGATCCTAATCTGTCTACCTACAAAATTTCAGCCAGATCCGTTCAGTAGTTTTTGCGTGAAAGAGAAACAAACATAGATTCATACATTCTTACAAACTTTCGCGTTTAAAAGTAGGATTCATATGTGACGTAGTAGGTTTCAGAGATGCAAAAAAAATATTGTGCTCAATTTGCGTAATAAGTAAATAACTAATGATTATATACCTTTTTTACACGCTTTTTATCGTTACCCGACTGTGTCAAAAGGAGGGTTATGTTTTTCGAATGTATGTATGTATTTTTATTTTTTTGACAAGCTCTGTAGCCAAAACGGCTAAATGAATTTTAAAGTGCGAGGTGTCGTTGGATTCATCTTGATCCCGTCAGTGACAAAGGATACATTTTTACCCGACTAGCGAAAAAAGCGGGGTCAAGTTTTTAAGCAGTAGGGTTTTTAAGTTTTCATTAATTCCTAAAGTTATTATAGATTTACTTATATCTACTCGTAAATTTATTATTATTATATCAGCTCATATACGTCCCCACCGAGGGGCTCGAGCCTATCCTGAATCAGGGCGATTAGGCCTTAGTCGGCCACGCGGGCCCAGTGCGGGTTGGTCGACTTCACACACAACCTTCGAGTTTCCTCGCAGGCCTGTGCAGGTTTCCTCACGATGTTTTCCTTCACCGTTAAAGCAATCGGTAATGATATGTACGTAAGTTTTCGAAAAACTCATTGGTACATTGGCCGTCCAGATTTGAACCCGGTACCTCTGGTTAGATGGATCGAGTCGTTACCGGTTGAGCCACCGACGCGTTTACCTACTCGTATATATAGGGTGTAAAAAATTGGTGTAGGTCCCGTTAACTGGGGGTTCTACTCATCATACTGAACAACTTTCCCCAGGGAACCCATAGTCAATTCGCAAAAAAAATGTACCCTCCATACTAAAATGCACAAAAATGGTCGATCAGCTGATCGGTTTGTATGTAGAGTTTTTTTTTTGCGATTTCAACAAAGTCATAGAACAAAAGTTGTTCAGTATGATGAGAAGAAGCCTCAGTTAACGGGACCTACACCAATTTTGTTACACACTGTGTAGGCGTCGTCGGAGTTTTATTAAAGGCGTCTCGGTGGCGTAACGACTAGGGTCGCTACCTTGTGTCCGGGAGGTCGTGGTTCGAATCCTGCCACGTACCAATGTGTTTTAGAATTTCGATTTCATATGTACGTTTATCCGACGCTCTTATGGTGAAGGAAAACATCGTGAGGAAACCTGCACACGCCTGCGAGGAAACTCGCAGGTTGTGTGTGGAGTCGACCAACCCGCACTGGGCCCGCGTGGTCGACTAAGGCCCGATCGCCTTAATTCAAGGTACGCTAGAACCCCTCGGTGGGGACGTATATGACATGATATTATGATATCTCTATATAACGAAATCTTTGGACGTGATTGTTATCAACTTTATGACGTCGCCGGATCACATCGATAATTGGAAACCGGCGACCGGCCAAGTGCGAGTTATAACCGCACACATATGGTTCCGTAACATGATACTAGATGGCGCTAGTTTCATGTTGCAAAAACCATCACACTAGATGGCGCTAGTTTCATGTTTCGAAAACCATCATACTAGATGACGCTAGTTTCTTCACGTTTAAAAAAACACGTTTTTTGTATGGAGACCCCTTATTTTTTCAGTTTTTCTAAGTTTTAGTGCTTGTTGTTATAGCGGCCACAGAAATACATCATCTGTGAAAATTTCAGCTGTCTAGCTATTACGGTTCATGAAATACAGCCTATAGTGACAGACGGACGGATAGCGGAGTCTTAGTAATAGTGTTCGGGCTGGTCTCCGAACGATGTATGTGAATGGTATGAGTGCAGAACGCCAGGAGAGTTTGTATGTAAACGGTGTATGCTCTTGTCAAGCGTCTTTATTGCACTAAGTGAATGACGGCGGGCGATGTATGAGTTCGCAATGTCAGCTAAAGTACTTTATTATAAAATTAGTGGAAAATAAACATTAATGTGTGTGCTCGTACAAATAGGGTCCCTTTTTTACCCTTAGGGTACGGAAAGTTATTCGTAGACGGAACCCTAAAAACCCGACTTCCATCGCAGCAACTTAGTACAATTGTAAATTGTTCTTATTTTTTTTTTAATACTACACCGATTTTGATAAAATATACATAAGACCAACTCGAGAGCATATCATATATGATATGCATTCGATAGAATACAAAAAGAATCATGAAAATCGGTTCACAATCTGCGAAGATATCGCGTAACAAAAACCAAAAAACATCAAAAACGTAAAAACTTTTAGGTACAAGCTTTTTACATTGTATTGTCACGCGATAGATATACATATGCATGCAAAATTTCAGCTCAATCGGAAACTGGGTAGTGGGTCAAATTTAACTTGCAAGATTTCATTACAGACACCGGGACAGGAGAAACTAAATAAAGACTTGTAATTATTTATTTTTTAGCTTGTAATTGTAAAAACATACAGTTGAATTGTAAACCTTCTCTTTCTTGGAAGTCTCCGCCTAATAACCGAATAACCGCCTCCGTAGCGCAATGGTAACGACCATTAGCTTCACATCAGGAGGTCGCCGGTTCGATTCCCGGCGGGGTCAACTTAGTAAGACTCGCTTTGGTTGGTGGTAGGGCAATTTCATAGCCCGCCTGGCTAGCTGCCACCATCTTATCTAAGTCACCGAACTCAATGTTAAAAGCATTGATGTGTTCCGGCTCGAAGATAAGATAGCCAGATCCCCATTGCGTTGGGGAATCTTGGTAAGCCCGCTTCCATCTTTGGCATCATCGTCACGTACCATCAGGTGAGATGATGCCAAGGGCTTATCAAGTGTAGATTTTTAAAAAAAGGTTTGTCTTAATATCTTGATCAGGATCAATAAGAAAGAAAATGGAAATAAGTCAGTTAAATTAAATTGAGCACACGTATTATATTAACAGATGACAATTCAATAATTTAAATAAGTTTTAACCAATATCCTGATCGGGATCGTTAGGTTAAAACCCGACCAAGTGCGAGACAGAACCGCACACATAGGATTCCGTACCATTATACTAGAAGGCGCTAGTTTCCTTAAGTTTAAAAAAAAACACGTTTTTTGTATGGATACCCCCCTTATGTGTTCACTTTTTCTAAATTTTTGTATTTGTTGTTAAAGCAGCAACAGAAATACATCATCTGTGAAAATTTAGCTGTCTAGCTATCACGGTTCACGAAATACAACCTGTTGACAGACGGACAGACGGATGGACAGCGAAGTCTTATTAATAGGGTCCCGTTTTTACCCTTTGGGTACAGAACCCTAAAAATTGTGAATTGGTGAGTTTGCCATTAAGGCCAAGATTTTACATTCATCATCATCATCATATCAGCCGAAGGTCGTCCACTGCTGGACTTAAGCCTCCCCCAAGGATTTCCACGACGAAAGGTTCTATATACGCTTCTCGCATTCACCAGGTCATCGGTGCACCAAGTTTATAGATTATTAAATTATAATTATTTAGAAGGTACTCGAGCATTGTGCCTATGTCGTCCATAGTCTCAGCCATGACCACGATATCGTCAGCAAATCGAAGGTAGTTGATGTACTCGCCGTTGATATTAATGCTGAGTCCACCCCAGTCCAAAAGCTTAAAAACATCTTCCAGGGCAGCGGTGAACAGTTTCGGAGATATAACATCTCCCTGTTTCACCCCTCGCTGCAAATGGGTAGGTTCCGACTTGTGATCCTGGAGGCGAACCGACGTGGTGGCGTTTTCATACAAACCTCGATATAATGATAGTCAATTTGGCACCGCTGAAAAGACTGTAACACAGTCCAAGTTTCGACCGAATCAAAGGCTTTCTCGTAATCCACGAACGCTAAGCATAGTGGCTAATTGTACCTTTCGGTCTTCTGTATAATCTGCCGCAGCGTATGTATGTGGTTTACGGTACTAAAACCTTTTCGGAAACCGGCTTGTTCGGGAGGCTTGAAATCGTCAAACCTGCGTGCGAGACCATTCGTAATGACTCTCGAAAACAGTTTGTAGACATGGCTCAGAAGCAAGATGGGTCTGATATTTTTAACAGGGTGTTGTCACCCTTCTTGAAGAAAAGCACGACCACACTTATGTGTCATGCCTAAGGCGTTTGTCCCTCAAGTATAACGGAATTAAATAACTTCTGAAGAGCTTTAAGTACCACGTTCCACCTGCTTTCAAAAGTTCAGTCGTAATTCCATCATTACCCGGTACCTTATTGTTCTTGAGCTGTTTGAGAGCCATTCTAATCTCGTACAGGCTGACGTCCGGGATATCTTCGGTATAGTGTCGGGTTAGTCTGGCTCTTGGGTCTTTTGCCAGATCATTGACAGACAGACATGTGATCCTGTACGATTGTCCGTAGAACTTCTCAACTTCTTCCAGTCACTGCCAGCCATATGATCCTGCCATCCTCGGTCTTCAGCTTAGTCAGTTGGCTTTGTCCAACAGACAGATCTCACGCGAACACTTCTGAGTCTTTGTTGTTCTCAATTGCTTCTTTAATACAATTTGAATTATATTGGCTCAGGGAATTAGAGATCTATCTGTTTATGAAGTCAGAGATATTTTTGGTTACGTTTGAACGGCGAGTTTTAAAAAAACAATGCTCGACCTACTCCTCTGAAGGTTGGAGGCTCTACCCTCGAAATTGTTGCCTAATATGTGTACCTGGGACAAACAGTCCAGTTAGGTAGGTCCAACTTCAAGAAAGAGATCAACCGTCGAATCCAACTCGGCTGGGCAACATTCGGGAAGCTTCGCAATATCTTTACGTCCCAAATACCGCAGTGTCTTAAGACCAAAATCTTCGACCAGTGTGTGTTGCCAGTGAAGACATACGGAACTGAGACATGGTCGCTTACTATGGGCCTCATAACAAGGCTCAAGGCTATATATTTGAGGTGGGAAAAAACCATTGAACTCGCGACACTGTAACCTGTAATGTAACCGACACCGTCAGGAACACTCGGAGGGTCAAAACTTATAAAACTGTATTTGAGGCGGGAAAAAACCATTGAACTCGCAACACTGTAACCGGTAATGTAACCGACACCGCCAGGAACATTCGGAGGGTCAAACTTATGAAACTGTATTTGAGATGGGAAAAAACCATTGAACTCGCCATACCGTAACCTGTAATGTAACCGACACCTCCAGGAACACTCGGATGGTCAAAACTTATAAAACTGTATTTGAGATGGAAAAAACCCTTGAACTCGCGACACTGTAACCTGTAATGTAACCGACAACGCCAGGAACACTCGGAGGGTCAAAACTGTAAAAAGTATCACTTCTGTCCGAACTCCCGGAGTGGTTAGGTTATTTTTTTTTTACTTTTCCATTCCTGTTTTCTCGTCCTTGGGATTGGTCTTGGGATTTAACTTTATTTTCATTTTTTGTTATATTTCATAATTTAATAGTTTTTTTGATGGTAAAGCACATTTTATTGAAATAATTATTGGACCCAAAGACCTTCTGATATCCACGTGCTGGCTTAGACACGAGTCGGAGGGCGCATCGAGGCCGCAACTGTATATTTATTTATTTGCGAAACAAACTGTTAACGACATCGCCCGCCGGCCTAAATTCATCATAATATTATGTTTTCATTTAAACTATTTTGTGTAAATTTCATGCAATGCTGTTAGAGAATGTTAAAGTTATGTATGACGCTTTGACTGAACGATTTTATCTTATGAGGGTTGCTCATAGGGCTACCTACTTTCTTAGGTTTTGGGACCTCATAAAAAAAGGAGATATTCAATTCACGACATAATAATATGTACCTATGTATGTATTATTGTTGGAATTGCACAATTTTCGTATATATTGTCTGTGGGCAGAAAAGTGTGCCAAATTTCATGTGAATATTTAAATGTATGTATATATGTTTGTCCACGTATTTCTCATCATCATCATCATAATATCTATGTTTGTCCAAGTGTTTCTCAGATACAATAAATCAAAAAGCAATACTTTTATTGGAAGAAGTACTCGTATCCTTCAACTTAGGGAACAGTGCAAGTTTCATCAAAATCGGTTAAGTAGTTTCCGAGATATGGACGGTTGAGTGTGTACCATCACTAGAAAAACAAGTATTTGAAATAGCGTAGGGAGGCCGCCCACATGGTGGACCGAAGCGACGACCTAGTGAAGGTCGCGGGAAACCGCTGGATGCGGGCAGCGCAGGACCGGTCGTAGTGCAAATCCTTGGAGAAGGCCTATGTCCAGCAGTTGATGTCTTTCGGCTGATATGATGATAATATTTGAATTGATATTATGTTCCGGCAAGACGATAAGATAGCCTGTTTTCCATTGCGTTGGGGAATCTTGGTAAGCCCACTTCCATCTTCGGCGTCATCGCCACTTACCATCAAGTGAGATTATGCAAAGGCTTACCAATTGTAAATAAAAAAAATTGAAGCCGGTTGTTCTTAACGTTTTTAGAGTTTTAAACTCATCATATCATTATATCAGCCGATGGACGTCCACTGCTGGACAGAGGCCTCCCCAAGGATTTCCACGACGACCGTTTCTGCGCTGCCTTCGCACCCCATGCCCCGCCGTTACTTGACCTACTATCCGGAATGAATTAATTCAAATATCCGACCACCTTGAGCTTTTTGGCATGAAATTAACATCTAATCTCAATTTCGGTCGATACATTGAATCCAAGGCAAAAGTTGCTGCAATGAAAAGCTGGGCATTCTCTCTGAGATGAGACGGTACTTCACATCTGGACAGCTTCTTTCCTTATATCTAGCACCAGTCCGATCTTGTATGGAGTACTGTTCTCACCTATGGGATGGATCAGCCCGCTATCAGCTGGATCCACCTTGGACGCCATAGACCGACGCGCCCGGAGACTCATTGGCGACGATGAGCTTGTCAAATACAAGATCCAAAGCCTTGAGCATCACCGCAAAGTTGCCTGTCTTTAGGTATTCCATCAACTATGTTACGTTTTAAGTTACTTATTTAGACTATTATGCCAGCCCCAACTTAAAGTTATAAAAAGTTAGTCATAATAATCTAAGTAGATACTGATCGGGTTAAACTATCCTAATATGAAAAAATAAACCACTTACATAAATCAAATCATATCAAAATAATTTATTTTAAATAGGTGTTTACACACACTTTTAAATACTCAAAAATAAACTTATTGACTATTACAAATAATGTCATGATTCAGATAATGTCTCAGGTAATGGTATTTGTTATAGAATCAACATATATATCTTTGTCATTTACTTATTCTTTTATTTTATAATGTCCTCTAGAGCACAAGCATTTTTTGACATGAGTCTTGAATTTATTCTCTGACAAACTAGTTACATTTTCTGGAATTATATTGTAGAATCTTATACACTGCCCCACAAATGACTTTTTAACCTTACTCAGTCGCGAAATGGCTATATATCTGTTTTATTTACATTTCCCAAATTAAAATTATGCCTGTTACTGTTTTTAGGAAATAAATGCAAGTAGTTACTAACGTACATGATGTTTTCATATATAAATTGACTAGCAACAGTTAAAATATTGATTTCTTTGAACATATTCTTTAACGACTCACGTGATCGCATCTGATAGATTGCGCGGATAGCTCTTTTCTGCAAGATGAAAATAGTTTCTATATCATATCTATTTAAATATGTATTCTATATCAGCCCCCACGGTAAGATGCCATTAGACATTATACTATGGAAGTAACTAAAATACACTAGTCTCCCAGTACCTTATTTTCTTAACGGCATAAGCAGCTGAACTAAGCCTTCCCGCTAAAATTTCAATGTGTGGTCCCCATTGAAGTGAAACATCTAAAGTTATACCAAGGAACACCATAGTATTTACAAATTCTAATTTATTACTGTCTAATATTACACTATTATTGACCTTTTATACATTTGGCAAACAAAATTTTATACATAAAATCATTACGTTTAATCATTATTAATTTTTAATAATACACTCAGAGATATGCTATATACACTAGCTTTTGCCGTCAATATGATGACAGTCTTTGAGGGTGGGCAGCGCGCGAGCCGCAAGCGTGGAAATGAGTATATCTAGATCCTTCGGAAACTATATCAGGCTATGCTAATTATTAGTCTATGTCACTTCCCACCTCCTTTACTATCTCTGACCAAAAAAATCACATAAATCCTGTGTTGCTCCTCCGTCCCTAAAATTATTAGCAACTCGATTCACGATGTTTCAAACATCGAACGAAATAGCTAGGAAACAAAGTTCCTGCAAGCTCGTACTGCAACGTGACTGTAAGTAACGTGTGGTTTGTAAAATAAGAAGAATTTCCAAAAAGCAAGAAAACCAAAATCTTTTTATATTGTTTTGTTTGTTAAGAAGACTTACTGTAGTGTAGTGTGGTGTGGCGTGGCGAGCGTGGTGTGGCGTGGCATTGTGTGGTGTGTAGTATGGTGTGGTGTAGTGTCGTTCGGTGTAGTGTGGGGTGTCGTATAGTGTAGTGTAGTATGATAATAATAATTTCTTCGGCGACAGCAACTTGACCGAAAATTTTACGACCCAATAAATTCGTGCAAATATCTGTAGCTTCCTTATACAGGTGTAAAAAAATTGGTGTAGGACCCGTTAAATGGGGGTTCTACTCACCATACTGAACAACTTTCCCCAAGAAAATATAAAGAAAATATATTTTTTTGAGAATTGTCAAAAAAATTGGACCCTCCATACTAAAACGCACAAAATTTGTCGATCAGCTGATCGATTTGTATGAAGAGTAAACATTTTTGGAGTTTACTCTTTAAAAAAACATTTTCATATATAAGCCCGGTGTATGAAAATTTATGGGGAGTAAAATCCAACGTTATGCGTTAGTTGTATAGGTATAGTTATTAATTTTGTGCGCAACTTATTTGGGTGTATGTATGTATGTATGTTTATCTCTTTGGCACGTCCTGTAGCCTACACGGCTTGATGGATTTTAGAAGGTGAGGTGTCGTTAGATTTATCTTGTCAGAATTGAAAAAAGTTGCCGCCATTTTGAACTTTTTAGTTGCTTCCAAAATCGATATGTGAGGGTACCGGAGGTTCCTTATCACGAACCGTTGCCAGAATTGAAAAAAAAATTGGCCGGCATTTTGAGCTTTTTAGTTACATGGGAATTATTTGATGAACAAACTTGTCTGAAATCTGACCATTTTTTTAAATAAATAATTTCCATTCAAAATAGATGATCCCTAACCTAGTCAAATCATATGCTAATTTTATGTCTATCAAACACCCACTAGCTTCTTAAATTAGATAACTTTTGAAGGAGTCGACTTAGCAAAAAATCATCTCAGAGCTTTTTTGTAGATCGTTAAATTCCCTACAAAAATAAGTATTTGTCGTCACTAGAGGATTATTTGTTTAAATGCATTAAAAATCCAAACAAAATAAAAATAACATTCCTGTGTTATTTAAATGGGAAATCAAAAATTATGAATCGTCACCTGTTAATATTAAAATTAAGAGCTCATACGTTACCAGAATTTTTTATTCGTCATTTCGGACGATATTTTCATGGTATCTAAGGAAAAAAAAATTAAATTTTTTTTTTGGCGCACCCTACTAAATATGAAATCAAGTTGAATAATGTTCGTTGACGCCGAACGAAGAGACTGACGTGGGTTTTATGATTTTATATCGTAACTGCAGTGAAATACATGATAATAATACATGTGTTCGCGTGGTGACTATTCATTATCTCGACTGAAGGTTATTGGAGTTTGTTATGAGGTATCAGTTTTTACTGTATTGATGAAAAATTAAAGAAAGTGGTAGCCCTAGTTTTGATAAGCATTGCTATTTAAACGGAGACGGAGGGTCGAAATGATTCATATCGTTGCAACCATTCCGTGAAAATGGACTCTCAAAAAAAAATTTGCGTCAATTGTGGCCGAGTCTACGACTTTAGCCCATTTTGGAAGTTATTTAGAGACTGTGGACTTAATAAATTTATAGAGGAGGAGAAACAAAAAAAAAAAATAAGTGTAAATCTTCCGTTCACTCATCACAAATTTCTTGTCTAACATTTTTTTTGCTGTTTATCTAAACGTACTATCCTCATAGATAGCAGTGAGAAGCCAGTGCTGTCGTTAGCTGGTGAAGATATTGAGTAAGTTAGTATTCTCAAGAACCTGGGAGCTATTATCGATCCAACTCTGCAATGATCTGAAAACAACCGGACTGATACGCTGTTATCGCCGATTCCGGGTTTCTGGAACTTTGTGCAACCTGTTGCTTCCCTGGATGAATTCAAGACGATGCTACAAGTACTTATTACTTGCTAGTATAGTGACTTGGCGAAAATTAGTTTCTGGTGTGTGATGTGCTGGTAGGGCTGTCAAGTGTTATATGATACAATACTTTTTGTAAATCGTCTTGTTTCTGTTTTTTTAAATGCCATGAGTTTTATATTATTTTTGTCTTTATTTTTAAAAAAAAGGTTGAGCTAAAGCTTTTGTATTTTGTAATGATAAAGCCTACTCGAGGGTAAGCAGGCTAAAATCTTAAAATATTAAAAATTTTAAATACAGAACATAATTATAAAAAGCGTCTGATTATGGAATCTATGTAAATGGAGAGGCATCAAGATTTAATTAATAAAAGGAAAGATACAGAAACCATAGATAAGATCTACCATGATTTAATTAAATTAAAATAATCTTTAAAAAGTACCGTTGTTACACTTTTTTGGTTAATTAGTTGGAAATTTAAATTTGCGTTTGTATTCATGTAATTTCAAAATTTGTAATTGTAAGTGTCTTTTAAACTTTACGATTATATTTATGTAGTTCAAAATTGACAACCCTGGTTATCTGGGTAGGTGATTTGAATGACTGACTGTATAATTTGTAATATTACCAACTGTACATAAGACCAGTGTTAGCACACGGTTTTGGCTGTCAGTTGACCAATAATAAGATTTATGAACGCATTGTTCATGTGCCTTTATAATTTCTTAACATTATAATGTTTTTTAACTAACGTTAAGATAATTAAAGTTAATGAATTAATTAATTAAGTTACATAGTTGGACTCACATGAGTTTATTTATTTTAATATGGTTCCAAATTTAACGGACAAAACAGGTTATAAGTATTCACCGCTATAACCTGTCCTCATAACATTTTTTTTTGTTTAAAGTTTATTTACTTAAATAAACGATACATATTTTTATTACTTAAGCTAAGTAAACAAATAAGAAAACCTTATAATCTCTTTTTTAGTTATTTTAATCACAGCCCTGATTAAACAAAATCATTAAAAAGGATTAAAAATGATTTGATTTGTAATCATTTTGAATAATTTTTAATCGTTCAAATCATTTCTAATTCTTATGAGCGTTTAACATGTGATTTACATTCAAATCCTTTTATTAAATCAGGGAGGCTGTAGTTATCAGCACTTGAATCCAGTCTATCTCTGTGCTATGTGAAGGAAAAAAAAATGTTCCTTATAGACTCCAAAACGGCTGGACCGATTTCGATGAAATTTTCAGACAATCTTCAGATTCCAAGTAGGTCCTCTCTCTCTCTTATCTTTTCTTTCTCCATTGGCCCGACTGACCTAGGGTGCTTTTTACTTTTAAATTGCATATTTTTAAGACCGTTTTTCAAACAACTATCAAATGTCCACGTAAGTTATTTATCTCTTGTTATTGAAGTTTGGTTTTCCTTAATAAATGCGATGTACAGCTGACCTCTCTTATCTAAAAAGTTTTATGTTTACCTATTTTTAGTTCGGGATTTCCATTATTAATAATATGTTTGTTACAGTCGTTATCTAACAGGACAAAGTATTATTTTGAGAGTAGGAAAAATTCCGACGCAAGGTCGGTACTGCTATTGGTATCTGGCAATTGCATGACACCACCTCGTGGTCAAAGACTGTACTACTGAAAGCGGGTCAAGTATTCTTATGGGGACGACATATTCGCCACCTGGATTTTTAGAGCTTAACTACTGAAAAATACCATTGAGTACAGATACCAATAGACACCATCCACGGATTAGATGATTCTAGTTTTTGGAGTCCCGGACAGAATTGTACAAGTACAGTCACCATCAGCCACCAAACAGTCTGTGGATGGTGTCTACACGGAAAACCAAACGTAGGTGTGAGCACCATCTCACATTGGTCTGAGAGCCATCTGTAAGAAAAAATATTTATAAATGGATGCTAGGCCTATGCAGATAGTATATAGTACAATCTGCATTGGACACAGGCCCATCCGAGATTGGTCTCACACCAATCTTAGATTTGTTCGTTCAAGATAGTTGCAGAGCCCATGCGCATGTGCGTAGAACCAATGTACATGTCTGTCACAACTAGCTGAGATTGTACACTCGACTATCTTAGATTGGTCTGGTACCCATCTCATAAATTAATTATTGCAATAATTAATTATCGTCATTAACTTTTTATAGACTGTATCGACTTCCTTCGTGACATTTGTTGTGTATTTTAATTCGTTCTATGAAAAGCTACAAAATTTGCGAACTAGTCACAGATTTGTAAGCTCTCAGATACCATAAAATTCACTATTTATCAACAATTATGATTCAGCATAGAACCATAGCCATCCAACACAATAAATGGTCATTCTTTAGCGCCTACATGTTTTAGAATATCAAAATCCACTGATTAAACAAAATCATTAAAAAGGATTAAAAATGATTTGATTTGTAATCATTTTGAATAATTTTTAATCGTTCAAATCATTTCTAATTCTTATGAGCGTTTAACATGTGATTTACATTCAAATCCTTTTATTAAATCTATGAATATATGAATATATGTTATGAACCTGATGTGATGTCTTGTTTACGAAAATGCCATTACTCAGCCATAATAAATCATTTCGGATAACATCTGTTTTTCATTTAACGCTCCCTGTACAATTATAAACAGTGCGCATAGTTAAATTTTTTATAAGAATTTTCCAGTTGTTTTCTTCTAATCTTTTGATGCGCACTCACGGAAAATCTCGTCGAGTTTAGTTAAGTCCTTACTTTTGGATCCGAATAAATTTTGAGTTACTGGACGGAATACTTCCAAAATCGATATCTGGGGACCCTCAAAAAAGTCGCTGACGCCTTCGTGTATAATTGTCCGTAGGATTTCTAAACTTCTGCCAGCAACTCAGTCATAGACCATATGATCCTGCCATCCTCGGTCTTCAGCTTGGTCAGTTGGCTTTGTTTGTAGAATAGAATAAATGTTTATTCAGTGATAAGTACACAGAAGTGAAATATTTCGTAGCTTTTAAAATACAATAGTTAATATAATTAATAATAAAGTTAATATTTTTATAGACAGATCGCTCGCGAACACTATTGAGCCTTTGTTGTTCTCAATCGCCTCTTTAATACAATTTGTATTAAACTGGCGCAAATCGCGAGTTAGAGACTTAGAGATCTGCTTGTTTAGTTGCCGATACTGAGTAGCGTCTTCAGAGGACTGCAAAACCAATCTGCGTCTTTCTTCAATGAGGTTGTGGTGAAGTCCGAGATTTTTTTGGTTCTGTTTGAACGGTGAGTTTTGAAAATCTTAGACCCGACAGTTTGGACAATTTCCACGTACCTGTCATTATAATCGTCCACATTTTCGCAGTCTCCTAGGCATTCAAAGCGATTGTGCAACTCGAGCTGAAAGCTCTCGGGGTTTTGGAGCTGGACGGGAGCTAGTCGGAGCGTAGACTTCATCAATTATTCCTCGAGTTCTGTGAGCTTCGCGTCAGTTCGCAGTGTACGCGTGTTGTAGGTTGCCAGGGCCAGAGGTCTTTTAATTTGGTAGCCTGGCATCTGCCGGGGATTCTTCGGATTCCAATGCCCCGCCGTTACCTTGACCGAAAGTTACCGAAGCCAGGAACAGCGGGGCCGCCTAGCTAGGGGCGGTTTTTATCACGCTTTTATTAGCTTCACCTGTATGTTTGTATGTAACCGACTCCTTTGGACTCGATTTTGACCCACTTTAAACGGACAGATTTAATTCAAGCTTTGTAGACTTATCAAGAATCTGCGACAATATAATAATTTCACAAGATATAATAATTTCATAATTACGAACTAAAAAATAAAAAAATAAATAGAGTAAAAAAAACTAAAAAACACGCTTTTAAAGTATATCAGACTAAAAAGTAAATAATAATTCTTAATATAAGTTAAAAATAATAATTAACAAATAATACTAGTATTATTGTGAAAAAGTGTGGGTTGCTCGATAGACGAAAAATATGGCACAGAGCTTAACTTATATTAAGAATTATTTTTTACTTTTTAGTCTGATGTACTTTAAAAGCGTGTTTTTTAGTTTTTTTAAACTCTATTTATTTGTTTGTGTCAATAGGTAACATGTTGCTGTATGGCTCCCGGCTTAGAATAGAGCCATCATATTTCTTTCAATAAGTGTCGTAAGAGTCGACTAAGGGACTCAAACCGAAAGATGGGCAAAATCAACATTTGGTCCTGATTTCATTTTAAATTGTTTTTTTTACCAATTTCCCATTTCTTATTCTGCATTTAAGCTACCACAATTCGGCAGATCTAAACGAAATTCGGCCGGAATCAAACTTCGGTAAAACTTGACGAAGTTCGGCCATACCGAATGTGAAACGAATTTCGGTGCATCTTTAGTTTTTTTCATTCAGTTCAGACTATTAGCGCGAGTACGACTCACACGACTTTTTATTATTAGTTTTTTTTATTTTTATTTCTTTTTACAAGTAAAAGGGGGTTTCTTTTTTCAAATAAGGAGGGACATAAGAAGGTTAGTATAATCTGTACAATTGTTTAACTTAACTATTATGAACAGGAATCGGACGCCCGCACGTCTCTCTCAAGTTTACAGAGTTTGCCAGAATATTTTTATTATTATTCACAATAGGCTATTTTACCGTACAAAAAAATTAAATTAAAAAACACTATTCAATAAATAGCATTTCTTCTAGAACAGCAAAAGTACTTACTCATTTGATATATTAAACAATTTTTAATTTTATATTTATTAACAACTGCAAATTAGTTCGAGACTATGGCACTTATGACGTCACTATGCCAGTAACGCGAACAATTTCAGAACAAACTTTCGTTTTTGACAGTTCATAAAATATTACTCAAATGACTAGTACTAAAATACCGTGGCACATCTCACCTGAAGGTATCTTATCTTTGTGAATACAGGCTGCAGTCACAGCGACACTTCGTACCAGTGGAATCTTTTGTGTCTACCCCTATAACCCTTGCACCTCTGGCCCTGATGGTAAATGACGATGATGCCGAAGATTTTTAACCGCCTCCGTGGCGTAATGGTTGGTTAGTCCATTCGCCTCACACCAGGAGGTCGCGGGTTCTATTCCCGGTGGGGTCAACTAGTAAGACTCAATACTCAATATTTAATTATTTATTGCATCCATGATTGACTCGGTGTGGTTGGTGGTAGGGCATTTTCTAAGCACACCTGGCTAGCTACTACCATTCTATCTAAGTCTTGCCGCCAAACATCAGTTTTACCAACATTTATCTGTTCCGGTTTGAAGATAAGATAGTCAGTTCTCCATTGCGTTGGGGAATCTTGGTAAGTCCGCTTCCATCTTCAGCATCATCTTCACTTACCATCAGGTGAGATGATGCCAAGGGCCTACCAATTGTGAAAAAAAAAGATTGACGCGGGCTAACTAATATTTCACAATCCAATGGGGAACTTGCCGTCAAATCTTCATTAAGTTTGTTCATTTCTTGTTACATAGATGTTGGCGGTAAGATTTAGATAAGATGGCGGTCGCTTCCAACAACCAATCCGAGTCTTATAAAGTTAGACTCTGCTAGGAATCAAAACCGCGACCTCAAAATATGACCAAACCATTACGCCACTGAGGTGGTCAAAAATATTCTAAAACTTATGTGATTCATGCATATTGGAATTTTCCAAGCAATTTTAGAGACGGTAATTGTAATTACGTAATCGAGTTTAATATTTACAAGTAAAGTATCTATTTTGTTGCAAAACAAAAGATATTAAAATTAAATTAATGATTCGAACGATTTAGAACTAATCGTCTGTGGATAATATTGAACAGACCTTGAATAGGCTAACTAATTTACCGTTTAAAATATAAATTAAAAAAACCGGCCAAGTGCGAGTCAGAACCGCACACATAGGGATCCGTACTAGTTTGTATAGATGGCGCTAGTTTCTTCATGTTTAAAAAAAACACGTTTTTTGTATCCATACAAGACCCCCGTTATTTTTTCACTTTTTCTAATTTTTAGTATATCTTGTTAAAGCGGCAACAGATATACATCATCTGTGAAAATTTCAACTGTCTAGCTATCACGATTCATGAAATACAGCCTAGTGACAGACGGATGGACAGATAAGTCTTAGTAATAGGGCCTCATTTTTACCATTTGGGTAAGGAACCATACAAACACTATTCAATAAATAGCATTTCTTCTAGAATAGCAAAAACACTTTTATTAAACAATTTTTTTTAATATTCATTAATAACAGCAAACAGCGTTATAGACTATGGCACTTATTACGTCACTATGTCAGTGACGCAAAGAACTGCAGAACAAACTTTCTTTTTTGACGGTTGATAAAAAGTTACTCAAATGAATAGTAGTAAAATACCGTATTGTCTAAAGACAATTGAAAACGCTAAACACGCTAAGAAGTTACTCAAATGACTAGTAGTAAAATACCGTATTGTCTAAAGACAATTGAAAACGCAAAACACGGTAAGAAATTACTTAAATGACTAGTAGTAAAATACCGTATTGACTAAAGACAATTGAAAACCTAAACATGCTAAGAAGTTACTCAAATGACTAGTAGTAAAACTTCTTTGGGCGCGTTGGACACCACAAACAAAATGAATAAAACTATATTTGAGATGGGAAAAACCATTAAACTCGAGACACCTTTCGATACGTGTTACCTGTTACCGAAACTTTTAAAACTTTTCTTACCTTTATAAAACGATACGATACGATACGATCCGATACAATAGGATACGATTATGAAAGAATTAAAAAAAAAACAATTGGTGTACAAGTTACAAGACTTTAAGGTGGCTGCATAGAACTCTACTTAGTCTGTGGGTGACTGGTTTTCACACGGTTTTCACTCCTGTCGGCATTCCCGGAGTGCAAAGAGAATATAATACACTACGTCGGAGTGGTTAGGTTATTTTTTTTGTTTGTGGTAGTGGCCACTGAGCATGTAATCACTACGTTTTGTAGTGGCTAGTGCGACATTTTTGATGAGTTTTATGAAACTTTTTATGGTTCTTAGCAGACAAAATGTCTAAAAAGTTTAATAAATGTTCCATTTCTATGAGTTTGTTGAGACTGAGCCTCTTCCCTAAGAATTATTGTATTTAGGCTCACTACCTATTGCAGCATAATTGGATTTAAAAGGGGTTAAATAATATAATAGAGATGCTACATGATACTTAGAATTTTTACTCCTGGCCTAAATAAGAATTTCGGAAAGAAAATAAATTTTAGGGTAATATGGAATACTTTTATTTTATAAGCTTAGAAATATTTGGGTAAAGATATAAACCAGTGGATAAATAAAGATGTAAAGAGTGAATGACCGTGGAAATAACCTAAATATAAAAACAACACATTACATAATGAAACTTTTGTTCATATCTAATTTAAGGCCCATTGGACTTGATTCTTACTGGTGATCAAGCATTACGACCTGCCCGCGCCTTTTGTTGTCTCTAGTGACCAAGCGTTACTACTGCCCGACAAATTTCTGCTGTCGTCCTCCAAGCGCAGCTGCTGGCCTGCGTGTTCTCCTGTCTCCCTTTTATTATAACAATTTTGTATTTGATTTAAAATTTATTAAGAGTATGGTACACCCAAAGTTTTTTACGTATAACGTTGAAGGGTAATTTCGACAGCTGATAATTGAACTTGATTTACTTTTTTAGGAATTTATCAGATCATTTTATATACCCGGGGGGACGATCGATCGTTACCTAACCTTTTTTTTTATATTTTAAAATTATGTAATGTGTTGTTTTTATATTAAGGTTATTTCCACGGTCATTCACTCTTTACATCTTTATTTATCCACTGGTTTATATCTTTACCCAAATATTTCTAAGCTTATAAAATAAAAGTATTCCATATTACCCTAAAATTTATTTTCTTTCTGAAATTCTTATTTAGGCCAGGAGTAAAAATTCTACGTATCATGTAGCATCTCTATTATATTATTTAACCCCTTTTAAATCCAATTATGCTGCATTAATGGCGCCCGAACTAATGTTTTTATCCCCTTTTCTGCCTTTAATCTTTCCCTAACGAACCCGTTTTTTTGTCGTTCGTGGGTGTATCCGTTTTCCGGATATAATGGTTCAAGTTTTAATACCTCAAGACCCTTACTTAATTTAATCGTGCAGTTTTCTTTGAAACGTAAGTTTTTTTTGTTTGTATGCACGGTATTTTTTTTGCTTCTCTTCACACGGGCAATGACTTCTATATTACTGGCGTAAGGACCCGGCCAACGCGCGCAACTAATGCTCCCAGCAAATTGGTGCGAAAATCAAAAGTTTCGCACACTCACGACTCAGTCGTCTGCGGGAAATTGCAGAGTGCGGTGGAGAGATATGAAAATGCCTTTTTGAGTTGTAATAGGCTGTAAAAATCATGAAAAAAAGGCTATAAAGAAACATGGAATATCGTATCATCGTTAAATAACCTTACATTTTATTTTTTCTCGTAAAAAAATTAAATAAACGCATTTTTAAAGCGCCAATTCTACCAAGGTCCTTGTAGCGTGGCACTGACGTCAACTCTCGACCAAGCTAGTTCGTACGAGTTTTGTCAGATGGCGCTACTTTTTCTATGTATGAAAAAAATCTGAGTGAAATATGGAGACGGGCGGATCCTTCTCTTCAAATCTGTGCACACGGGTCGTTTTTTCCCCGGCTTAATGGCATTATACCTCTTTCGGATAATTGCTTACGTGTTGTTGAGTTGTTTTTGCCTGTGTATTCCCTTACGATTCCAAGAGAATTTTTAATTTAAGTAGTCAATGGCCAGACTTTAGATTTCTTTCAATCGAAAGTCGGGACAGACTTACTTTTAGTTCACGATTATTTAACGTTGGTTTAGGAGAATAATCTTTAAGGGTTACTGTTTGGAATATTTTTACGCGTTGCTTTGCGAGGTACTCCTTAAATTTTTGGCGTACCCTGTTCACTTTTATGTGACAACGTTTCTGTATTCCACAGTATTGTTTAGATTTCTTGAGGTCTTATAACAATTTCCCATGTTTCAAATTTCTTTCATTAATCTTGCCCTTGTCTTACCTCAAATGGCCTATTTTTCGGTAGAGTTGTCCCTTTAGACTCTTGCGTATCGCGTTTCAGACTTATCCGTGAGTCGGATTTTTCACGCATCCGCCTTTACCGCTTTTGTCCACATTTTCGCTGGGGTAACCGACAATGTTTTGCAAGTTTTTTTCAGTTTTTGTCAACCCTATTGGTCTTTAATGTTTTAGTAGTTGTTTGATTCCTCCTGTTTTCTTAAGTGACTAGTTTTAGGCTCAATGCATAGCGATCCCTTAACACAAGTGTGTTATTGAGGTTATTAAGTTTGTTCACTTTTAGATGGAGTTTTTGGCGTTTGTATGTGTACGCGAATCGTGTATAAATGTCTTTTTCTTTCAGCTTCAAGTAAACGTTTGTAGTTAACTAGTTACTTAGGGAGTTTTTATTTTTTTTCTTCTTCAGGGCTGTCCAACGTCTATAGGGTTGTCCAAATTTCAAAAATTTTTGGACTTCTCGCCTTTTTTCTGTGAGTTTGTGGGTATTTTGAAACGCAAACTATCGTTTCGAGCCGATCTCCTTTCTTGCGTTTCATAATTAAATTCTCTTTTGATCTTGTTCGTCTATAAAAATAGAATTTGGAAATGATTGCGAGCTTTTGACAAAGAGTGAAAAACAATTGAGGAGTGTTGACCGTCGAAATAGGTTTTTTTCAATATAAATATTATTATTATTTTCAAGACCTCCTATTTTTAACTGGGGGTCTTCCACACGGACCGAACATATCAGCATACTACCACTATACCCCGGAGTATCGCTAACTACGCCGATCAGCAACTGCCTGCCGCTTACCAAAAGGGAAGTGAAACTTTTGTTCATATCTAATTTAAGGCCCATTGGACTTGATTCTTACTGGTGATCAAGCATTACGACCTGCCCGCGCCTTTTGTTGTCTCTAGTGACCAAGCGTTACTACTGCCCGACAAATTTCTGCTGTCGTCCTCCAAGCGCAGCTGCTGGCCTGCGTGTTCTCCTGTCTCCCTTTTATTATAACAATTTTGTGTTTGATTTAAAATTTATTAAGAGTATGGTACACCCAAAGTTTTTTACGTATAACGTTGAAGAGTAATTTCGACAGCTGATAATTGAACTTGATTTACTTTTTTAGGAATTTATCAGATCATTTTATATACCCGGGGGACGATCGATCGTAACCTAACCTTTTTTTTATATTTTAAAATTATGTAATGTGTTGTTTTTATATTTAGGTTATTTCCACGGTCATTCACTCTTTACATCTTTATTTATCCACTGGTTTATATCTTTACCCAAATATTTCTAAGCTTATAAAATAAAAGTATTCCATATTACCCTAAAATTTATTTTCTTTCCGAAATTCTTATTTAGACCAGGAGTAAAAATTCTACGTATCATGTAGCATCTCTATTATATTATTTAACCCCTTTTAAATCCAATTATGCTGCACTATGTGTTATTTATATATAAAACAAGATAGAATAGCTTTTTTTACAATATTAAATCGATATATTATTTCTATGAGTTATTTTCTTTTTTAATATTTATTTAATTATAAAGTCACTGAAAGCCGCTGTATGTCTTTTTCCAGCAGTAGATGTCTTTCGGCTGATAATATGATGATGATGATTTGTTATGAAGCATACTGATATTTAAATACTATAGTGTTGTCCTTCGTACAACTCATTATTAATGTTAAAGAAAGGTTAAAATAACAGTGACACTAAACAAAATTTTCGATAAAAGAACTAGTATCTCATCTGTGATAAAAGTTACAAAAATCTAAAACCCGACTACGTCAAAGTATGAAAACAAGAGTTACCCGCCTGAAATCATAGCCTTTATTTTTCCCTTTATCTGGGGTATTAGCCGTAGTCGCAAGCCATAATGTTTTTATACTTTTCCGTAGTCCGGTTTTAGTTTTTTTAACTTTTATTTTATTTCCATATTTTTTGCTCAGAGTATAACGCCACCCCACCTCGCTACCCATAGCCGCGTGTCATGTCGTTTGATTGTAACGCGCGTACATTGAGCCGTCTAATTTAAGTATTACTTGTAAGACCATTAGATAAGAAGTTAAAAACATTTGGATATGTTATGTATTATAGAATGTGCTCGTCAAAACCTTTCTTTATGATACCAAACATACCCCAGGTATTAGCCGTAGTCGCAAGCCATAATGTTTTCATACTTTTCCGTAGTCGGGTTTTAGTTTTTTTAACTTTTATTTTATTTCCATATTGTTTGCTCGGAGTATAACGCCACCCCACCTCGCTACCCGTAGCCGCTTGTCATGTCGTTTGATTGTAACGCGCGTACATTGAGCCGTCTAATTTAAGTATTACTTGTAAGACCATTAGATAAGAAGTTAAAAACATTTGGATATGTTATGTATTATAGAATGTGCTCGTCAAGACCTTTCTTTATGACACCAAACATGATATGAATATCTAAAAAAAATATTTTTTTGGTTCTTTAATTCATCTATAAAATCCGCCATGTTTTTTTTTTTATTTATATGACACGCGGACTGATGGCACAAATCCAAAGACATCACATTCGTCCAGATCGGTTAAATGGTTAGGTGAACTTCCATACATACATACATATACTGTCAAAAACATAACCCTCCTTTTTTCGTAGTCGGGTAAAAATACTCTGCACCCAATCAACCCATTGGTCCTTTCATTTGGAAGCTTATACATCGTTTTCTGTAAAAACCACATCCAAATATCTTTTTTTATAAGAAGTTGCAGTCATCCCGTTTTCAAAAACAAGGCTTAATACATTCTTAAAATTTTGAACCTATGCAACAGAGAGCGATACTGAGGAACTTTTATTTGCGTATCCCTTTTTAAATCTTAGGATCAAATAATTATAATTAGGTAAATGCATGAAACTGAAAGGGTATTTTCACACCTGGTATGACTCTGTCTGTCACAGAATGGTCACACACACAGCGGACTAATAAGAGGGAGTTTTTTGGCGGGTTTTATGTGGACAATACGTTCGTAGTTTGTTTAGTATTTTTGCATTGTTTTCTGCTAGAATTTTGCTTTAAAAAGTGTTGCCTTTTATATAAATCGTCTAGTGCATGGGTTGCAATGTGGACAAGAAAAGAAAATGAAGTAGGACGTGAAAACACGACTTGCAATGCGTGCATTTTTATAGTCGCCCAACTGCAACCGGGTGGTTCACCTCATAATTAGGTTGCTGTAAATGCTGTCAAGAACTGCAGAGAAGGTTAATTTGTAATGCACCCCGGCACAAGCATAGCAAATCAAAATAGAATTGATTATTTTATTGAAGACTGACTCAAAAAAGAAAGACCTAGAAAGCTGTGACCTAACCGAGGACAATGTTCAGGATAGGGCAAAGTGGAGAAAGAATAGCCGGAAAACAGACCCCGTCATCATACGGGAAAACTCCTAAGAAAAGAGGAGAGAGACTGTCACAAACGCACTCGTACCCAGAGACGTTAATATATTCTCCAAAAAAACCAATTAGGTATGCTGGGTGGATGTGGGGTGGATGCTGGGAATTCTGTTTCATAAAATATGACTTATTATTTCGCGAGAAGCGCCATCTAACATTTTTATAGGTATCCGAGTTGCAAGAAAACTATTATAGCTATTTGGTCTGCAATCGAGATCATAACTAACTAGAATAAACGACAGATGGCGATGTAAAGCAACAGGACACGTCTTGTATTTGCTTTTTAGGGTTCCGTAGTCAACAAGGAACCCTTATAGTTTCGCCATGTCTGTCCGTCTGTCTGTCCGCGGCTTAGCAGCCATTAGTAGGTTCTGGAAAGCTGTAATTTGTAACGCCGAAAAATTGTTTTTTTTAGGGTACCTCCCCTAATGTAAAAGTGAAGTTGAATTTTTTTTCGTTGAGAGTTTGCTAAAACCATTTTTAAATACACTTGCTCGAAAAGTGGTACTTTATTATGGCAGTTTACTGTGCGCAAAATTTATTTTACCGTATGAGTTCTTTTGACTTTGCGACTTTTTTATTTCTATCTCAGAGGAATAAGACATTTCCAGCAAATAAAAAAATTAATATTAACAAAGATACAGAATCTTCTTCGAGACCCGAAAAAAGTATTTTTTTAAAAGATAGGTTATTCTTTGAGTGGTTTACATAATATCTGCGTTTTACCCTAAAATAAAACGCTTATTAAGCGAATTTACCTTATTCGAAGCCTAACAAATATTTGAGAGTGGCAACCCGTTTTCCGGTCACGTGACAGTCTGTTTCCCCACTTAAAATGCTTAGTTCCACCAACGGCCGCCAGGAGGCGTAGTGCAGAGCTCGGTTCGCACGACGCCTCGATGTCTCATTGAGTCTCAAATAAAACTTGAGGGTATTTTAGCACACTACACATATTTTTATGTAAGCATAGATTCAGCGTTAAAAGTAATTTACTTAATGTGCTGCAATTACCACAGAGTACTACGTATACAACGAAAGGCAATTAGTAGTGTATCTAGTTAGGTAGGTACCTAAGCTGGATCGTGTGTGTGTGACTAAAATATCCATCGGCCCAGGCAGAATTGAAAATGTAGGCTTCGAATAAGGTAAATTCGCTTAATAAGCGTTTTATTTTAGGGTAAAACGCAGATATTAAGCTTCTTGTACCGTTATTCGAAGCCTAACAAATATTTGAGACGTGTTTGTTATCGCCTGCGGCCTGGTGGTTAGATGCCAATGTGATCGTAAGCGTTGTGATAATAAGGTGTCTCATAGTAATAGCTAGTAGGTGATACTGACAAAGTATAGAATGTGTTTAGCCTAGAAACAGATTACGTACGTAAAAATGTAATATTTAGTTCTGAGGCGACGGAAGGGAGTGAAATAAAGTAAAATTAAGGTTTATAGATTGTTGTTTATTTTATGATTATATGAACCTGTCATTAAAAATTTAATACACTGGTATGATAGATTTAAATAAAGAATGGTAATTATTCTTACATTGTAGTAACTTATGCCATTAAATTATTTTATAACAGAAATTATGATTGTTTCACTTTAGTATATTCTTTATTTACACTAAGCTCCAAAGTTGGACCAAAGATTTTAAGAAAACAATTTAATTTTCATGTTATTTGAAATAAACAAAATTAACTACTAGAATAGCCTTGTAAAATTAATTAATGGGTTGAAAAGAATCAGTTGTTTTTATGCTAGAATCAAATATACTTGGTCTGATTTCACGACAATAGAATTTCTGAAAAGTATTCACAGATCGCCAGTTGCCTCTTGCTAGGATATCTTCCAAGGGACAGTCCTGTATCCAGCTCTTGGAAGCGACTGCAGGCCGTATGCTGCCAGCACTCGCCTTGATACCTGCATCCGATAAAACCTTTTTAATCCAACCTGCTATGATTGTTCGGGATGCCGCTTTAGGAGTGCCACAACATGTTAAAAATAGACTAGAACTTTTGCATATTTCACGCCTTTCTTTAGACAAATTTATTACAGTCTTGGTCCAAAATACTGGGTCTAAGGTCTTATTTTCTTTATTTTGTATTAAACGCCATCCGGACTGTCTGTTACGATTTGAATCTGTTTTAGATCCAAACATTGGCCAAAAAATTATACCGTTTTCAATAACAATGCAATTTTCAGGATTTACTGTTAGTAAAGTGAGATCATGAACACGGCGACCCGAACATAGTAACAATAATGTAGCCGCTCTTTTAGAGCTTTCAAATAGGTTATTTTCATTTGAAAATTTTTTCAGTAACCAGGAAGACAAGACATCAGTGTCCCAAATAGGAGCCTTCTGTATTTTTAGATTTTTGTTAGAAATGGCTTTTAAAGCGGTTTTTACTAATAAATTGGAACTTAAACGGGATTCTGCAGAGGAATCGCAAAGAGTAGATATTGCAGACTTGTATACTAAGATAGTCGCATAAGACAAACCATGCTTTAGATGTAAATCAATTAAAAACTTGGCTAAATCTGCTCCCGATGGTTTTATAGTATTAACAGAATTTTCAGAGGACCAACTGCACCACTTTTGCCAAGCTGGCTTGTAAGTATTTAATGTGGAATTTCGCCAGCTTGATTGTAAAAGGTCCCTTTGTTCCCGAGACCAACCCACTAGACTTTCTGTCCACCCCCACATTTCCAAACTTCGAGGGTCATGTCCTTCGCTTGAGGCGGAGGTAATCCTGTTTGAATGTTTATCAGAACCCTGTCGAGATTGCGAATTGTGAAAGGTGGGGCTAGGGCGCGATTTTTGAGATCGGGGCGCCAGAAAACTTTCATCCATCTGGGGACAACAATCAGATATGTTCCGGTTGCCCAGTTGAGGTGTGACAGGACCCTTGGAATGAGAAATGGAGGGGGAAATATCCATGCTAATTGGTAATGCCATGTCTGACTGAATGCGTCGAACAGGTGAGCTTGATGATCGGTTATATCCAGCGTGCCATATTGTGGGACTACGTGAGCTTTCGCCGAAGCGAAAAGGTCTATTTGGGGGATCCCCCACTTTGCGAATATTATGTCGGTGATCTCTGGTAGGAGATGCCACTCCGTGGAAATGGTCAGACGAGACAAATTGTCTGCTTCGCAGTTGAACCGGCCTGGTAAATAATGAATTTCTAGATGAATTTGAAACTGGTCTAGAATCTGGAAAATTTTGTAAGTCAGTTCCATAAGAGGAGACGAACGAGTTCCTCCTTCGTTTCGTAGGTACGAGACAACAGTTGTGTTGTCGCTTTGGACTAAAAGTGACGAGTTCGTCAGGTAAGGACCGTGACCTTTTAGCACGTAAAAGACTGCGAGCATTTCTCGCTGATTTGAGTGAAGATTCGCTTCTTCTACAGACCACTGGTTCCAAAGTCTTATGTTGTCTAGTACTGCCCCCCATGCTTTTTCGGAGGCATCTGTTACTAGATAGTGAGATATCGGGGGATAGTGGATTGGGGAACTGTTCTGTACGTTGTTTATCCACCACTTTAAATCTGCTAGGGCAGACATCGATAAAGGGAACTGGCGTTTTGGGTTTTGATGGAGTAATTTTTGACACTGTTTTAACAGGGCTCGATGATGTAACCGGCCTCTGGGAATAGGGAAGCTGGCAAAATTCAAGGATCCTACCAAACTCTGGATCTCTTTCAAGTTCACAGTTTGCTGTACAAGTGCCTTGTTTAGTTTGGTTTTTAGAGCCTCGCACTTCTGTGTTGGCAAAAACTTTGTGTTGTTGTGTGCGTTCCAAGCAATGCCTAGGAACTCTAGAGTCTTTTTTGGTATCAGAATAGATTTCGAGTAATTTATTTGCCACCCTAGTTTCTCTAGAGTGCGAGCTGTCTCTTTCGCTTGGATTTTCAATACGTAGGGGTCCTGGTTGGCAAGGATAAAATCGTCCAAGTAGACCAACACTCGAAAACCTTTGTTTCGAAGAATTTCTGCTACCCAGTTTGAAAGTGTGGCAAACACTTTGGGTGCACAGGCTAGGCCAAACGGCAGGCAGGTCATTTGGTACAGTTGGCCCTTGAAAATTAGGCGCAAGAAGCACCGGTGGGCTTTGGACACAGGCAAATGGAAATAAGCATTCGATAAATCGATTTTTACGAGCCAATCCCTGGGTTGTAGGAAGTTGGGGATTTTCTGCATATTTATTAAGCGAAATTTGCTTGTTTGCACGTAGAAGTTGAGTCTCTTTAAATTGAATATCGGACGGAATGCGCCGTCGCTCTTTGGGGTTAAAAACATTGGGGAAATAAAGCTGGGACCAGGGTCCGCAGGTTCTATCACTTTCATTACTAGTAACTGTGAAATTGCATTTTCCATTTCTTTTGACACTGGTGTTTCGAGTGTTTTCATGTCCGGTAAAAATAAAGGGGGCTTGCAATAAAAAGGGATTCGAAACCCCTGAATTATATTTAAAAGATAAGTAGGTGCCAAAAGTGTTTTCCACTGGTTTACATACCTTTTGAGTCGGCCCGCCTGAAAGTCAGAATCTTCTTTTGTCTTTGCGCGATGTGGCGTTGCCCGCGGCTTTTCCTTGGCCACGGAATGAGCCAGAGATAAATTGCTCTGGACTTTGAAATCGAGCCCCTCTGGGACGCATAGGTCTGACCTGATGCTGGGGAGCAGGGTATCTTTGGGGGCGAAACATCTCGCGTCCCATAACAGGGTAAAAGCCGGGAGGGCTTTGCATTTGCATAGATGCGTGTGTGGGTGCATAAAATCTGTTCCAGTTAGCATATGGATCGAACTGACCTTGCGCAGGTAGTTTATTATTATTAAATGTAGACTGATTTAGCCCTGCTTGCGCAGCAGGTTTGTTTTGATTAGGCGCTCGGAGCGGCCAGAAAATTTTTGAAATACCCCCATTTTTATCGATACTGGAAGAAAATAACTCCTTTTGGAAAAGGTTTTCGCAACTAGGAGGAATCTTTCGCAAGGAAGCCTTGACGTATTTATCTTTGACTGATCGAAGAATCGAATCACGTCGTTGTTGTATTAGATCAGCACGGTGGCCGCATGCTAATTGCAAAACGTCATTTGATACCTTTTGATATGTATCCCCGAAAATTTCGTTTATTTTTTCTTGCAACCTCTTAGGGTTTAAGTTTTTTGTAGACTTAGACCATGCTATCAACGACTCAAAACCATTTTGAGCGGCTTCTTTTTGTTTAATTAAAGCTTGAGTGATTGCTGCAAAGCCACGTTCGGTGAGGCAAAGATTCGTGTACTTATCGTATGGTTTGATCTCGTCATTGGTTTCGAGTTCAGTATATCCGGGACGGGAGCAATACTGTTTTTGAACTTCACTATAACGCACGTTATTCCAGTTTTCTGATTCGAAATGTTGAATAGAATTAATTAAGTTAACATATTCATCAGACGACTTTGGGAGCGTAGGTTCTTTTAGGACTGTGTTTAAAGAAAAACTAATTTCTTTAGAGGGCTCAGATGGATCTGGAGTCTCAGAATCAGAATAAAGCTCGCGACTCACATTTGCACAAATTACGTCATCGTCGTCATTCTCATATGGTACATTTAGATTCGTTGGTGGCATATACACAACTTGGGGGATTTGCTGGCAGATATTACTGGCGGCAATAAAATTTTTGATCTCACTTACTTGTTCGGTTAACGAGCGTATAGCTTCGTTAGTTTCGTTACCTCGCTTTCGCTTCGAGGGTGGTTGACCTTTGCCATTCGTTTTACGCTTGGTGCACGTGGCTGCAACTGCTGCCACGTGTGCAGCGGGCGCCGCAGGTGTCACTGGCCGCTCTTGCGGCGCCTGGCCTGCGTGTACCTGCGCTTGCACCCCTAGGTTAGCGGGAGCATGCTCGTCCGAGTCCGAAGAAGAGGATGAGCTCGAAGAATCCATTTTATATCTAAAAGATAGACAATATTAGAAAATGTTCTTAACGAACGATAAACATCGTTGTATTTTAAAATTAAATAATGTAATAAGAAAAATTGTATTTTCTTACTCTTTTCGGAAACGACCGTACGCGCCGAAGAACAAGACGCCAATGAGACATCGAGGCGTCGTGCGAACCGAGCTCTGCACTACGCCTCCTGGCGGCCGTTGGTGGAACTAAGCATTTTAAGTGGGGAAACAGACTGTCACGTGACCGGAAAACGGGTTGCCACTCTCAAATATTTGTTAGGCTTCGAATAACGGTACAAGAAGCTTAATACTAGTTGGTTAGATTCTTTTTTGGTTATATCTTTATGAAAAAAGAAGAGTAAATACCACGGTGGCCTGTGTCAAAAGGAGACATGTTGATTACGTATGAAGCGCATGGGTAACACCAAGAAGTAGGTCATCTTTTTTAAGGAGGATTTAATGCATACACTATTATACCAAGCCTTATTGTAATCTACTATTGGTAGTATTTAAAAAAACTTACATGTGTATGTGCGGCTAGCTAAAATAATGCGCAATTTTATTAAACTGGATTTAGTTTTTTTTGTTGTGAATACGAAAAAATACTGAATAGTTAATAATGTGCGATAAAAAATATACTTAGGTTTATGAATAGGAAAAACAAAGTGAGATTACTCTCCGGGACAGAATGTAAAATGAACTTTGGTTGCCGAAACCTTGAAGAGTATTTAAACATGTGTTTTGATTTTCTGACACTTTTTTTAAACATGTTTTCTCACAACTGTCCGTCGTATGATACATGGGTGTAAAAGTTAATTCACTTTTTTATCGCCTTTGTAGCCTAAATAACTATTTCGATTCAAGGATCCGCTTGCGAAATATTTAGCTTTTGCAAATTTATGTTGGTGTCAAGTGTGTGTGTGTGTGTGTGTGCTTGTGTCCCCTACTAGCTCTACCGCTATTTCAGGTCATATAAAAAAAATTGTAGGACATAATAATATGTCATCATCATCATCATCATATCAGCCGAAGGACGTCCACTGCTGGACATAGGCCTGCCCCAAGGATCTCCACGACGACCGGTTCTGCGCTGCCCGCATCCAGCAATAATATAATAAATAATATATAATATGTCATATTATAATCAATTTCAAAGGAAAACTATCACGGCTAAGTAGGCTTTCTTACTCGTATTTTAGAAGTAATAATCGATTTTCCATACAAAATTTTCTGTTACCAACTGCAAATAAATTATTTAGTTTTTCAAAATATACATATTTTTTTGAAAAACTATCGACCTCTACTTTACGGGAGTCCCACTTGCACTTGCCTGGTTTTTAAGGTTCCGTACCCAAAGGGTAAAAACGGGACCCTATTACTAGCCCTCCGCTGTCCATCCGTCCGTCTGTCACCATGCTGTATTTCATGAACCTTGATAGCTAGACAGTTGAAATTTTCACAGATGATGTATTTCTGTTGCCGCTATAACAACAAAATATACTAAAAATTAGAAAAAGTAAAAGTCTCCGTACAAAAATAAAAGTTTAAAAAAGTTAAAACTGACTTCAAAATAAAATTCACTCAAAAGTATGAAGTAATATTATTATACTTAAATACACAACATTAACCAACGATAACGAAATCAAAGGTGGGTACGATTTTAATTAGGGCCTTAAATATTTTTTTGAGGTCGGTACCAGCACACAGTTACTTATGTATCAAATGTTTTAGATTCGATGGTTTGCTGACACCGACCTCAAAAAGAATTTTAAGCCCCTAATTTAATTCGTACCCACCTTTGATTTCGTTATTGTTGGTTGATGATTCTGTACTGCTGCTAATTCAAGTGAAAACATATTTTTCATGAATTTATTTTATTATTTTATGTTTATTGGCTAAAAACAAAATAAATTGAAAATAAAAATTTATGTCGGTCGTTTAGAGGTGAGAAGGATGCGACACCCCTTAATGGAGGGTTTCTCGTCGATGAAATGTGGTGTATTACATGCTCTTAAAATATCGGTAACCCTATCCGATACACATTTATTATAAAATACGAAATTGAAATATACGCTGTCTACATTACGTAATCAATGAAATGTTAAGTTCTGGCAGTTTCTTTAGTCCTAACAATAATATAAAGAGCTTAAAAATGCGTTGAGTTTCTTCGAGAAAAGGGTGTACGGCGGTGATTGTCTGCTCGACTTGGCAGGGGGCACTGCCGTGCTTTTGATTTAAGATTTTAAGTTATCAAATTCCAAATAGCAAATTTGCTATCGATTTTGTCAGTTCCAACGGGAACGCGACCAGACGCAATTTATGACTATTTCATTATATTGGCCAAGGAGTGTATCGGTAAAAAAGCAAACACTAACTGTAGAAACTTTAAGTCATCAGCCCAGTTAACAACAAAAGCGTTTGGTCGATTTTGAAAATGATGGTGATAATCGTTAGAAAGATTGAATTTGAAATTAGTTGGTAGTAAAAAAGTCTTTGTTTTTTGTATTTTTTCAGTTTTATTGAATAGAACTTAAATTGACGTTACGTCTTCATTATTAATAAAATAATAATACTTAATTATTTATTAAACAGCAGTCATCTCGTCAGCATTTGTTATCGTGCGACACGACGTTCATATTCATTTTCTTTATTTGCATGTCACATCGATATATCGAAAGTCAATTTGGCACCTCTGGAGAGACGTAACACAGCCCAAGTGGCGACCGAATCGAAGGCTTTCTCATAGTCCACGAACGCTAAGCATAGTGGCTGATTGTACTCTTCGGTCTTCTGTATAATCTGCCGCAGCGTATGTATGTGGTCTATGGTACTAAATCCTTTTTTGGAAACCGGCTTGTTCGGGAGGCTGGAAGTCGTCAAACCTGCGTGCGAGACGATTCGTAATGACCCTTTGAAAACAGTTTGTAGACATGGCTCAGAAGTGAGAAGGGTCTATAGTTCTTCAGCAGGGTATTGTCGCCCTTTTTGTGGTTTGGGGTGTGGTCGTGTACAATTGTCCGTAGAACTTCTCAACTTCTTCCAGCAACTCAGTCTTAGACGATATGATCCTGCCGTCCTCAGTCTTCAGCTTGGTCAGTTGGCTTTTACCAACAGACAGATCTCTCGCGATCACTTTTGAGCCTTTGTTGTTCTCAATAGCCTCTTTAATACAATTTGTATTATAGTGGCACAAATCGCGAGTTAGAGACTTAGAGATCTGCTTGTTTAGTTGCCGATACTGAGTAGCGTCTTCAGAGGACTGCAAAACCAATCTGCGTCTTTCTTCCATGAGGTTGCTGGTTAAGTCCGAGATTTCAACGGCGAGTTTTAAAAATCTTAGACCCGACCGTTTGGACAATTTCCACGAACCTGTAGTTATAATCGTCCACATTCTCGCAGTCTCCTAGGCATTCGAAGCGATTGTGCAACTCGAGCTGAAAGTTCTCGGGGTTTTGGAGCTGGATGGGCGCTGGTCAGAGTGTGGACTTCATCAGTCGACCTCTTTCTAGCTTGGTCTTTAGATTCAATGTGCCTCTTACCATTCGGTGATCGCTTTCTGTTTTGACTGAGTTGATCACAGAGACATCATTGAATATTTGCTTTCTCGTCGACAAGATGAAGTCGATCTGGTTCTTCGTTACGCCATTGGGATGCAACCATGTCCACTTTCGCTGTTTAGGTTTTTTGAAGAAGGAGTTCATCATAAAGAGGCCCTCCTTCTTCATAAAGTCGGCCAGCAGCTGGCCACGTGCATTTGTCTCTCCATATCCAAATTGCCCCACTCTCAGCTCACCATCACTTCGTTTGCCCAGTTTCGCGTTAAAGTCCTCCATAACAATGGTGTATTGGGTCCGGGAGCTATTATGTAGAGCTCTAGAGATATCCTCATATAGGATCTCCACTCGTCGGAGTGTTGCGCGGTCGGTGCATATACCTGAATAACTTTCAGTGAATACCGTTTGGTAATTCGGAGAATAAGGTACGCTACCCTCGTCGAAACACTCTCGATCCGGACCACATTGTTAATGAGGGACTTGTGGACACCCGACACCGCCCTCGGAAAGTTGGTCGCCTTTCCGGAAATAGAGCAGCTTTCCGGATTTAAGGATTATGGTGTCCTCCCCCTCTCTTCAGACTTCACACAATCCTACGATGTCCCATCGTAACTTGCTCAATGCTTCCTCGAGTTCTGTTAACTTTACGTCGGTTCGCAGTGTGCGCGTGTTGTAGGTTGCCAGGGCCAGAGATCTTTTGTTTTGGTAGCCTGGCATCTGCCGGGGATTCTTCGCACCCCATGCCCCGCCGTTACCTTGACCGCTATCGGAGCCAGGAATAGCGGGGCCGCCGGGGACTAGGGGCCGTTTTTATTTGTGTCGGTCATTTGGTGGGTGTTGCCGTAATCGCCACGCTTGGCAGGCAGGTTGGCGATCGCAGTGTTGCAGATTGGCTGCAAGTCATGGAAAGACGCTGCTGCCCATCCTCCGGTTTGAGTCCCTTAGTCGGCTCTTACGACACCTATTGGATGAAATAGGATGGCCCTATTCTAAGCCGGAAGCCATACGGCATTGACTATCGATATATCGAAGTGCTGAAGTGTTTGTATGAAAACGCCACCATATCGGTTCGCCTCCAGGATCAAAACTCGGAACCTATCCAGCTGCAGCGAGGGGTGAGACAGGGAGACGTTATATCTCCGAAACTGTTCACCGCCTCCCTGGAAGATGTTTTTAAGCTTTTGGACTGGGGTAGACTCGGCATCAATATCAAGGGCGAGTACATCACCCACCTTCGATTCGCTGACGACATCGTAGTCATGGCTGAGACTATGGACGACTTAGGCACAATGCTCGATGGCCTCAGTAGAGCCTCTCAACAAGTGGGTCTTAGAATGAACATAGACAAGATGAAAATTATGTCAAACGTCCGTGTCATACCTACTCCTCTGAAGGTTGGAGGCTCTCCACTCGAAGTTTTTAACGAATATGTATACCTGGAACAAACAGTCTAGTTAGGTAGGTCCAACTTCGAGAAAGAGATCAATCATCGAATCCAACTCGGCTGGGCAGCGTTCGGGAAGCTTCGCAATATCTTTACGTCCCAGATACCGCAGTGTCTAAGGTCTTCGACTAGTGTGTGTTGCCAAAGATAACATACGGAACTGAGACATGGTCGCTTACTAACTTACTATGGGCCTCATAAGAAGGCTCAAGGTCACCCAAAGGGCAATGGAGCGTGCTATGCTCGGAGTTTCTCTGCGTGATCGAATCAGAAACGAGGAGACCCGTAAGAGAACCAAAGTAACCGACATATCTCTCAGAATTGCTAAACTTAAGTGGCAGTGGGCGGGGCACATTGCTCCTAGAACAGATGGCCGGTGGGGCAGTAAAGTTCTCGAGTGGTGACCACACAGCGGAAAGCGTAGTGTAGGCAGGCCTCCCACTCGGTGGACTGAGGACCTGGTGAAGATCGCGGGAAGCCGCTGGATGCGGGCAGCGCAGAACCGGTTGTCGTCGTCGAGATCCTTGAGGGAGGCCTATGTCCAGCAGTGGACTTCCTTCGGCTGATATGATGATGATGTCACATGGTATACAAAGATCTTCTACAAGCATGAACAAGACACAGGACACCCGGTCGGGGGCTCGGGGCACCGCAAATGAGAGGAGCACTAACTACATTAACATTTACATTAGCATTATTAATATACTTAAGTATATCAATATAAAATTACATTCTAAATAAAATCATAATAAACATAATGAATGAGGTATATGTATATGGCACTCATTCAAACTTATTGTTATATAATTCTTCTAAATTTTATTATAATAAGCTCTATTTAATAATAAATTTAAAAACATTTTTAGGTGTCTGATAAGTTAAACTATTGTAGATTTGATTTGCTATTGAGTGTGGGCCTGATCTATACAAATAAAGAGTAATGACTAGAAGTTTTAGTTTATTGAAACTTCGATTGTTTTCAATGTCAGATAATAAATAGTTTTTAAAGTAAATGTTAATGTACGGTAATTTTTGCTCAAATATGGCAATTTATTTTATGGCATACAGCAACTCGAAATACATCCGCCGGCAACACTGCTGCCTTCCACCTTCCTCGACGAGTTTTTTGGCGGGATTTGTGGTGGACGCATTCGTAATTTTATTTTATTTCCATTGATTTCTACTAGAATTTACTTCAAAAAGTGGTGCGTTTTGGAGAAAATCGTCTGGTGCACGTGAGCAATGTGAAGAACAAGAAAATAAAATGAAAAAGGACGTGAAAACCCAATTTGCACTGGGTGCAGTTTTATAGACACCCTACTGCAACCGGGTGTTCTACCTCAGAATTAGGCTGCTGCAAATGCTGTCAAGAACTTCAGAGAGATTTGTAATGCACCGGCACTAGCATTACAAATCCAAAAACAAATGAAGAAACTGAAAATGATTTACGAATCCGGCTGAAGGACTAGTTTCCATGGCCAAGAAAAATTCACAACAAATTTCATTTTTGTCTATCAGCTGTCAAAGGTCACATGCGGAGTGCATGTTTTTTAGATAAGCGCAAACCTTTGAAAAAATCGGCAATTTCTGCTTTCTTAGTGTTTAAGGGGTAAACAAATGTTCTCTTTCTCCTGTTTATAATAGTTTTTCTTGATTTACGAATTCGGTTGAAGGACTCGTTTCCATGGCCAAGAAAAATTCACAACAAACAACAACCTTGGTTTATTAGATCTGTGCAACAACTTGGATTATTAGATCTGTGGCGTAGATCTGTGGCTGTGATCTGTGGGATCTGTGAATCTGTGGCAACAACCACCTTCCACCATATTTATTTCCTACAAAATGGCCGAACTGTGAATACGTGTATTTCTGCATTTTCGTCATAATGGAGCTCAAAAACGTTCGCTATTTCGAAGTAAACAAATTTACAAGTTACTCAGACGTGGAATACTTCGTATTTTGTGGTGACCCACTGTGTATAACGGAGGAGAGTTGTGTTTTGAACTGTGACGAATATAGGGATTTCCAGTTACCCTTGGACCTGTCTAGAAATTGGCGTAGATTCGTTCACAAGCCTTTTCCAGATATTTTGAAGTGTTCCTCAAGTGTCGAAACAATGTCGGGATGAGTGAAGATGGCTTAGCATCCTCATAAGACTCGTGTTTTGTAGTTTTAGTGTGCGATTTGTGTGATAATTTTCCGTGATGAATATTCGTGGCGAAGATTGGCGCGCAAGGCGCAACCTTTTGAACCAAGGTGTGGCGTTCACTCCTATTCATTATTCACTAGCAAATTATAGCACAGACACAAACAGAGAAGGAAAACCAGAAATGAAACCGACTTTAGTCCAAGAAGATCTGTTCACCAGATTGCATTCGATTCCTGACCCCCTAAGAAAGAATTTAGCTGATACCCTCCTGATTAACGAAGATACTAAAGATAATAATGTTAAAATGTCTTCTATGCAGGAGTTTTATTACGAAAACGGCGTGGAAAATGACATGAATACTCAAGAAGAGAATTCCCATGAAACGGATTCCTATCCTTCACTAGCAGGTATAGCTGGGTTTTTCACTAGTTTCTTTGGCGCTATATCCGGTGCAGTGTTCCACAAAAGACCCAAGTCACCCGTTTCCCAGTATCACGATTGTTTTGATAATAATACAGACATGGGCCACGAGGGGTCACCATCTCTGTCTTGGCAGACACCCAACTATCAAGATCAAAATAATATTGAACGGGCTCACAAACAGTTCTGTACTACACCGCCGAGTGACATTATGAATAACTGTCGGACGGCCGTAGCTCATTGTGAAGGAAAACTCAATGCTGTACGGAGCCTCCTAACAAATAAAACTGCACCAGGTACTCCAAAGTTCAGACCGAGACGGCCGCGGAGAGTTTTTGTTGAACCCAGCTCTATTGAAGAAAGTAATTATGAAGATGCATTTGCTCCGGAAGACTTTGTAAGCTTATCTAATGATGGTTTTATAGAGTATATCAATATTCCTAAAAGTTTTCAAGAGGAGTTTTGCCAAGTAGACGCTCCTAAAATCAAGACTGGTTTTAGAACAGTCCAAGATAGCACAGATATCGTTAAAGATGTGGATAATGTCAAAGGGATCGATGACAATACATCACAGATTAAAAATGTGGTACCTGATCCATCAGCTGTCAGAGAAAACATTGAAAACAAAACAGAAATTGAAAGCATTGAGGATAACATACATAGAGGTCACATTCCAAAAGAAATTTCCACAACAAATATGGCAAACACTGATAACATAGATGTAACAAATTCAAACCAAGAAGTAATATCATCGTGTGAGGACAAAATAGCAAAATTGAAGTTAATGCTCCAAGAAAAACGCAAGAAGTCTGATAAATCCCACCAAAATTCAACTGATTCAGTACCAGAATTGGTTACTGAAAAAAGTGTTGTTGAACAGCCAAAAAAGCCAACTAAAACAATACCTATAGAAAAAAAACACGATAGAAGATTTAAAAACCCTAACCGTCTCCACACAGACAAGCGTAAAAAAACTAAAATGAGAAAAAATATCCAAGACGACATGACATTTGCACACGAAATTGATTCAGACAATATAGCATCAAGCACTGATAGTTCTCCACGAATATCAGTGACAGAGTCAAAATCTGAACCAATATTAGAAATTAAAAATAAAGAGTATTTTGATGAAGTAAAAGGCAGATTCCACACATCATCAACAACAGAGAGCGAGGATTCCTTCCAAATAGTATTTAGTGAGAGCCCGAAACTATCACGACTACGTAGACCATCAGACTGTGATTCTGAAGACTCTTTTATCATCTTTGAAGACTCCCCAGACAGCTGCTATACTTGTAATGACGTTTTCGGAGACGATTCCGACCAATCTGATGAGGAATACACAGATTCCGATTCAGAAGCAAGTGATTCAGGGTGCATGTCAGAATACGACAAATTATCACATTCCTTCTCAAGAACCGTTGGAGATTTGACAGATCCGAGTCTTTATGAGGATGTGAAGAATTCAGCAGATGATGTGGACAGTGCGATGAGGGCCATTGGTGAAGTGCTGCCATCGGAGAGTGTTGAAAGTGTGGTGACTGATGTTGTTGAGACCACTGCAGTGGAAGACAAAATGACGGGGCTGCTAATAGATGATGTGAAAAAACTGCAGAGAAAGGGCCAGCCTGCAAAAAAAGTAAGTTTTTACTTTGTTGTTTTCTTTCTGTTGAAGTTACAGTTCAATTTTTTAACCAACTTCGAATGTTTTTAGTGATTTTAATGTATCTTTTGAACCATCCTATTTCTATCAGATGCCAATCTATGTTTTGAATGTAACATTTGAATTGTCACATCCCATGTGTTACTTGCATTCTTATAGAACAATTTGGCAATGCCCTAATATGTTTGTATTGTATATAGCATGGAGAGAAGTGCCAAATTATGGTGGCTATTTCAAATGGAGTAATATATGGTATTATTTATATATAAATTAGTTTATCGGTATTTGGTTGCTATTGGATTAGATTTGAAGGTAGATAATATTGTTATCTTTGTCTGAACAGAGGCCCACTGAGGCCTGTGTTTGATGGCAATCCAAACTCGATGTTCATAAAATCATATTTTGTCACAGTATAGATTAGATTAGATATTTATTTCATATCACCAGTTACATATTTAAACAAAATATACGAACATGATTGACATAAAATACAAAAAATATTGTTACAAATCATCATCATAACAGCTCATATACATCCCCACCGAGGGGTTCACTCTGAATTAGGGCAATCTGGCCCACAACCCTTAAGTTTAACAACTCACAATGTTTTACTACACTACAAGAATGTCAGATAAAAGTACATCACCACCGAGCGAGGGGCTCCCTCGAGCCTACCCTGAATTAGGACAATTGTATGTATGAAATTGAAATTTGGAAACACATTGGTACCTACATAGCCCCATACAAACTACATACCTTGTGACTAATTCTCAACAAATATCAAATTCTAAGTTTGTTTACATTGTGGTTTTTTTTTTATTGGTTTAAGGTATATACATATTATTACTTCAAAAGTGATTTAACTTCATAATATAACTTCATAGATCTGCTAAGAGAGTATAGCATATCTTTGAAGCAGGCATTGTTTTAGCAGAAAACAAGCTAACTATTATCATAGTAGGTATGGAATTTGGACCTTGCTACCCCTTCTTAGAGAATGATTGAATGAGTAAATAATGAAACATTTTACTATCACATACAGTCAGACAAGTAAGTATGTGGTTGAAATAGGTTTTAACAAAATTCCATTCTAGTATGCGATGGAATCATTTCCAAATATTATTAATTTTACGTTGTTGGGACTTTAAGGGCTCTAGGTTATTTTTTGCCAGCTTTTGTGTAAAATATTGAACAAAGCTACATTTAATACTTTAATTTTTGCCGCTACCATAACAAATACAAAAGTTATCATATCAAAATGTATAAGAGCTCTAGGTTATTTTTTGCCAGCTTTTGAACAAAGCTACATTTAATACTTTAATTTTTGCCGCTACCATAACAAATACAAAAGTTATCATATCAAAATGTATGATTTTGGGTAATTTTCAAAAAAAAACCAACCTTTGTAACCATAAGATTTAGGATTAATATTTTTATCTTAGCATTGACATGAGTGGTACATGCTCGATTAAATGTTTGTGCGGATGGTGGCGCATCGGGAGCCCGGTACTTCCTTTCCCTGGTTGATGGGAGCAATGGCTGACTCTCGCGTTATACTTGTGTCCGTGTGAACTGGCCTACTCTTGTCAAAGGCATTAATGAAATTCAATTATTTTTATGTATAGTTTTACATGTCATATTGTTTTCATAATCTGGTTTATTTCAAGGATTGAATTTTGACGTTATTAACTAATAATTGTTAATTTCATGATTTATCACATCAATGCCATTTTTATTATTATTTTATGACTATCAGAAAGAGTGAGATTTGCGCCTATTTTGAATAAATATCTTGAATCTTGATAAAGGTTCCCTGGAGTTGGATGGTCCTCAGATGAGCTCACTTACTGCCCATAAAATTGTGTTGGTCCTTGCGCCGAACACCCTGTATAACACAACAGTGGTGGGAAGGAACCCTCGACACACGAGTGCGACTCGCGCTTGGCCGTTTTTCCAATTATTACTTTGTGTATGCCTAATAAATAACCTTCTTCAATACCAAAATCCAAGATTCAAATCACCTGGACCTGGAAGTGGTCTATAATTTTGATTAGTGATGAGGAGTCAGTGGAGTGTGCTATGCTCTGGAGTTTGTCTGCGTGATCAAATCGAATCAGAAACGAGGAGATCCGTAGGAGAACCAAATACCGTAGTGAATTAAGACCAAGGTCTTCGACCAGGGTTTGTTGCCAGTAATAACATACGGAACTGAGACATGGTTGCTTACTGTGGGCCTCATAAGGAGGCTCAAGGTCACCCAAAGGGCAATGGAGTGTGCTATGCCTGGAGTTTCTCTGCATGATCGAATCAGAAACGAGGAGATCCATAGGAGAACCAAATAACCATCATAGCTCCAGAGAGCTTTATCAATACAGAAGACACTCCTTAATAATCTCAAGTTATTGAGACATAACTTGAGACTGTTTTCGCAAAAAAAAGAACAATTATGCCTGTGTGTGTGTTCTCAGATATTGTACTAATAATTCACAAAATGCGAGCAAGTGCAAAGGAATAATTTTTCATTGTTTGGTAACTGACTGAATATATTGTTTTTACAAACTTTTAGTTAGTTTCACCTGTCCTGGTAATGAATTCTTGCTAGTTAAATTTGACCCACTTCCCGGTTTCGGATTGAGCTGAAATTTTGCATGACAATGCAATGTTGAAAGTGTGTCCCTAAAAGTTTTTAGGTTTTCGAATTTATTTATCAATCAATCTGAATCAAAATTTTGACGAGGCATGTTGCGTCATGTCGACAAAGACTCCAAATATACAAATTACACCCACAAAATCCAACAAACCGTTTTGGCTACATGAGATAACAATGAAACAGATACATACACACCCATAGATACCTGAAAATCATTATACCCTTTGCTAGGGTCGGGGTTAATAAAGTTTTTTTGCTAAATTAAGCAGATCTCCATTACAGTGAATGTTAAGTCTGTTTGTTTATTCTTCATGAACGTCATGGGATAGTCCCACCCCTGCGCACCCCTCGCGTCCCCCGAGCGGCAGGTAACATTTGTTATGAATAGCCCTTCTAAGGTGCAGTAGTAAATATATAGTACTTTGATGCATAGCTCTCAGAATTTATAAACTGAAGTAGCAGTGAGCAAGGCACATATCATAAAATAGATGGCGTTGGGGTACTGAAGTTCTCGAGTGGCAACCGCGCAACGGAAGTCGTAGTGTAGGTAGGCCTCCCACTTGGTAGACCGACCTGTTCATGGCCACAGGAAGCCACTGAATGCGTGCAGTGCAGAACACGGTCGTTGTGGAAATCCTTGTGGGAGGCATTTGTCCAGCAGTGGACATCTTTATATAATGATATTGATTATTAAATTCATTCATTATTACAAGTTTTAGTCAATATTAAATAAAAAATATTTATTTACGAACACTGTAGTACAGACAGTAGGTAGACACACCTCATTATATTTTGATAGTAGCACCTCAAGGTCTTATCAGCTCATTTGAATTTTCTTGAACAGCTCTTTGTCTGATGCAATAAGTGTGATTATGGTCTAACAGGATAAGTGTGCACATCTTAATGACAAGGTAGGCATTAAGAAGGTATAACAAAATTTTATAGAACACATCTAATCTTGGAACTGAGCAACTTTCTCCATCTTAGCCGAAGGACGTCCACTGCTGGACATAGGCCTCCCCCAAGGACTTTAAACGACGTCCAGTTTTGCGCTGCCCTCATCCAGCCGCTTCGGAGTTTTTTAGCTTATGTCCATCCTGAAATTCCTATCCAACTATTGGTCAAAAATTATTTTTTTTTAAATTGGATATGTAGTTTCGAATATTACCTTCTACACAGGTTTGGCTTGATTTTCCCCAAAACCCAAAAAAACCCGCTGTGTTGGATTGGGTGAAACCCACCAGAAAAACTTAATGGTTTTTGACAAATGTGGGTTGTTTAAAAACTTGTACAAAAGAAATTCTGATAAAGCTATCAAACCTTCTTTGATTAACAATAGCACTAAATACTACTACCACTGTGAAACCATACAGTGGAATTCTTCGATTGACAACAGACAAGAAAGATTTTCGGGGAAATGTCCTTTGTGGATTTCCTGTCAAATAGTATAGCCACTTTATTCAGTATTAAGTAAGAGTATAAAAATACAATTGAATTCTAAATTTAGTTAAACGCAATTAAATCTAAATTTTATCCGAAAAACACAATTATCGCCAAGAACCCAAAAAACCCAGTGGGTAGATATTTTTTGAAACAGACCGGGGTTTTGCCAACCCTGCTCCTACATACAAACTTTACCTCTTTAGAATATTTGTATAGATTAGTATAGACAATAGATTTTAAAAAAAATATTCAAATTAGTTTTTAAAATAATACTAACTTCAAAATATCCGTTTTAAAATTACCAAACATTCAAATTAGTTCTTCAAATAATTTTCGCCCAAAAACTTTTAGGTACCAGCTTTTAGTATTGCATTGTCACACCATATACATGTGCATGCAAAATTTCACCTCAATCGGAAACCGGGAAGTGGGTCAAATTTAACTTGCAGGATTTAATTACAGACACCGGGACAGGTAAAACTAAATAAAAGCTTGTAAAGTACAAATTTTCATTAAAAAATAACTTTATTTTCTAGCAATGCTAATTGATTTTGTTTCTTTTGGGAAAGTTATTTCAGTTAAATGAGTAGAAGTGCCCAAATAAATGTTTTTGTCACAGGCTCTCTTGTCACACCCTGTATAGGTGTGGATAACATAGACAGATGGGAAACCCCGTAAACTCGTAATTAGGATCATGACTGCATGAAAAATAAATTATGAACTTTTGATCACTAAATAAATTATGAACTCCTGATATAAACGTGTTTTTAATAGGTATTTGGAAGTTTTTTTTTATTTATCTCTATTGTAAAAACTGTAATACATACAAGCATGAAGCTTGGTGTGTTTATTTTTAGTACTAATACTGAAGTAAAACAAAAAATAACAAAAATTGGCCAAGTGTGAGTAGTACTCGCGCTAAGGAGTCCGAACTGAATGACAAAAAAGCATATTTTTGTCGCTCGCGTTGATAACTTTTGTTTGTAATGTGAATAGGTATCATTGTCATTATACTATGTAGTTGTGTGGATAGGTGTGGTGGTACGGAACCCTCGGAGTGCTAGACCGACTTGCGCTTAGCCGATTTTTTTGTTTACCAATATCACATAAACATTTGTGCAAAGTATTTTCTCATATTATAAGACAGTGGAATTTTATTACTCATTTAATGTTTACTGTTTATTTTAACATGTTTGTTTGTCTGTCTTTCGTTTAATTGTTAATTACATATTTCGTTTGCCTGTTGTCTGATGACGCATCCAAAGTATATTTTATTATGTTTACACAACGATTTCAAATGTTTCCACTGTGGTTCACAGATTGCAGTATGCTATTTCTCAATGTTGCATGTCATGCTGTACATGTCATGCTGTACATGTCAAATAGCCACGTCATATCTTCCCCCGTCTTTATTGTGCTTCTAAGTACAGTCAGGGCCAAGTATATGTAATAGAGTACTAACATACAGTATGGACACTCCCTTCTGCAATCTAGATTCAGACCTCACTTTCTCGTTACCCAGGTTGATTCAGATTGGTTACAGTTTGGTTCTCTAACGTATGGGATTTTGCCGTGAATTTGTTTGCTCCGTCATTTGTTTTCACGACCGTTTGTATGCAGTGTCCGGGGTGTGGTCAGGGGCAAAAGTACATAACTACAATATCAAAGTAGTATCCTACTAATAATATTATAAACGCGAAAGTTTGTGTATATGGATGTATGGATGGATGTTTGTTACTCTTTCACGCTAAAACTACAGGACGTATCTGGCTAAAATTTGGTAGGTAGACAGATTAGGACCTGGATTAACATAATTAGCCCATGTCCTATTTCAGGACCTAACCTATAAACGTGTGCAAAGTTTCATCCCGATCCGTCCAGTGGTGACAAACAAAGAGGTGACTACAAAGTAGTAACAAACATCCATCAGACAAACTTTCACATTTATAATATTAGTATGAAGTCTAACACCAGTCAACTGGCCGCCGTCTGTCTCTCTCTAGAGATCGCTATCCTAGGATAGCGGGGTTAATTGGGATGATCATCGTATGAACCGAAGGACGTCCACTGCTGGACCAAGGCCTCCCACGACAGATGATGACTGCATCAAAAATAAATAGTGAAAGATTGATCACTAAACATCTTGCCGCTGCCGACTCGCGTCAAACGGTTGCGTCAAAGGGGCCGCCCTGAGCTCAATTCTGCAGCCGCCAACTTACACCCGCACGGTATCGCGCGAATCTTGTGTTTAATTATTAATGAAATAAAATTATTTTATCCTTCAACACATTTCCAGAACTCCGACCGGGTGTACTGCAGCTAATTCCCCAAACATATTTTAGCAGTCATCATCCCTATTGTATCATGCCACACGATAAGAGAGAGCGCCTCTTCCGGACATGGCGTTGCTATTTTAACCGCCTCCGCCCGTGGCGAAATGGTTCATGCATTCGCTTCACACTAAGAGGTCCCCGGTTCGATTCTTCCACCTCAAACCCCACCTCTTGATACGACTAGACATCAACTTTCTCCTTAAATTTTTTATCCATTTGGCTTTATCCCACCTGATAGTAAGTGACGATGATGCCGAAGATAGAAGTGGGCTTACCAAGATTCCCCAACGCGATGGGGAACTAACTATCTTATCTTCTTGCCGGAAAAACTCCTTTTATAAAGTTTCACGTTAGCTTTCTCTTTACTCCTCTTCCGTATGTCCTTCCTTCTATTATTTGGGAGGCCGTGTTTCGTATCTCCTTCCTTCGATTATAAGGAAGGCCATGTTTCGTATGTCCTTTCTTCTATTATTTGGAAGGCCGTGTTTCGTATGTCCTTCCTTCTATTATAGGAAGGCCGTGTTTCGTATGTCCTTCCTTCTATTATAGGAAGGCCGTGTTTCGTATGTCCTTCCTTCTATTATTTGGAAGGCCGTGTTTCGTAAGTCCTTCCTTCGATTATTAGGAAGGCCGTGTTTCGTATGTCCTTTCTTCTATTATTTGGAAGGCCGTGTTTCGTATGTCCTTTCTTCTATTATTTGGAAGGCCGTGTTTCGTATGTCCTATACCTTCTATTATAGGAAGGCCGTGTTTCGTATGTCCTTCCTTCTATTATTTGGAAGGCCGTGTTTCGTATGTCCTTCCTTCTATTATAGGAAGGCCGTGTTTCGTATGTCCTTCCTTCTATTATTTGGAAGGCCGTGTTTCGTATGTCCTTCTTTCGATTATTAGGAAGGCTGTGTTTCACGGTTCCCGATTGAGCTGACGTTTTGCATAATACACGTTTAGTCTGGATGACAATGCATGGTGTCAGCTAAGTGACGTCATTCTAAATCCAATATGGCGGACCCCCAAATGTTGCCGACCATTTATTTTTTATGCACCCCCATGATACGGGTATCAAATGAAAGGAGTTGCTGGGAACAACACGTTATTAATAAAATTAATCTATATGTATAATAAAACTGTAACGGGGCCGTGTCTGTACATGAAATATTTTTGGAAAATAATAACTGTAGTGGACATCACTAATGATATAGAGGCCAAAAGAACAACTTTTGGAATTTTTGTCTGTCTATGTTTGCGCATCACGCGAATACTACCAGATTTTGATGACATTTTGTATGGCGGTTCCTTATAATCACACCAAGTTTCATGCTTGTATGTATTACTGTTATTACGATAAAGCTAAATCAAAAATACTTCTAAAAACCTACCTATAATAAAAAACCTTTTTTGTATGGAGAACCCATTTATTTTTTCACTTTTTCAAATTTTTAGTATTTTTTGTTAGGTATAGTGGCAACAGAAACACATACAGACGGACAGACAGACAGCGGAGGCTTAGTAATAGGGTCCCGTTGGGTGTACGGAATCCTATAAACGGAGCAATGTCAATTGTCTTTCTATTCTTCTCTAACTGAAAGAGCGTTGTAATAATTATTGTTTCGGTTGCGTTGTTATCTATCACGTTGTTACCATGTTGTTACAAATACATACTTACACATACATACCTACCCCCATATCAGTAGGCAATAGGTAAGTATAGTCGCCATCACATATATTGTAGCGGGCTAGGTGTTCAAATATATCTGAGCACTGTAGAATTTCAATAAATTATGCACAGAGGCCAGCCAGCACATTAAGCTAGACACTTTGGAGAAATACATACTTACACATACATACCTACCCCCATATCAGTAGGCAATAGGTAAGTATAGTCGCCATCACATATATATTGTAGCGGGCTAGGTGTTCAAATATCTCTGAGCACTGTTGAATTTCAATAAATTATGCACGGAGGCCAGCCAGCACATTAAGCTAGACACTTTGGACTCTGTACCGTTTTCTTATGCCGTATGCGTATGGATCAGAATCGCACTACGAGTGTTTAGCTTGATGTGCTGACCTCTGTACACTAAAAGTTGCTATTGATATCTGAACATCCCATTGTCATATACATCTGAGCAGCAGATTTTGCAATTTGTAGCATTTTAGGAAAAAGTACTTCACTTCATTGTGTATGAAGGTTGAAGAGCATATTGAAAAATCTGCTACTCAGATATTTATGATAAATTAGATGTTCAGATATTAATAGCAACTCCTAGTGTGCATCATTCATTGAAATTCAACACTGCTCAAAAATATTTGAACACTTTGCTTTGCACGCTACGATATATCTGAAGCGACTGTACAATATAATATGTTTACCAGTTTTACTGCACATTTTCATCATCAGATTAGCAACGCCTAGTGTATATTATTTATTGAAATTGAACACTGCTCAGAAATATTTGAACACCTCGCCCGCTACGATATATCTGATGGCGACTGTACAATAAATATGTTTACCAGTTTTACTGCACATTTTCATCATTAGATTAGCAAACTCCTAGTGTACATCATTTATTGAAATTCAACACTGCTCAGAAATATTTGAACAACTCGCCCACTACGATATATCTGATGGTGACTGTACAATAAATATGTTTACCAGTTTTACTGCACATTTTCATTAACAGACTAAAAGATCAAAGGTTAGGGATAGAGATATTATTGACTTCGGCTAAAAGGTACCTATTTTATTAAAGGTTTTTACCCTACTGCCCAAAAGGGGGGGTAATGTTTTTCGGGTGTATGTATGTCTGTTTCTTCGGCTGATCTTTTGTAGCCTAATCGGCTTGACGAATTCGGGAGTGCCAGGTGTCGTTAGATTCGTCTTTATCCCCTGAGTGACATAAAACACATTTTTACCCAACTGCGCAAAAATGAAGGTATTTTTTTTTAATTACGTTATTTTCATTATACACCTACTTTTGTATTGTAAAAGTAGATAAAATATAATGCGTGAGCGTTTTGAGTTTTAGGGACCAAGAGATCAGCCATGCCGTACAGTTAATCCCTTTTTCTAAAAGTTCCGACCTAAAGTCATCTCGCTACGGCAGCTTCTTTAATGTCATCATCATCATATCAGCTGCAAAACGTCCACTGCTGGACAAAGGATTTCCACGACGACCGGTCCTGCGCTGCCCGCATCCAGCGGCCACCGCGTGGGAGGCCTGCCTACGCTACGTTTTCCGGTGCGCGGTCTCCACTCGAGAACTTAATGCCCCAACGTCCATCTGTTCTACGAGCTATGTGCCCTGCCAACTGCCACTTCAGTTAAGCGATTCTGTGAGCTATGTCGGTTACTTTGATTCTCCTGGCGGATCTTCTTACTTCTGATTCCATCGCGTAGGGAAATTCCGAGCATAGCTCGCTCCAATGCCCTTTGGGTGACCTTGAGCCTTATTATGTACATTATAAGTCTCATTTATACATTACGTCTGTTATATAGGGTGACTTTTAATTAGTTCTTGATAGCAAAGGATATGAATGTAATCGTGATTACAAACAACTTTCCCAAAGAAACTATATGTCAAATATGAAAAAAATTATTTGATCCTTAATTCATAATAAGTTGTCAAATTGGCAAAAATGTATAAAGAACCAAAATTTTTTTTTCATATTTGACATATAAGTTGTTTGGGAAAGTTGTTTGTAATCACGAGTACATTCATATCCTTTGCTGTCAAGAACTAATTAAAAGTCACCCCATATATTGTTTGATTATCTGTGTACACGCCAATTAATCCCTCACATCTCATTCTTCATCGCCCGTGGTATGTACTCGTAGGAAGAAAACTCTTACAGAGTTATTCATGCCATTTGTAAAATTAGTTTGTAAGCAACTGTTATCTTAAACTATGGGTTCACAATAATTAAATTAAGTAAAAAAAGCTAACGGCCCACCCTATGAAAAGTGGCTACTTATGGGGCAATACCAGGGGCAATCTCAAAGTGAGGTTCAGGAATCAGGATTTGGATGATATTTTGTTTTTAGGTAATCTGTATCCATGTAGGTCATTGCTTAAAAAAAACTGTTTTACACAGAAAATACGATTTTTAGTTTACATGCGTAGGCGACTCGGAGCAATGGTCGGTTCCTAGGTTCTTGTAACATTTATTTCATCTTGACTTTGGTCAACCACATGCAGGACGAACTTCCACCCTTTAAAACCCGGGTTTTTGACGTGATAACGTCTTATAAATTGATGACACGGGCTGCATTCACGAAAAAGTGTGATGTCATTATAACGTTACGCCCGTGTGACGTCATTGTCGCGTTACGCCTGAGCCGAGCGTGCAAGCGAGAGTTGTGCTTGTAGGTACTTGTAGAAGTACTTGTACTAGTACTTGGACTTGACGGACCGACGGACGAACCGTCAAACAAGTGTGTCAATGGATTAGGATTTCCAGGATCTTACAAGAGGTGTTCCAATGCGGCCGACTGTCTGTGAGGAAAACACGTATCGCTGTGTGCCAATGGATTAAAAGTACAAGGTTTCCAGCATCTTATAAAAGGTGTTCCAATGCGGTCGATTTTCTGTGAGGAAATGCCAAAGAGTTAACTCACCCGACTATGGGCGCTATTTTACGTCTCCTTAAAGATGGAGCCAAAGAAGTTTTACTTCAGTCGTGTAGTTTAAAGCACACAAGTGTTCGGCTTGTGACACGTTATCACGTAAAAATTATCGTCCGTAAACCGTTTTTACAGACAACATCGTTTTTTTGGATACTTAAATAAATTGTTTTTTATTATAACTGTAAAAATAATTACTTTGGAAAATAATACTAATTATAAATTTCATAATTTATTCAAAAAGTAACTCTCCGCGGCGGGGAATCGAACCCCGGTCTCCCGCGTGACAGGCGGGGATACTGACCACTATACTACCGCGGACTGTGATGGATCTTCCAAATTTATGCTTGTGTTTCGTTGTTCCATCGCCAATAATCAAAACGTCTGTATTACAACTACACGTGATGGAACACAACTACAAATGACGTTGATAACAGCTGAACAATTATCGTTTGGTGTTAATATTGTTTTAATGAAAAAGTTAATACATTTCTTATGATTATTTGATTAAAAATTCTAGGCAAGCCCACGATAGTTAATTATATAAATTATGTGCCTTAATTAAAATGATTCCAAGCTCAAACGAATAGTTATTATTTACAATAAACAGAATTTTTTTTCAAAAAATATCTACCCACTGAGCTTAATCGGGTTTTTTAAGGATAATTGAGTTTTACAGATTATATTTAGATTTTAAATCCGTACCTTGAAGAATGTATGGCGCCCCTTTCGAGGCCTGCGAGAGCCACCGGCGCGGCGGCCAATCGGAAGTGGCGCCATACATATTTTCCAGTCGATCGGCTGCTGGGCGGCTGTCGCAGGCCTCGAAGCGGCGCCATACAATTCTATAGTGCGAATATGGCTGCCGGAGACGGCTGCAATCAGCCGCAAGGCACGGAAGTCTAACTTAAATGAGCAAGTTTAAAATTAAAATAGGTTTCTCGGGAACGGCTCTTAAGATTTGAATGAAATTTTTATTTAGGGAAGATAATGTTTTAGATTCCTAACTGGATAGGTTTCATCTCTGAACAAATCCGATTTCACACAAAAAATATATTTTAGACATGTCTAGAAAGCAACCTCGGTTCGCCCAGCTTTCCATATTATATACTTATTTAATTGATGATTTTCAGAGTATAAAATAACAGAAAAGATTGAAATGGATAGCTATATCAGACTTTTTTATACAAGTTTTGAAAAAACTATTTTCGTCAAAAGCCCTTGGGCTTGTTCAGGTGGGTTTTACCCAATTAAACCCAGTGGGTTTTTTGGGTCGGGGAAAATCAAGTCAACCCTGGTTTTGATGCCTACAAAATGTGTGCATTCACTGATTTCGTCTCAGTCGGTCTTTTGGAGGCCATGAGGTCACACGCCCGTATGCTCCGATAAACATACGAATAAAGGTTTTGGTATCGCATTTCGTAAGTAAATGTCTTGTATTGTAATACAATTCTAATTATATTTTATAAAATTCGAATAAAAAATTTACACGCTTTCATGATTATTTTACTCATCTATATAAATTAAAATGAATTCCTATTTCCCTTGGTCACGGCATCACGCGTGAACGGCTGGACCGATTTCGCTAATTCTTTTTTTGTCGAGTTCGTTATTGTCAGGAGAAGGTTCTTATGTAGGGTAAGTTAGGGTAGGGTAGTGTAGTGTAGTGTAGGGTAGGGAAGGGTATGGTAGTGTAAGGTGGTACGAAGTTCGCCGGGAATACTAGTTTTTTATAAGAATAGTGTATGGATAGGGCCGGTCCATGGCTATATTATATTGGTCGAAGGTACACCACGTGCTTTGCTTCCTCGTTCATTATGCGTACCGTTGCGTTGATTCTGTAAATGAACTTTCGTTTTATTTGTATCAAAGGTCAAAAAGTAGTGTTATAGGCAACAGATTTTTACCAGACTCTCCAAAAAGGAAGGTAATGTTTCGTTCGGGTATATCACCATATCAGCTCATATACGTCCCCACCTAGAGGCTCGAGCCTACCCTGAAATAGGGCGATTAGGCATTGGTCTACTACGCGGGCCCAGTGCGGGTTGGTCGACTTCACACACCACCTTCGAGTTTCCTCGCAGGCGCATGCAGGTTGCCTCACGATGTTTTTCTTCATCGTAAGAGCGTCGGATAAACGAAGATTGAAATGGAAATTCGACAACACATTGGTACGTGGCAGGATTCGAACCCCGACCTCCCGGACAGGAGGTAGCGGCACTAGCCGTACGCCACCGACTGCCACAACAAAACTAAACTGCAAAAAAAAGAGGGGTTTAGTTTTTCGCAGTCGGGTTGTTAATTTTTAATTAAATTGGTTAATGTGCTTCGTAATGAACCAGGAATTTTACCCTTAAAGCTGGTGATAGACGGATGAGCTTACTCGCCGTACTTTGGGCTCCATTACGTTTTTCGTTCGAAAACTTAGGGGTGACACACAGCCGAAAAAGGTAATGGAGCCCTAAGTACGGCGAGCATGCTCGCCCGTCTATCACCAGCTTAAGGAGTGGAATTTTTTGCCGGCGTTTGTGTTTCCCGAGACATATAATATGCGGATCTTTAAGGCGAGAGTGAATAGGCATTGTTTGGGATTAAGTGTTCCAACTCCATAATCAGGTGAGATTGGAGTCGAACGCTTCCAAATCTACAGTTTAAAAACTCAAGCCAAAACAGTGTGGGTCAAATGAAATCTATTATTCCGGTATAAAACGTATAAACCTAGATTTTGTTCTGACTGACAACCAATAAAAAATTATCCAAATCTGTTAACATTTAAGAGGTTAACGCCGTTTGTATGAAAAGTCGCAGCTTTACAATCCTCTTAAGGCGGTAATATTATAGATTTTCGTTATTTTTGACGTCAATTACCCCTAAATGATAGAAAACCCAAGGTTGAAAAAATACCCTTATTGTTGATGATGTTCCCTAAAGTCAAAAGCTATTAGAAACACGATTGAGCAGTTTTGGCTCGATAGAAAAAAATCTTAAAGATAGGTCTACACTACACCGTTACTTTCAACTCTAGTTATGAATAATATTTTGAAGGATGCATTAAAAAAAAAATACAACAATATTTGAGATAATAAAAAGTGAGAAGTGTTTTATACTTTTATTCAGAAAATTGAAAATAAACGAAGAAACATTAAAAAAGTGTGTTTTTTTTCTTTACTCTTTACACGTAAAGAAAGAAACAGAGACAACTGTTCTATTTAATACCTCACCAAGGCGAGGCATTTGTAAAACAGTTGTCTCTGTTTTTTCCTTTACGTGTAAAGAGTCAAGAAAATAACCACACTTTTGCACTTTTTCAATGTTTTACGTTGTTATATCTGTAATTTTGCAGATTCTCTGTAACTCTGTAACCTTAAAAAAAATATCTCCATTTAAAAACTTTGTGCAAATTTAGAAATTTTATTCGTAAACAATTCGTTTTAGACTTTTTTTAGACGTTTTAGACCTGTTTTTGGGATTTTTTATGATCGAGTAAAGTACACACTAGCGTGTAACATATTAGCACATTCCACAGACAATATCCTTAAGTATGTCCAATATTTTTTGCAAGACCGATAGGTATTTAGTAGTAATTACCAAACAAAATTGATCTAGCAAAAAGGTTTCTCCGCTTCTCCACCGGTGCCTCGCCTTAGAGAGAGGTTTGTTTAGGTATAAAAATATTTGTCAAGTGTTTTGGTTCGGCTATTTAGAACACCTGCGCTATTGAAGGTCGCTGTTTCGATTCGCGATAGGGCAAGCTTGTTTGTTGTCGCAGGTTTTTTCCACATAAATATAATGTAAATTATGTATATGTATTTCGATTTCTGTGGTATTTTCCTTCCATTAAGTCTTGACTCAGGTCGTTGCTCTGTGCCAAAACGTTCGTATTGAGCTCGCTAGGCTAAGGAAACACTCTTTTTAACATCGATCCTCAACGCAATAAGGAACTGACGATCTTGTCTCTACCTATATGCTGGCACGTTGCTATTGACGTTTGGCACCAACTCTTCAATAAGATTATCTATCATAGCCAGGCGGGCTTAACTCAGTGTGATTTGCGTGATTGCTTCGATCACGCAGGTTAACTGATCTGACGTAGGGTCATTGTCTGGGTGAGTTTGACAGTTAGTGATATTTTTCTCGGGTGTTTCCGTGCTTCGCAAGGCAGGCGTACAGCCATGTCAGATGGGCGGCTTGAAAAACTTTTGACATTTGGGGTTCGCAGTTCGCCTCGAGACCTAAAACTTCCACAAACCTGGACTTAACCCCCCTCACCCCCTCCATGTGCAGAGTATGGCCTAACCTTCCCGAGTTTGTGAGCCTCGTCCCCAGCAAGGAGGACGTTTATAGGTTATCGATTCACTGATAAGGTGTTGTTGTTTTAACTGCTCTACCGCGTAAGCAAAATATTTACAGGGGTACCATAATTGGTGTAGGACCCGTTAACTGAGGGTTCTACCCATCATACTGAACAACGTTCCCCAAAGAAAACAGTCAATTCTCAAAAAAAAAATTTAGAGTCCAATACAAAAATGCACATAATTGGTCGATCAGCTGATCGATTTGTACGAAGAGTTTTTTTCTTGCGATTTTAGCAAAGTCATAAAACAAAAGTTGTTCCGTAGGATTAGTAGAAGCTCCAGTTAACGGGACCTGCAACAATTTTATTACACCTGTATATGAGTAGGGCTGCCCCCTATACACCCATATGCACCCCGTAGACCTCGTAGGAGGTCTGTTTACTTATTGTTAGATATGATAACCTTGTGTACCTGCCGTTCTGTATATTCCGACCTCACCCTGCGTCACCCAGATTGATACAGATTGGTGCTAGTTTGATTCTCGAACGTAAAGGTTTTCGCCGTGATTTTGTTCCGTCATTTGTTTTTAAGAATTTCATTTCTCGCCCGTTGTATAAAATGTCTGGAGTGTGACGTAATGTTATTGTTGTATCCTTTTTACAATGGACAGGAAACGTTAATACATTCTTCAGGATCAGATATCTTAACTACTTGTCGTAATTAACAAGCACATTGGGCGGATCGTTTTTCGGCACAGATAGTGTTGTCACCGTAAAATTGTAAAAACCGTTAGATTGTAATCTAACGGGATCTATCACGCAAAATCAATCAATCAATCAATCTTCTTTAATTAATCAATTGTCGAAAAATTGTGAAACGTAACATACTGCTTACAATTTCACTAGTGTCATTGTAATCTCACTAGTGACATTACAATAACACTAAGCGAATAGAATAAAATTAAAATAAATGAGCGAGCGTTGTTAGGTTCGGTCAGGTTTGATTGATTTAACGGTCAAGGAGCCTGGGTAGCAGAATGCTTCGCAAAGAAGAAAGCATCGGTTTTATTAGGAGATACAAGAATGGGCCGTGAAATTGTAAGCCGATTGGCAACTTACCGTCATATTATAATCTAACTGAATTTAGTGTAGTGAGATTGTAACATCGCGGTTTTGGCAATATCCCGGCGACATAAATACCCTTTATGTACACTGTCACTGTTGTTCGGAGTCTCTTAAGAATGTAAACTAAAAATATATTTTTTGTGTAAAAACGAATTTTCTCCAGGACGCGACACCTATTTAAATTTGTAATTTAAAACAAATTATCTAAATACAAAATTTCATCTCTAGACTATTTACTTCCCTACTATTTAATTTTATAAATGTGAAAATGTGTTTGTTTGTTACCTATTCGCGCTTTAACACCTTACCAATCTTTATGAAATTTGGCTTGCAGGTGGCTTGTGTCACGGGAAAGGACGAAGTAACTAGTAACTGTGACATAGGCTACTTTTTATTCCTTGAAAATGGCATGGTCCGATGCAGTTCCTGGGGGAACTAAAAAAATACTATTTTCGGTTAAATCCGTGGCTTAACAAAGCATCGGTGGCTCAACGACTCGGCCCTTCTAACCAGAGGGTTCAAAGCCAATGCACCAATGAGTTTTTCAAAACTTACATACATACTTACCAATTGCTTTAACGGTGAAGACACTCGCAGGTTGTGTGAATTCGACCAACCCGCACTGGGCCCGCGTGGTCGACTAAGGCCCGATCGCCCCAATTCATGGTAGGCTCGAGCCCCTCGATGGGGTCGTTATATATGAGCTGATGTGAACAGCAAAGATGTTGTTCCGGCTTGAAGATAAGACAGCTTCCATCTTCGGCATCATCGTCACTTACCATCAGGTGAGATGATGCCAAGGGCTTACCAATCTTTATATATAAAAATCAATTGCTGTTCGTTTGTCTCGTTAAATATAAAATATAATAGAAATATAAATATTTGTGGAAGTTCAGGGAAGGTTTAAACGTAGGGTAGTGTAGGGTACGATTAAATGTAACAATAATACAAAATCATGTTTATTTGTCAATTTTAAGAGGATTGTGAAGCCGCGACTTACGGGTTTGTGTGCAAGTGGAACTGACATTTGTCATTTTTTTACACCTTCATGCAACTTGTCAAACCAGATTGAAGAGAGCCATGTTGGACTGAATACTGTTGTTTAGCTACAACTGCCTCGTAGTCTTCCGTGCACACCTCACAAAGCATCATCGACATATCAGATGTACCATTCAAGAATTCGGATAAGAAATCTTTTTATCTGGCGCTGGTCCAAGTGCCATCAGAACGGACGCAAGGCCACGCATGGTTAAGTATGTCGGCGTCTTGATGCATGTTCCGATTTTATTTTAATCGTTCATCAGTCTATTGAAAGAAAGTAAAATATTTTGTGTGGATCGCACTATAGCAATAGGGATGACGACAGCATCAGAAATAAATTATGAACTCTTGATCACTAAATTGCCCTCCTACTTAAACTTCGAAAAAACTTACTCGTTTTGTTTTCGATGGAAAACAAAACTTTGTTCTAAAATTTTGTTCTAAAATGTACGGGAATAGGAGCGCGTGACGTCATAGTTTCTCAGTGTCATTGATATACAAATTTTGCCATTTTCAACCGAGTTCCAAAAAGGAGGAGGTTCGCAAAATATATGAATAAAATAAATGACGCTGCAAAACTATGACGTCACGCCTTAGGTATTTCAAACATTTTTAGAAATAAATGTCGTTTGACATATGATAAAAAGTAACTCAGATGACTAGCATTCGTCATCTCTATTGTTATAGTTAGTCGTGTAGGTACTTGTAATGTTACAAAGGAGCAATTACCGAATCTTTTCAAGCGACTTACAAAAAGGAGGAGGTTCTCAATTCGTCTGTATGTTTTTTTTTATATGTTACCTCAGAACTTTTGACTGGAAGAACCGATTTTTATGATTCTTTTTTTATTTGAAAGCTAGTGCTTCCCGTGTACCAAAATCGGTGTAGTACTTTAGTAGAAAATTAACAAAAACCAAAAATAATAATGCAAAAATTTACTAATTTGTTGCGATGGAAGTCTGTTTTTTAACGTGTTTAGCGTTTTTAAAATCTTGTCTCAAAATTGGAGTTCTATATGAGTTGCTTTTTATCATCTCTGTCAAAAACAAAATTTTGTTCTAAAATGTATGGGATTAGGAACGCGTGACGTCATAGTTTCTCAGTGTCATTGATGTACAAGTTTTTCGATTTTCAACCGACTTCCAAAAAGGAGGAGGTTTTTTAATTCGACTGTATGTTTTTGTACAAATGATTTTTTTTATTCGATAGGGTATGCTGCCAGGTTGGTCTCATATAATTTTTTTATCAAAATCGGTGTATTACTTTTTAGATAATTAATAAAAACCAAAAAAAAGGAAAATTGTACTATTTTTTTGCGATTGATATCGTTTTTTACCCGAGTACGCCAGAAGGAGGGTTATATTTTTCGAGTTTATGTATGTATGTTTTTTTGGCCCGCCCTGTAGCCTAAACGATTTGATGGATTTTGGAGTTCGAGGTGTGTCGTTAGATTTGTCTTGATCCCGTGAGTGACATAGGATACATTTTTACCCCATTTTTTTTTAGAATTGAAGTTTTAGTTTTTTTTTAGGTTCTGTGTGGTGTTTAGAAGCCCCAGTGATTACCGGGTTGTACACCATTTTGTTACACCCTGTTTTAGTTACCAAAGTTATAATAAACACCGTAGTTGATACACAGCCTTTACCAACTAAATAAACGAGCGAATAATCGTATGTACTCGTAACATCTGAAATAAGTAAAAAACCTAGGTGCCGGCCTTGCATTAGGTGGCATGGCCATGTTTCCTTTGACCTCGTAACAGAAAAATAAAAAGGCGGCATGGCTGTTTTCCTAGCCTTCGTAACTAAAAAAAATAGGCGACACGGCCATGTTTCCTTAGTCTTCGTGACTGAAAAAAATAAACGCATTTCCTGTTACACACTCCCATCCCTTTTTTACCTAATCACTCGCACAGATTGCGGGAAAGCGAGAGGAAAAAACTCCTTTTTTCTTCAAAATCGTTTGAAAAAAATATTATAAATTAATTAATTAAAAATAAATTAGTTGAAAAATTCCACTTTACCGTCGCGGTCGGTCGCTCGACTTGCTGTGAAGATTTAAGCATCAAGCTGAAATCTTTTCTCTACGGCGGCGCCATTCCTCAAAGTCATCTGTTATTGTTACGTAAATGCGACAGTAAGCCGATAATTGTTGTTTATTATCGTAAAATGCCACGATGAAAAAGACAGTGTAAGATAGTAATTTCGATCTCAAAAAAAAAAACAACTCCGGAGCCAACTCAGTTTCGGAGTTGATTGCTTAGCATCGTTACTATAGCCCTGGAGTTAAAAATAAGATACCTATTCATTTCAAACAAAAGACATCAACGCGATAGACAGAAAAATGCGTTATTTATTCAGTTCGGGCTCCTTAGCGCAAGTACGACTCGCACTTGGCTGGTTTTTATTGTTTTGTTGTTTTACTTTAATATTAGCACTAATAATCACACCAATTTTCACGTTTGTATGTATTACCGTTTTTTCAATATAACAAAACCAAAAAAAAGCATTTAGAATATTTTACCTGTCACTAAAATGACAGAAACAACACACAGGAAATTACTGAAAAAACTAGATGTGTATGAAGGTCGCGTTTCACACGTCCGTAGCACAGTATTACAATATAGCGGCTTACAGTAGCGCAACGAATGTACTTACGCAGAGCAACGGAAGGGTACTTGCGGGGCAGCGGGCGGCGGGGCACAGCCATAGTAAAAAGAAAGATAGTAAGTTATCTTCATACAATGGTACACCGCGCGGTTTGTATGTGTGCGCGCCAGTAGGAACTCACGCACACTACAATAATAAAAACGACTTCTTTCCTTTTACTAAAGAACTCGTTTTTATTATTGTAGGGATATTATAAAATAATAGATTATATAAATGACAAAGATATATATGTTGATTCTCTAATACCATTACCTGCGACTGTAATCTGAATCATGACATTATTTGTAATATATAATATTTTTTTTGTTTTGACTATTTGAAAGTGTGTGTAAACACCTATTTGAAATAAATTGTTTTGAAAATTTGGCTACTGACGCGCACACATACAATCCGCGCGGTGTACCATTTTATGAAGATAACTTACTATCTTTCTTTTTGCTATGGCACAGCCTGCCAAACTCGCGGAAGCTGACTACAGGCTAGAACTGCTAGTACCCATGCCGGTAGCGGCATTGTGCGACATGAAAGGCGTTGCGCTACTGTAAACCATATCGTAATACTGTGTCCGTATTGTGTACAGTGTAATTTCTCAACGAAGGCCTTTACAACTGTGACCGCCGGTGATTATATTACAGATACATACACACAATACAAAGATATTTTTAACCACCTGCGTGGCGTAATGGTTATTTCCATTAGCTTCACATCAGGAGGTCGCGGGTTCGATTCTCGGCGGAGTCTAGCTTTATGAGATTCAGTTTGGTTGGTGATTTTATAAGCCCGTCTGGCTAGCTACCCTACCACCAACTTATCTCACATTGATGTGTTCCGGCTCGACGATAAGCCAGTTCCCCATTGCGTTGGGGAATCTTGGTAAGGCCGCTTCTATCTTCGGCATCATCGTCACTTACCATCAGGTGAGATGATGCCAAGGGCTTACCAATTGTAGATAAAAACAAAAATACAGAACAAAACCGGCCAACTGCGAGTCGTACTCGCGCACCGAGGGATCCGTACCACCCACCAGGGTTCGAAAAAATCAAGACAATTACGCTTCTTGATAATTATCACCAGTGTAAAAAATTCATTTGTTATATTGTTTCATAACAAATGCATTATAATTTGGGCTATTCTAACAAAAAAAATAGTTTATACATTATACTTATTATTCCTTGCATCTGTTTGCTACATTTTTTCCACCGAGCTTATAGTCCAGTATATTTTGATTTCATGCAAATAAAGTATGACCGACCATATTGGATCTTTCTCACGAGACAGTTTTCAAATTCAACTCAATAAAAAATATTTAACTTAAAAAACCAATGACACTCAAGTTCACTCAACTTTCATAATTTTTCAAAATACTATCTGAATTTTTTTGTAAGGGGAATCCCTACGGCGCGGCAGGATAGACGCAAGTTCGGAAATACACGTTCGAATACAATTCACTTTCACGAACGCAATCTTTTGTTATTATCAGTCGATAATTATCCATTTGTTATTATCGCGATAATTATCATTGATAATTATCCTTTCGAACCCTGCCACCCACAGAAATTGAAATATTATTGGTACCACCAAACCCCTCACACAACTGACAATGATACCTATTCATTTTAAACATGGATATTAACGCGAGCGACAGAACAATGCTTTTTTTTCTCATTCAATTCGGAATCCTTGATCACTTACCTTCCCTATAATTACCTATCCCTGCAATAAATCATGTCAATCGGCTCGCGCACCGCACATCCTCATAGAAAGTCATAAAAATTATACGAACGCTTGCAAAGAAGCGGGCAAAAGCTAATGCCTTGATAAAATCTATAAATAATCACTATCTAATCTACGTACCAGAGCAACGATAGACTATACAGAGAGGTTAAGCTACCTACTTACAAACTTAGTACGTCACTTAAGAGGACTGTGAACCCACGGCGAAAATTCGACTTTTCATACAAACGGCGATAATGATTTTCACCTCTAAAAATGTTAACCGATTTGGACCAATGTTTGATAGGTTGTCAGTGAGATCAAAAGCTAGGCGTAATACGTTTCGTTTTTTGAAATTACTGATTATAAATTAACAAAATAGGCCGAAAGTAGTTTTGTATGAAAACACGTGAACAAAAATAAAATTAAACTAATTAACTTTATCAATAAAACAAAAACGTACAAGCCTAGCTTTTGTTCTGTCTGACTGACAACCTATCAAAAATTGGTCCAAATCGGTGAACATTCAAGAGGTGAAAATCGTTATCGCCGTTTGTATGAAAAGTCGCAGCTTCACAATCCTCTTAATTAACGTAATAAATATAATTGTGATCTCTTCCACTCCAACTTGGCATGCTTGATGAAAGAGTGTTAAAGAGTTTTTGAATTAAATAGTAGACGATCTTCTATAATGTAATATGTTTTTAATAATTTGAAATTATATAATTTTGACCTTAACATTAAATATGATAATAATATGACGTGCTACCAATAATTTAGACATTTATAATTTGATTAAATAACAAGAGCGTCGGTGGCGTAATGGCAAGGGACGCTACCTCCTGTCCGGGAGGTCGTGGTTCGAACCGGCCACGTACCAATTCGTTTTTGAATTTCGATTTCATATTTACATTTATCCGACGCTCTTATACGATGAAGGAAAACGTCGTAAGGAAACCTGCACACGCCTGCAAAGAAACTCGAAGGTTGTGTGTGAAGTTCCGCGTGGTCGACTAAAGCCCTATCGCCCTAATTCAGGGTAGGCTCGAGACCCTCGGTGGGGTCGTATGTGAGCTGATATGATGATGATAATAAGTGATTGATTTTTTAATAAGTAAGACTTATCGTTTATATATATAAAAATGAATCCCTATTTCCCTTGGTCACGGCATCACGCGTGAAGGGCTGGATCGATTTCGCTAATTATTTTTTGTCGAGTTCGTTATTGTCAGGCGAAGGTTCTTATGTAGGGTAGGGTAGTGTAGTGTAGGGTAGGGTAGGGTAGTGTAGTGTAGTGTAGTGTAGTGTAGTGTAGTGTAGGGGTAAGAGTAGGTAAGAGTAGTGTAGTGTAGTATAGGGTAAGGTGGGGTAGTGTAGTGTAAGGTGGTACGAAGTTCGCCGGGAATACTACTTACTAGTGTACTTATACTGACTTATACTTTTGGTTTTTTAGTGTGATATTGAAGATTTGGATATTATTTTCTATAATGTCAGTATTTTATGAAATAAATAAATGTTATGTAATATAATAGTGTAACATTGTGACATCACAACGACCAGCCATGCTTCCAAGGATAATTTAATAATTTGTATGAGTCACGGATAATACTGTGATTCGTCACCGGTATTGTGATGACGTCACTTAACGTAATATTGTAACCCTGTGACCAGACATGTTTACGAGGATAACTAAATAAATTGTATGAGTCACGGATAATACTGTTATTCGTCGCCGTTGTTGTGATGACGTCTCACCATGTATCACACGCTCGATCTCGATCTGACCGAATCAAAACTGAGGAAACATACGTATTGGGAGAACGGCCGAAACGTGTACTTTATTCTTCTTCCAATTAACCGCCTCTGTGTTCTTCTCCTATCGTGTGGAAGATCAGGTCATATATCTCCTGCCCAGTATGTGGCCACCTTAAGGAGAAACCCTTTCAGAAAAAAATGCAAATCCCGAAAACGAGGGTTGAAAAAAGTCATTTTTCTGCGGTTGAAACTGCAATGCATTTATCAAATTGTAGTGTATTGTTGTATAGGAGGCCAAAATACGATTTGATAGAAATTTCTCTATAGAAAAAAATTGCTAAGTTCGCTTAAATTTTGTAAATTTTTGCTGTTTTAGCCCACAAAAACCAGTTTAACTTCTCTACACTTAGCCATAGCACCTTATTTTTTTCTCTCTTATTCCTCAATAAAATCCTGAAATATTGGCGGACTCACTTTTTTGCAAAAATGCTTATATCTAAGTTAAGAAAATAAAACATTGAAAAAGTGCATAAAAGTGTGGTTATTTTCTTTACTCTTTACACGTAAAGAAACAAACAGAGACAACTGTTCTGAGTGGCGGCGTCCATGAGCTTTTCTCGAGTGCAAATGTTATCGTTGGGATAATTTACCAAAAACCGCATTCACTGAAATCATCATCATATCAGCCAAAAGACGTACTGCTGGACAGAGGCCTCCTCCAAGGATTTCCACGAGGACCGGTCCCGCGCTGCCCGCATCCAGCGGCTTCCCGCGACCTTCACCAGAACGTTGGATGAGAATGACATAGTCCACCGTGTGGGAGGCCTGCCTACGATACGTCTGCCGGTGCGCGGTCGCCCAACGCCCATCTGTTCTACGAGCTATGTGCCCTGCCCACTGCCACTTAAGTTTAGTGATTATGTGAGCTATGTCGGTTACTTTGGTTCTCCAACGGATCTCCTCATTGACTGAAATGTACTTCTAGCCGCCATTGTGTTATTTAATAATTTGCCAATTGAACTAAGAAACCTAGAATCTAAAAACTTTAAGATTTTTTTTCTCTTTAAGATTCTGGGCAGGGCACATAGCTCGTAGAGTTGGCAACGTTGGTTGGTAAGATCGCGGGAAGCCGATGGATGCGGGCAGCGCAGGACCAGTCGTGGTGGAAATGCTTGGGTGAGGCCTTCGTCCAGCAGTGAACGTTTTTCGGCTGATATGATGATGACGAAGATTTTTTCAAATAGATTAGTAAAAAAAAATATTATTGTTTACAGACAAAAACAAACCTGTTGACATTTAGTTTTTGTGCCATTTATTATATTATGTGGCAGGCAAATTGTATGATTAGTCATTTTACATACGGTAAGGCAAATTGTTATTGGTCCGTATGTAAACGGTCAGGCAACATGTAAAATGTTGTACGCCGATTGTAAAATGAACAAGCGAATGTATGATTGATTAGTCATTTTACAAATGGTCAGGCAAATTGTAATAATTCGTCCGTATATAAACGGTCAGGCAACATGTAAAATTCTGTACGCTGATTTGAAAATGCCGTACGGTAGATTGTAAATGAGTCCGTTTACAATCTGCCGTACGGCATTTTGTCAATTTGCCTGACTCGGCATTGACCGTTTATATACGGACGTATTATTACATTTTGCCTGACCGTTTACATACGGACGAATTATACAATTTGCCTGACCGTATGTAAAATGACTAATCATACAATTTGCCAGCCACATCTACATGATATTAACTACAATATTTTAATTGGCATCCCACTACCATGTTTGATGCGAATAAATTATCATTTATTATTTAAAACACATTGTCTAAGTGTAGATAAACTCTTGGTACAACCATGACCAATAATGAAATTTCACAGTTTTATTTACGCATCACGAGTTGTGTGCGTGACAAAACGAATCTCGTTTTTTGCTGCAAGACCAGGAGACTCGGGCGTAGGTTAGTACTGATCTTGTGAACTTTTTTTTTTTTATGCACAATTGGTAAACCCTTGACAACATCTCACCTGGTGGTAAGTGAAGATGTTGCCGAAGATGGAAGCGGGCTTACCAAGATTCCCCAACGCAATGGGGAACTGGCTATCTTATCTTCATGCCGGAACACACCAATGATACCAACATTGATATTTGGCGGCAAGACTTAGATAAGATAGTGGTAGCTAGCCAGGCGGGCTTAGAAAATGCCCTACCACCAACCAAACCGAGTCTTACAATTGACCCCGCCGGGAATCGAACCCGCGACCTCCTGTGTAAAGCCAGTGAACTTTGCCTCTGAGCTACGGAGGCGGTTAAAATATATCAATTGAGTGACTTTCTTTTCTTTTTTCACTAGTTGGGGTACATACACGGCTTCGCTCAGGGAGTTGATGTACACATGCCAGCACATCAAGCTACACACTTTGGACTTTGTACCGTCCTTATGCCGAATGGGTATGGATCAGAATCGCACTACAAGTGTATAGCTTGATGTGCTGGCGTCTGTACAAAAATCGGCCAAGTGCGACTCGGGGTCACACAAACAGGGTTCCGCTCTATAACTTTAACTACTAACAGAACAAGACATCTTAGTACATACTGTAGAGATAGTATGTCTCTACATTTCTACACTTGCAACTCCTTTAGTTATTTTCTTGCCAGCGCGAGTCGAATTAAGAATATTAATTTAAATTTGAATTGGTAAGTCGTTCGAAAGCTTTTCAAAACAATAGATGTTGATTCTATGGCGGACAGTGAGCCAGGACAGAGGTCTTTTTTCCAAGAGTATAATATTTGTTATCCACGCGTCTGGGCTGAGATCCCTAAAGAAATGGCAAGAAAGTGATCAGAATCTATGCTGAAATAATAATCAGTCAGCCGACAGAGCCTTCTCCGTTTTTTTACGTGTTAAATATATGATCATCTCTGATGATATTTAATACGTACTTCCATCTTTCATTTTAAAATATTAAGCTAGCTATATCCCCACGGCGTCCCGTTGACGACGTCACAATACTTTGCTTTAGGTAAATAGGGGTTTACTTGTTCTGGACTTTAGAAATTTCATTTTTCCTGTAGGAACGGACGGAGGGACTTTAGATTTCTCATAGATTTTCCTATAATCTAAAAAAATCACAGTACACGAGAAACATAACATTCAATCTTATTGTACTGTGATTTTTTCAGTATTTTAGGCCCATTAGTTTTGGATATAGAGGTGGGGGGGATTCTAACAGGCCCTTTCATTTGATATGTACACAATATACATAGTTATAATTAGAATTTTTTTATATTTATAATTTACCCCCCAAAAAGTGTTTATTATTATGTTATCTATCATGTTTAAAATTAATTTATTTACGTTACATTTCCGTCTTTGGGTCACCGACTTACATATGTGTACCAAATTTCGACTCAATCGGTTTAGTAGTTTCTTAGCAAATCGGAAGTGACAGACGGACGGACAGACACACGAGTGATCCTATAAGGGTTTCGTTTTCCACAATTTCGAGTGTTCTGGAATATTCCACAATGTTAAGTATCGCCCGTGGTACACCTAACATTAAGTGTAATGATATTTTTACGACAGAATTGAAGTTTAATATTAAAATTTATGTATTGTCGTGGCCAGATCAGTTGAGTGAGCGATAATAGGTTCTTTAAGTTTTTTTTATTCACAATTGGTAAGCCCATGGCATCGTCTCACCTGATGATAAGTAATTATGATGCCAAAGATGGAAGCAGGCTTACCAAGATTTCCCAACGCAATGGAAAACTGGCTACCTTATCTTCAAGCCGGAACACATCAATGTTTTTCACACTGATGTTTGGCGGCAAGACTCCACTAGATAAGGTGGTGGTAGCTAGCCAGAAGGGCTTGGAAAATGCCCTACCGCCAACCAAACCGAGTCTTACAGGTTGACCCCACCGGGAATCGAAACCGCGACCTCCTGGTGTGAAGCAAATGGACTAACCATTACGCCACGGAGGCGGTGAAAGTGAAGATACTGGCGAAGAGCCTCGCGAAGCATTATTTTTGTCCATAGTCCACCCAGGTGGACTGAGTAGGTGGACCACGACCAACAACTGATTCGGTTTGTTTTAAAAGATTTTACCACTGGTTTATCGAGATCATGTTACATAAAGAATTTGACTTCGGATGTTGGTCCATTTGGCTATAATATCGTTCTTAAAAAATATTAGTCATCTTAAGGCTTTAAGATGCCTCAATCCGAGCAGATAGATACGTGTTTAAATTATATCGAACGTAAGTCTATTCATTTTAAGTTCAAATCAATGCGGGCTTCAACGCGGCTGTTACCGAACGCCCAATTCTCGATTTTTACATGTTTTTATTACTTTTCTTCACTTTCAAATAAGTTTACAAAAAAATGTCAATTAAAATGAAAGGTCTTAAAGTCACCGAATTTAGTGTGTTGGTTTCATTCAACATTAACTATTTGTTTCGGAGAATTTTTTCAATTAATGCCAAAAACAGTGTCTATAGTATATTTTTTTACATCAAAAAATGTGGAAATATTTTTAAAATTGTATTAATTTAAATTCTTAATTATTACTTTAAGTATATTATAATTTTTTTGTTGTGTAACATCTTTGCTCTCGCTTTCCTGCAATTTGTGGGAGTGATTTCGTGAAATGGGACGGAAATGTGTAACAGGAAATGCGAACGTTTTTTAATTCTCGAAAACTAAGGTTGTCATAGCCATGCAGCCTAGTGTGATGGCAAAGGCAAAGATGACATACTACTATTCGAAGGGTCGGCCCGTGAATGTACGACCCGATAATTAATTAATTTCATAAGTATTTTGTCACATGTTACACATCATATGCGAGTACTGTAGGTCTCGTTTTTTTTTCTATAGTGATAGCTTTACACAGTCTTTCAATAATTTGAATGATTGTCATTTGACATATCTTAAGGCCTTAATCTAAGAGATACAGAAGTCACCCTCATCATACAAATACAAATTACACTGGCTCACGTGTGACAAATCATATTGTTACTTTGAAACAATCAGGTCATTGTTGTCAATTGAATTGTCTCTGGACAATAGATACTCATCTGATTTACTTTTTATCATCTGTCAAAAACAACATTTTGTTCTAAAATTGTTAGACATCATAGTTGACGTCATAGTTTTGCAGCGTCATATATGTACTCATTTTGTGATTTTTGTGAGTTAAAAATCGAAGACTTAATGGAAAACAAAACGAGTAAGATTTTCCGAAGTTTTAAGTAGGAGGGCAATTTAGTGATCAAGTGTTGATAATTTATTACTGATGCTGTCGTCATTCCTATTAGTGGGTATTCGGTAGGTACCTATTGTTTTTTTAAAGCTACAATTGATAAGCTCTTGGCATCATTTCATCCATAGTAAGTGAAGATGTAAGAGGGCTTACCAACATACTCCAACGCAATGGGGAACTGTATCTTATCTCCTTATAAATTGTTCTGTCTTTTGTTGTATGATGAATTTTCTATTGTCGACGAATTTCTACAAAATAAATTTTAATATTTGCGATTTATTTTTTAATTTTCATCCTTATGATGAATTTATTATTTTGGTTAACGTTTAAAATTTTATTTATTTTGACATCTTTTTTATTATTTTTTTGTTTTAATATCTCATTTTAATTTTGTATTTTGACATGTTTATTTTTTATTGTGACATTGATTTTTTGTATTTTTTACGATCATGTTACACTTTGACATTTTTAATATATTTTGTATAATTGTGTAACTGGTGACATGAAATAAATAAGCTTATCTTATCTTAACCGGAACACATCAATGATGTTAACAAAGAAAATAATAGGATGATAATGAAGATGGCGATAGCTAGCCCGGCGGGCTTAGAAAATGTCCATGCCACGTACCAAACCGAGTCTTACAAAGTTAGACCCAGCCCGGAATCCAACCTGCGACCTCTTCCTGTTTCCCCATCTGACCTTTATTTTAAATAACAAAGTAGATAAAAAAATCAATTAATCGCAACTAGAATTCATTAGAAATCTTAATGATATCATTAGAAGACAACACGAAAATTATGTCAAACGTCCGTGTCGCACCTACTCCTCTGAAGGTTGGAGGCTCTACATTCGAAGTTGTTACCGAATATGTGTACCTGGAGACAAACAGTCCTGTTAGGTAGGTCCAACTTCAAGAAAGGGATCAATCGTCGAATCCAACTCGGCTGGGCAGCGTTCGGGAAGCTGCCCAATATCTTCATGTACCAAATACCGCAGTGTCTTAAGACCAAGGGCTTCGACCAGTGTGTGTTGCCAGTGATGACATACGGAACTGAGACATGGTCGCTTACTATTGGCCTCATACATAAGAAGGCTCAAGGTCACCCAAAGGGCAATGGGGCCCCCTAAGCTCGCAGTTTCGTAGGACGAGGTGATCCGTAGGAGAACCAAAGTAGGTATGTCGACCTCTCAGAATTGCTAAACTTAAGTGGCAGTGGGCGGGGCACATAGCTCGTATAACGGAAGACCGTTAGGGGGCTGTAAAGTTCTCGAATGGCGACCGCGCAACGGAAAACGTAGCGTAGGTAAAGATAAGACTCGGTTTGGTTGGTGGTTAGGGCATTTTCATAGCCCGCCTGGCTATCTACCACCTTCTTATCTAAGTATTTCCGCCAAACATCAGTGTTGACAGCATTGATGTGTTCCGGCTTGAAAATAAGATAATCAGATCCCCATTGCGTTGGGGAATCTTGGTAAGCTCGCTTCCATCTTCGGCATCATCGTAACTTACCATCAGGTGAGATAATGCCAAGGGCTTATCAATTGTGGATAAAAAAAACGGGCAACAGGAATACTGAGTGAGCGACTACAATGTTAAGTTGAACAAAAGGATTCTCAACTGGACCAGAGTTGAGCGAGCGAAGCGAGCGATTATAGGTTCTACTGTCGAGGAGCCTCGCGACTCCTTAGTGCGAGTACGACTCACACTTGGGTTTTATTTGTTTTATTTTTAGTTTAGTACTTTATTGACACCAAGTTTCGCGATTGTATGTATTACCGTTTTCGCGATAGAGCAATAATAAAAAAAAAAAGTTTAAACAAGATGTTTCTTGTATGGTATACCCCTCTTGTTTTCCTTTTTTTATTTTATTATTTGTTAATAAATCCCCCGTAATAACATGAATAATAATGTTCCGCGAAAACTTGAAAAGATATAGCCCTTACATACAGACAAACGGACAGACAGCCGTTACCTAGTACGGAACCATTAAAAGTACTTTTGTATTAAAGTGTTCTAACATAACTTCTGCTTGTCCCCCAGGTGAGGTTCTCCGAACAGCCACCGAAGGTGCACGTGATGCGGGTGTGGACCTTCGCAGCTCGTCAGGCGAGGGCCGGCCACTGGGAGCGGCACGCGCGTGACCGCGAGCGGTTCAAGAGAAGGTTGGTATTATCATCAGCTCGTATACGAAGGTGCACGTGATGCTGGTGTGGGCCTTCGCAGCTCGTCAGGCGATGGCCGGCCACTGGGAGCGGCACGCGCGTGACCGCGAGCGGTTCAAGAGAAGGTTGGTATTATCATCAGCTCCTGTACGAAGGTGCACGTGATGCGGGTGTGGACCTTCGCAGCTCGTCAGGCAAGGGCCGGCCGCTGGGAGCGGCACGCGCGTATGTAGTCGAGTCGAGTCGACGATGTAGTCGAGGATGGTACACCAATTGGTACGCAAACTCAAATAATGCTCATTCAATCTCGCATTGAAGATACCCAAATTGTAAGAGTCGGGAAACACAGACGCAGGTAAGGACTTCCACTCCATCGCTGTCCGAATAATAAATGACGAAGCGTAACGCTTCATATGTATAGGCTGAATAGCAACGACAAAGGGGCGGAACAGTCGCCACCAGATATATCGTAGCGGGCGAGGTGTTCAAATATTGCTGAACAGTGTTGAATTTCAATAAATTATGTACATCATCATCATTACAGCTCATATACGTCCCCACCGAGGGGCTCGAGCCTACCCTGAATCAGGGCGACTAGGCCTTAGTCAACCACGCGGGCCCAGTGCGGGTTGGTCGACTTCACACACAACCTTCGAGTTTCTTCGCAGGAGTGTGCAGGTTTCCTCACGATGTTTTCCTTCACCGTTAAAGCAATCGGTAAGTATGTACGTAAGTTTTTTGAAAAACTCATTGGTACATTGGCCGTCCAGATTTGAACCCGGTACCTCTGGTTAGATGGACCGAGTCGTTACCGGTTGAGCCACCGACGCTTTTTTTTTCGACGACCGAAATTATGTACACTAGAAGTTTATTTCAACATCTAGACATATAATTTGTCATAAATATCATAGCTGCAATTTTTCAATATGTAGCATTTTAGAAAAAAAAATACCTCACATCATAGTGTTTGAAGAACATATGTCCTGGCGATGTTAGCATCAAGGTTGGACTGTCCTTAAATAAGGCATTGCTGCGCTAGACATGCCGTGGTTCCAATGCCGGTGAGGAAATATTGACAATTTGTTTATTTTAATTGTAATCTGTGACTGACTTCTCGTTTTATTTTGAAATTATTTTTTGATGACTTGATTTGAATTTATTGAATTTAATTTATTTTATTCTATTGTGTCCGTGTCGCGCCCACCCCTATAAAGGTTGGAGACTCTACACTGGAAGTTTTTGACGAATATGTATACCTGGGACAAACAGTCCAGCTAGGCAGGTCCAACTTCAAGAAAGAGATCAATCGACGAATCCAACTCGGCTGGGCAGCGTTCGGGAAGCTTTGCAATATCTTCACGGCCCAAATACCGCAGTGTCTCAAGACTAAGGTCTTTGACCAGTGTGTGTTGCCAGTGAATACTTACGGAACTGAGACATGGTTGCTTACTATGGGCCTCATAAGAAGGCTCAAGGTCACCCAAAGGGCAATGGAGCGTTCTATGCTCGGAGTTTCTCTGCGTGATCGAATCAGAAACGAGGAGATCCGCAGGAGAACATAAGTGGCAGTGGGCAGGGCACATAGCTCGTAGAACAGATGGCCGATGGGGCAGTAAAGTTCTCGAATGGCGACCGCGCACCGGAAAACGTAGCGTAGGCAGGCCTCCCACGCGGTGGACCGACGACCTGGTGAAGATCGCGGGAAGCCGATGGATGCGGGCAGCGCAGAACCGGTCGTCGTGGAAATCCTTGGGGGAGGCCTTTGTCCAGCAGTGGACGATTTTTTGGCTGATATGATGATGATGATGATTCTATTGTGAACTGAATTTTCTGTTTGTGGGTCTGTGGTTGCCTGAATAAAGAATTATTTATTTATTATTATTTATATTGTAAAATCTGCTGCTCAGATATTTAAGACAAATTACATGTTCAGATATTAATAACAACTTCTAGTGTACTTACATAATTTATTGAAATTCAACTCTGCTCAAATATATTTGAACACCTTGCCAGCTACGTTATGTCTAATGGCGACTGTACCTCTCCCTCTCCCTGCGTCTCGTGGAAACGAAGGTGGAATGGAGCTGGAGGAATGAGGTCGTGTAATTCTTGTATACCGTTTTTAAATCAGATGGTGAAGTCAACCGCATATCTGAGAAAACCTAACCGATTAAATAAAAAAATTAAAAACCGACTGCGTATAAAGACATTAAACTTATTTTTTGGGCAGTCGGGTAAAAATGTATCCTATGTCACTAAGGGGTAAACTGGGTTTCATGAACAATTTTTTTCTCCTCATAACAGGATATATGGGTAAACTGGGTTTCATGAACAATTTTTTTCCCTCATATAATAGGATATTGAGTAAACTGGGTTTCGTGAACTATTTTTTTTCCTCATAACAGGATATATGGGTAAAATGGGTTTCATGAACAATTATTTTCTCCTCATAACAGGATATATGGGTAAACTGGGTTTTATGAACTATTTTTTTTCCTCATTAGTTATATGAGGTAAAAAAATAGTTCATAAAACCCATATGAGTCATAACATAACCAATCAATCAATTTATTTGTGAATCACAGGTTACATAAATAGGTGTTATAAATAAAATTGGATGATCTGTTTGGCATACAAATAAAGATTAACATAATTAAAATAAACTTATTCACGTTATTAAGATTATTATATGTCTCCTTTCGCAGTGTTCGTAGGGTTACCATAACTCATTTTTCAAAAACCTATAACTTTAGGTCAATGCAAACTTAGCGTTGTCCGACTCTAAATATACTTTGTCAAAAAAAATCATAAAGCATGTTAAATAAACTTAAATACACTGTGTCAATTTTTTTTTATAAATCATCATAAACTAAGTTTTCAATTTAAAAAATTCTTAGTAAATTATATTAACAATATTATTATGGTATATATGTCTGTATTAAGATAACAAATAATAAATATCACCCACATGAGAATGTCAATGGAATACTGTGTCAGTGTTATCGAGAAACTCTTTAATAGAGTCATCATCATCATCATCTTCATATCAGCTGAAGGACGTCCACTGCTGGACATAGGCCTCCCCCAAGGATTTCCACGACGACCGGTTCAGTGCTACCCGCATCCAGCGGCTTCCCGCGACCTTCACCAGGTCATCGGTTCACTGAGTGGGGGGCCTGTCTACGCTACGCCTGCCTTTAATAGAGTAGAATGTCTTATTGGTGAGATAGTCAAATAGCTTATTCTTTAAGCCATTAATTCTGGAACATATTTTTACATCAGCTGGAAGTTTGTTGTATACTCTTGGCGCCATTGTTAACACACTATTTTAAAGTGGGGATTTAAATTTTGTTCTACCTTGTCTAGGGCTCAATTGGATACGGCGACGGATAACAGGATATATTTGTAAACTGGGTTTCATGAACTATTATTCTTCTCCATTTCAGGATAGCGGACGTCGATGTAGCCGTGTCGTGGGTCCTCAAGCCGCAGCACCGTTCCAGGGTCATGTTCCAACGGTTCATGCCGTGGTGGAACGCGCAGAGAAGAAAGGAGATCGCTGAGAGGAAGCAGAAAGAAGAGGAAGAGAGGATACAAAAAGAGGAAGAGGAGAAAAGACGGAAGATAGAGGAAGAGGAGAGGATACAGAGAGAAGAAGAAATTAAACTCAAAAGGGAGGAAGAAGCCAAAATTAAAGCTGAAGCTGATAGAATTGAAGAGGAGAAAAAAAAGGAAAGAGATCGTCAAAAAAATTGTAAAGTGACAAAATACGTATACAAAAATGGTAAATATAGCAGAGTATGCCCCAAAAAACCACAATTCAACAATAAAATGGATGAAGAAGATGAAGAAAATTATAAAGTAGCACAAAGTAATGATTCCGAAACTGATAAAATTACAGATGTTAATTTAATAGATGTTAACAATAAGGTAGAAATAGAAAACATTACAGGTATGGTTTGATATTCTAATGTAAAACATATAATCGTAGAAACTAAACACTCATGGTACTAATTACTAACTTATTTTATAAAACTGAAAAAAAATGATTTAACTAGATGTGCAATGTATATATAAGTAATATTATTTTTTATAAATTGATGATATTGCCACCATGAGGACGAGGACTTGTTTGAACAAGATACAACAGTAGGTAGTATACTCAAAGATATAAACAATTTGCTTAAGGAAACTCTAGAGATTTCGAAATTTTCATTCAATTTACAACTGGCTACAACGAGTCGGGTTATGACTGGTCAGTTTACAGAACTCGCCAGTTTCCGTAACTAGTCAGTTTCCAACACTCGTCAGTTTCATATTATTTGTTAATTCGTCAGTTTCATATTATTCGTTAATTTGTCGTCAGTTTCAGAGAGTTATGTATGACTGGTCAGTTTACAGAACTCGCCAGTTTCCGTAGCTAATCAGTTTCCAACACTCGAAGCATTTTGCCACCCGGGGGAGGGGGGGGGGAAGCCTCGCGAAGCGTGGCCAAGCCCTCGTCACTCGGCCGAGAGCGCGAGATAAGTACCTACGCAACGGCGCGGCCCACAGGCCGCGTTCGTCAGTCGGTTGTCAACTCGTGCATAAAGCGGAGCGATTATCGAGCAAGCGAGTGCGCAAGTTGAAATATGTTCGTCGCGCGGTCTCACAACCCTGCCGGTTGATCAGTTGCGACAACACTAGACCGGCCAGCGCAAAAGAATCTCTCACGCGCATTGATTCGGTTCATTCTTGCGTAAAAGCGCGATTGTTATCGGTGTATTGTATGTATAGGTATATTGAAGTAAAACTGGAGGCACTTAGCGCGGTTGCGAACTAGACTGTTCTTTATTACCGCGTAGCTAGAGTTGATATTTATTTAAAGCGTCATTGCGAGTACTTCATCTGTACTTGTCATCTGTGGCGTGGCTCTTTGTACCGAACCTAACATCGCTCGCAAATTTAAAATATGTTATGATTTGCTTTAACTGACGAGTTGGAAAGACTTATGAATTAAGGAAATTGACCAGCTAACGAATTTGATGAAACTGGCGAGTAGGAAGACTGACTAGTTACGGAAACTGGCGAGTTCTGTAAACTGACCAGTCATAACCCTTGGTGTAGCCGGTTCGGATTTTTGAAAATTAGTGGACTGTAGTTTGCGGAGCGAGATGATATATCGCGGATGAAGTATTGCGGTTATGTGTGTTCAGTCTCAGATATGCAGTAGGATGCTGTTCTGCCCTGGAATGAAACAGGAAAAAGAAAAAAACAAAACAGTCAAAAGGAGAGGAACTCACCATGCACGACGTAAAAAGCGGCATGTGGTTAGCCAGCGCTGGCTCAAATTCTCCTCTTCCAGCTACAACTCCTTGCGGTAGGTACTTTGATTAGCACTTCAGATTGCACTGATACACACACGGATAATTATATGGTCTTTCACAGCGGTTGGATACTAAAATTAATTTTTATTAGCGGAGCGACATGCGTTCGTTGCAATGCCATAGCGGAAGACATTTTTCTTGTTTAGTTCTTGGTTTTGACACCACCAGACACGGCGTCGATGTATGCTTTCTCACTCGATGCGCTATATTCGATGCGTGAGTGGGAAAGGGAGAGGAATATTACAGGATATTGAAGGTTGAACACACATAACATAACGCGCGAGTTTTTAAAATATGATTACGGCGTAAACAACCCTACTACAATGACTATATTTTCGTATCAACATTACAAATTTTTGTGTACTTATTACGTAATTACTAAAAGATAACCTATGTACACGACTGCTCACGTAAAGCCATACAACTATAGAAATTATGTTCCTTCGAGAAAATTGATCAGTTTCTGACTTTGGTCACCTCCTTTTCTATCTTGTGCGACGATATCAAAATTGTGGTGCGTTTGAATTTATCGCTTGAATAATATGAGCGTAATTAAAAAATGTAAATATATATAGCAATAGTTTTAGTGCAATAAGCGTCCTAGCAATGGTACGCTTCTGTCGCTGAAATCATTGTTATATTTTTTTGAAGTTTCGTCAAAATTGGTCCACGAAATTTTGCAAGCACGGAAAAAGAATATAGATACTTATTCTGTATAATTTTAATTATAGTTAAAAAAATCGTTAAAAAGTGTTCAAAATATTAGATTATCGAGGATGCTAAGTGCCTAATATGTATAAAGTTTTGTTATTATAGATAATAAAATTTAGCATCCATATTTTACCTAACTGCTATGTAAAAATATATTTTTGTAAACAAAAAACTGTAATTTCAAAAAATATTCAAAAAATATACTAGCTGTTCTCAATATTTAAATGTATAAAAATTAATTGCATAAAATTTTATTTTTTTAAGTAAGATTAGTCGTAAATCATAACAATTAATAAAAAGGTTGTTTAATGGGGATATAATTATATTTTAGTGCAATTTAATGTTTACATGCTTAGGCTTAATTCCACTAATTTTCTGCATTGCCCTCTTTTTGTTCTGGAATTTTCTATGGAATGTGTAAGAATGAGACGAAATTTTAAAAAATCAATTCATTTAAACAAGTATAACTTGCGGCGTATAAGTTGAACACATGGCGGTAGTTCGTGTAGTACACAAAGCACACGAGGGACAGAGGCGGTCAGATCAGTACGTTCGTTAAAAAGCGCGTGGCGCGGACTGAGCTAGCCGCCCCGCGCCGCCGTCTGCGTTACTGCTTATAAACTGGTTTGTGTGATCTATGGCGGGCAGCCACGGACATGCCGCGCCGCCAGTGCCCGCCGGGCACCTGCGGCGCGGTCTTTTTGGCCTCTATGTGCGTTGGTAGTATAAGATTCCCTTGTGCTTTCGTTGGCGGCGAAATTGACCGGCCCGCCCCGCTCCGTTGTGTGCAAAGCGCCTTAAACTTGATGCCGCGATCTATGCCTTTTTTTAGTCCTAATAATTATAAGTAAGCCAAAAAAAAGTAAGCTATTTGAAAATAAAAATTCGCCCTTTGCGCGAACGATTACCATTTGTGTTCAACTTATACGCCGCGATTTCTACGCAACAGTGTTTGCATTTCTTGATAGATTCGAGAACCTTTGTTTGTGCCTGAGCGTGTCTTTGTAAAAATGAATATATTAAATATTTTATAAACCAAGACAATTAAATAATGTTCTCCCACTTCTTAAATAAAAGTCAGAATTATTTTGGGTTCAATTGGATTTAATCATAATGTACGTTGGAATGCCATTTGTTTATTCGACCTGAAGGATAGGTGGACCGATGTCGGGTCAAAAAGATTACTGTATATTTTATTGTTTTTAATATAAGTATTCGAAATTTTTACTTTATTTAGTGTTTTTGTTTACATATAAATTGTCCATGTATATATTATTTGTAAATATGTACTTTCTTTTGTAAAATATACTCTACATTCTATTTGTTCAAATAAACTTGAAAAAATTAATATATGCATAGAGCTAAATAGTGTAAAAATTACTGTGTAAGGTTTGGTCAAATAAAACATACTGTTTAAAAGAAAACGGACATTTTATTTTAAAAAAAAATGCTTTTTACTTTATTTATACAATCGCATATTTACAATAAAATACTTAGGTAGGTACATAGTTTATGTAAAAGGGCTTCTTATAAAATAGCAATAAGTTACAAACTAAAGCTTTTAAATGAAAAACGGAACAACCTTTTAAAGCATTGTTTCAAAGCATTTTTAGCCTTGTTCCAGTAGACGGAGCCCTTATAATTAACAAAAGCTTTTGAATGAATAATTTAGACTTCAAGCATTGGTTTAAAGCTTCAGATTTTCTATGATCTATGCTTTTTGAGTTCCTAAATAACTGCCAAAGGCCCTTATTGTGTTTTTAGCCTTGAGCCACTTTTGCTTGCTAAGTAAAGCTTTTAAATGAAAACTGAACAGTCTTTTAAGGCATTGTTTCAGAGCGTTCAGATTTTACATATTTGAGTTTCAAAATGAACCGCCCAAGGCTCTTATTGTGTTTTCAGCCTTAGCCAGTCGACACCCCTTAAAAGCTTTTAACTGAAAAAGAAAAGATCTTGTAGCATTTAGATGTTTTAAAAACTATAGTATTTTTTAGAGTTTCAAAATGAACCGCCAAAGGCCCTTATTATATTATATTGGCCAGTCGACACAAACCTTAAAAGCTTTTAAATGAAAAAAACAACTTGTAGCATTTTGATTTTCTATAAACTATAGTATTTTTTGAGTTTCAAAATGAACCGACAAAGGCCGTTTTGTGTTTTTAGCCTTGACAGAGCCCTTATAATTAGTCAAATACCTATAGCGCCTCAAATTTTCCCCTCTTTTTTTCCTCCTTCTTCCCTTTGTCGCCTAATACCTCATCTCCAAGCCTGCTCAGACTCCTAGCCCCTTTAGTCACAGGCTTTGGCGGAGGGTCATCGAAGGGAGGCAACCCAAAAAGTTCAGGTTTGAACTCCATGAGGGAGGATATCACTAGCGTTGCTTGTCGGGTTTGCTCGCGTTCCAGACGGCGTTCGGGTGTCATCACCACCTTCAAAGACAAGTTTGTAACAATCAAAGGGATAATTTGCGGCTTATAATTGGGTAGACGTAGGCCCGCATAACCAATCTATATAATAGGTGTTTACCTATTAAATTGCCGATTCAGTCTTTGAAGTCCAATGCCAATTTTTATTGAAAATAAAAAAGTTATTGTTAGAGCGTCGGTGGCGTAACGGCTAGGGCTACCGCCTACTGTCCGGGAGGTCGTGGTTCGAATCCCGCCACGTACCAATGAGATTTCGAATTTAGATTTTATATGTACGTTTATCCGACGCTCTTATAGTGAAGGACAACATCGTGAGGAAACCTGCACACGCCTTCGGAGAAACTCGCAGGTTGTGTGTGAAGTCGACCAACCCGCACTGGGCCCGCGTGGTCGACTTAGGCCCAATAGCCCTAATTCGGGGTAGGCTCGAGCCCCTCGGTGGGGACGTATATGAGCTGATATGATATTGTTTTTTATTATTGACCTTATGGTGACACTACTTATGGTCCTTTATTAGTAACGATTGGCATGTCTTTCATGTTCCAATCCCCTGAGCTATTTATTGAATGGAACCAAGGCGTTTTCTTAGTGGTCAGATGGGGCAATTTTTTAAACTAGGCAGTTAATTTTCTTGAATTTTCCTGAAAGTGACGAAATCTTATCTCCCAAATATGACATTAGTAACGAAGAAACTGCTGCGATAACTCTAGAGCTTTATAATTTTAAAAAAATTGCCTCAATAAAAGCGATTTTTAAGGTGAAAAAACCCGACTCTATGGGGTTAAAGCCACCGTGCTCTCAAAATATCTAAACTATGGGCATATGATTACCACCATTTAATTTCTAATAGACTAATGCTATTTTAAGAATCAATTTTGTTTTAAAACTATTGTTCTTAATATTAATTTTCATCTTTAAACTTTTTTATACAATCGGCAATTTCATAGGTAAAGACCTAATATATAAAAATGATCCCCTATTTCTTCTGATCATCGCATCACGCGTGAGCGGCTGAACCGATTTTGCTAATTCTTTTTTTTGAGTTCGTTATTGTCAGGAGAAGATTCTTAAGTAGGGTAGGGTAGTTCAGTGTAGTGTAGTGTAAGTTCGCAGGGACAGCTAGATATAAATTAAGAACCCAACTGTACAGAAACATTACCTCTCTTTTTTGGGCAAACGGGTAAAAATGAATAAATACTACGTCACTCAGGGGATTATGACGAATCTAACGACACCTCGCATTCCATAATCCATCTCAAGCTGTCCGACACTGAAAAACTATAATGTCATGCCATGCTTTTTAAAATATTTTTGAAAAAAATAGTTTTTTGTTATGCAAGGGTTCAAAGTGTACATTTGGAGCGAGTTCCCTCTATTCTTTATTGAATCCTGAGCGTAGCGAGGGCGTCAAGCGTACGAGACGCAAAGCAACTTTGCTGCCGAGCGAAACACACAATTTTTCACCTCACTACAGCGAGGAAAATTTTTAGGTGCAAAAAATTCGACCACGCGGGCCCAGTGCGGGTTGGTCGACTTCACAGTTCACACACAACCTTTGAGTATCTTAGCAGGCGTGTGCAGATAAACGTACATATGAAATCGAAATTCGAAAACACATTGGTACGTGGCAGAATTCGAACTTGGCCTCCCGGACAGGAGGTAGCGGCTGTAACTGTTACGCCACCGACGCTCTACATACGAGTACAATACACCAAACAAATTAAATACATGATATGCAAAAACCACTGTTAGGAACTCCTCGTGAAACTAGCTTTCCCACCTAAACTTTTTTATACAAATGGGATCAAATTTGTATGGTAAGACTGAAAATAAAAAAAGTTAAATTACACACACCTGCATGCCAGCTTCCCTTGCAGCCTGCACACCCCTAGGGGAATCTTCGAAAACGAGGCACTGTTGTAAACAAAAATGGTACATATAAATTATGGCCTTTAGCTTCTACTAATGAGTAGAAGACCCAGATAACGGGTCCTATACCAATTTTGTTACACTATACGTCGTCGTGGCGATATCATTGAAATTTGTCATTTAATGAAATGATCGCGCGGATATTGGCGAGATCATGAGTCTTAGTTAAGAGAAAACGCGGTCTAAAGAATAGGTATTTGAATAGAATGTTGCTGTCTCCCTCCCGCAAACCTCTCCGTATACAGCAAGAAAGGGAGAACTGCAGCGCAGACCGATAATAGTCACTAAAATTGACCAAAAAAGCGTATCGTAGACCTCTAGTTTCTTTTCCAAAACTTGGGCAATTACAATATTTTTTTCAAAAATCATTTAAATGACGCTTTACCTATGCCTCTGTGTTTTCATTTTATTGTTATTATGCGTATTATTTTTTTGGTGGGTGTCTTGAAAAGAAAATGACGTTTCAATTGGGCAATTTTCTCAGTTATTGAAAGCTCTTACTTCCTATTATAATGAGAGTATGGGAAAAACAAAACAGGGGCGTGGCCATGATAGATATAGATTTGATGGAAAAACATTTTTGCTCTATTGTCATTATCCAGGGAGGATATAGGGGACTACGTTTGTTATGGAAAAAATGGTGTCCGCGTTTCCTCTTAAACGAAACGAGCGATAATATAGGTCCGTTCCGTTCCCCCCGGGTAGTGGAAGGCAGTTTAAGTTAAGTTTTAAGGTTCGATTCGCATCATGATCTGGTCAATTGTAACTATACAGATGTAACTTAAAGGTGTTGTGATACTTAAAGTTGGGCTTGTACTCTAAAAACTGAGGAACTTTTGTTGTGCAACTTTACTGAAATCGCGAATTTTTTTTGGATTTTTCATACAAAACCGTTTAATTAGCTGACCGATTTGTATGGAAATCAAAAAAAAAATTGCGATTTCAGCAAAATTGCAGAACAAAAGTGGTTCAGTTTGATGAGTACAAGCCCACCTTAAAGTATCACCACACCTTTAAGTTACACCCATATCGCTACTACTTAAACGAGTATACCTACGTATACAGGGTGTAACAAAATTGGTGTAGGTCCCGTTAACTGGGGCTTCTACTCATCATACTGAACAACTTTTGTTCTACAAGTTTGCTGAAGACGCAAAAAAATATTTCATATTAATTCATTCATACAAATCGATCATTTTAGTATGAAGGGTCATTTTTTTTTAAGTGAAAACCTTTAGGCGCGTTGGGCATTTTTTGAGATGGGAAAAAACCATTGAACTCGCGACACTTTTACCGACACCGACACCGACACCGACAACTTACCAGGAACACTCGCAGGGTCAAAACTTTGTCAACCTAGTCTTTCGCCAGGAACACTCGGAGGGTCAAAACTTATAAAACTGTAAAAAGTTTTCACTTCAGTCGGCACTCCTGGAGTGGTTAGGTTAGGTTTTTTTGAGTTTTGACTGTGGGTTCCTTTTGCAAAGTTGTTCAGTATGATGAGTAGAACCCCCAGCCAGTTACACGGATCCTACACCAATAATAACACTTTAAACTTTCACCATTATTCATACTGACAAATTGATAACGGGACTTGACTTCGCGACCACGGCTATCGAAGCATAGTCGAAACGTTGAGGTAAAAACAACATCAATTACAGTGTAAACTCTATATAGTGATACTCAAGGGACCGAGCATTTTGTGACGTTATTGAGAGTTGACGTTAAACAGAGAGAAATTAGCGTCAAAGTAAACCAACGAGCCAGAAAACTTGGACGTTTCAAAGAGTGAATCGTTATATCGAGTGACGTTTTACAGAGTTTACAATGTATACAAAATCACGTCAAGTCCCGTTTTCAATTTGTCCTAGACCAATTTTGTTTCATCCTGTATATGAGTAGGGCTGCCCCCTATACATCATCATCATCATATCAGCCACAAATCGTCCACTGCTGGACAAAGGCCTTCCCCTAAGGATTTCCACGACGACCGGTCCTGCGCTACCCGCATCCATCGGCTTCCCGCGATCTTCACCAGGTCATCGGTCCACCGCGTGGGAGGTCTGCCTACGCTACGTTTTCCGGTGCGCGGTCGCCACTCGAGAACTTTACTGCCCCATCGGCCATCTGTTCTACGAGTTATGTGCCCCCTATACACCCTAATGTAACCTCATAGACCCCGAGGGAGGTCTGTGTACTTATTGGTAGATATGGTTACCTTGTGCGGTTTAGGTCTGTCGGGGAAGCGCGACGCTGCCACCAGGTAAATGTCCGGGTAGGGCTTCCCTCTGTACACCTCTTTGTCTGTTATGCTCACCTTCAAATAACATAATATGTATTTTATTTGGGTTCCATGCCCATAGGGTAAAAACGGGTCCCTATTACTAAAACTTCGCTGCCCGTCCGTCTGTCACCGGGCTGAATTTCATGAACCGTAATAGTTAGACAGTTGAAATTTTCACAGATGATGTATTTCTGTTGCCGCTATAACAACATATACTAAAAGTTTGAAAACGTAAAAAAATAAGGGGTGTCTCCATACAAAAAAAAACATGTTTTTTTTAACATAAAGAAATTAGCGCCATCTAGTATGATGGTACTGGACCCTTTGTGTGCGGTTCTGACTTGCACTTGACCATTTTTTTATCCACAATTGGTAAGCCGTTGGCATCTCACCTGATGGTAAGTGACGGCGATGCCGAAGGTGTAAGCGGGCTTACCAAGATTCACCAACGCAATGGGGAACTGGCTATCTTATCTTCAAGTCGGAACACATTTATGTTGTTAACAGCCAGGCGAGCTTAGAAAATGCCATTCCATCAACCAAACCAAGTCTACAAAGTTAGACTCCGTCGGGAATCGAACCCGCCACCTCCTGATATAAAGCTAATGTACTGAACCATTACGCCACGGAGGCTGTAAAAGTATAAATTAGCAATAACAGAACATAGCGCGAAACTCAATTTATTTGAGGTTTTTATTACCCGACCACGCCAGAAGGAGGGTAATGTTTTTCGAGTGTATGTATTATTCGGTTCTAATGCTGTTAGGCGCTTTGCACACGAGGGGGCGGGGCGGGCCGATCGATTTCACCGCTAACGATTGCACAAAGGGAATCCTATATCTACTACCAACGCACATGGAGGACAAAAAGACCGCGCCGCCTCCATGTGCGTTGGTAGTATAGGATTCCCTTTGTGCTATCGTTGGCGGCGAAACTGACCGGCCCGCCCCGCCCCGTCGTGTGCAAAGCACCTTAGGATACGACCTTATGGAATGGAGCGGGGTACTTACATTGTTTTCGTCACTCACGTGACGCGCTTTCCCGACAGCGTTGCTAATGGTCAGTTGACGTCATAAGCCGCTCCCTTCCAAAAGGTCGTATCCTAACAGCATTTGAACCGGATAATATGTATGTTTATTTGTTTATTACTTTGGCACGCTCTGTAGCCTAAAGACTTGATGGATTTTGGAGCTCGAGTTGTCGTGACAATGCATGGTAAGCTAAGTGACGTCATTCTAAATCAAAGATGGCGGACTACTTATTTTTTACGCACCCCCATGAAATGGTATCAAATGAAAGGGTTTGCTCACAAGAATACGAAATAAAAATAGTATTTTCAGCTTTGACCTCTCATTTATCGTGTGGCCCAATTAACCGTGCTATCCAAGTGATAGACGGCGGTTGCCTGGTGCACCCACTTTGACCTAAACATTTTAAAATGGCTTCCGTCATGCCCTTGTTAGATTTGTTTCATACTTCCCGGGGTATTAGGTCGCGCCAAACTTTATTACGCATCTGAAGTTGCTCGCAAGACGCGTCCCAGTAGCAAAATTTGGGTGTTAGTAGGACGTAGGATATATCAGCGCAGTAAGGACTCGCAGCACAGTTCAGATCAGTAATAAAGTTTGGCGCACATGTTCTTAACTTCGTTTGAAGTACCTTATGGTCGAACATCGCGAACAGTTTGGGTCTCGCTGTAGTCTGCAACCGCACCGCTTGCTCCGTAGAGTTTGTTGCTAGTGCCATCGGTATTTTGTTGTCATAGAGATGCGTTAGCAACCGTTCTGCACCTGAAATGATGCCAGACTATTATTACCAGACTGGCCAGGCGTAGGGGATGCGTTAGCAACCGTTCTGCACCTGGAACGATGCCAGACTATTGTTACCCGACTGGCCAGACGTATGGGGATGCGTAACGTTGGCAACCGTTCTGCTCCTGGAACGATGCTATGTATATAAATATACATACATACATACATCGAAAAACATAGCCTTCCTTCTAGAACAGTCGGGAAAAACTGCTTCATGGATGTGCGAGGTACGAAGTAACTACTTTATCATCTGTGGCGAGGTGTATTTAGATTATGCTTGATCCCCTTAGTGACATATAGCATAAATTTAAAACATTCCACCTGGTAACAAAACACTCCTTTTTTGTGGGCACAAAAAGTGTATTGTTTCAGGTCTAATGTAGTCTATGTATGTTTATTTATTCCACAATATCTTCTAAAAGGCTTGATGGATTTTAGAGTGCGAGGTATTTATTACATTTATCGTCACGCCCCTTAAGTTCACTGCTCCAGCGCCCATATCATCAAACCCTTTTAAAAAGTTCTCTGCTCCAGCACCCACCATCACGCCCCTTCTAAAAGTTTACTGCTCCAGCACCCATATCGTCACGTCTCTTACAAAAGTTCACTGCTCCAGCTCCCATATAGTCACGCCCCTTATAAAAGTTCACTGCTCCAGCACCCATATAGTCATGCCCCTTATAAAAGTTCACTGCTCCAGCACCCATATCATCACGCCCCTTATAAAAGTTCACTGCTCCAGCACCCATATAGTCATGCCCCTTATAAAAGTTCACTGCTCCAGCACCCATATCGTCACGCCCCTTATAAAAGTTTACTGCTCCAGCATCCATATCGTCATGTCTCTTTCAAAAGTTCACTGCTCCAGAACTCGTATAGTCACGACCCTTATAAAAGTTCACTGCTTCAGCACCCATATCGTCATGCCCCTTATTAAAGTTCACTGCTTCAGCACCCATATCATCACGCCTCTTATAAAAGTTTACTGCTCCAGCACCCATATCGTCACGTCTCTTAAAAATGTTCACTGCTCCAGCACCCATATCGTCACACCCCTTATAAAATTTCACTGCTCCAGCACCCGTACCATCACGCCTTATAAAAGTTTACTGCTCCAACACCCACATCGACACGCCCCTTATAAAAAAATCACTGCTCCAGCACCCAATCATCACGTTCTTATAAAAGTTCACTGATCCAGCACCTATATCATCACGCCCCTTATAAAAGGTCACAGCTCCAACTCCACATCGTCACGCCCCTTATAAAAAAGGTCACTGCTCCAGCACCCACATCGTCACGTCCCTTACGAAAGTTTACTGCTCCAACACCCATATCGGCACGCTCTTTATAAAAGTTCACTTCTGCAGCACCCATATCGTCACGCCCCTTGCAAATTTTCACTACTCCAGCACCCATACCGTCACGCTGTTTATATAAGTTCACTTCTGCAGCACCCATATCGTCACGCCCCTTTTAAAAAAGTTCACTGCGCCAGCACCCATATCATCACGCCCCTTATAAAAGTTCACTGCTCCAGCACCCATATCGTCACGCCCCCTATTAAAGTTCACTGCTCCAGCACCCATATCATCACGCCCCTTATGAAAGTTCACTGCTCCAGCACCCATATCGTCAAGCCCCTTATAAAAGACACTCACCTTTTTTCAAGGGTGCACCCAGCAGCGTCTTTCGCCCTAAGTCAGTCAGTTGTGCTTCGAAAATGGCTGCGGAAATCGGCATTTTCAGCTCCTTCACAACCACCTCGGCGACAGTTTTATCTGTTGCACCTGTCAACTTTACACGCTTGTACGTTAACCTTTTAAACACCCAAGACCGATAAATCGGCACTTAGCTTGAACATCAAAGACCTCTCTCTCTCTTTCTTGACTTATCGTATGTCACAATTAACCGTACTATCCAAGGGATAGACGGCGGTTGCCTGGCGTTGCACTTACATTCACCCGCGGTCACGTGTAGGGCATTTAGATTAACACCTACGGACGTGTGCAACGCGACCTTCATACGCATCTGGAATCAGATTTGCAGGTTTCCTCACGATGTTTTCCTTCACCGTCAAAGCAATCGATAAGTATATATGTACGTAAGTTTCGAAAAACTCATTGGTACATTGGCCGTCCGGATTTGAACCCAGGAGGTCTGGTTAGAAGGACTGAGTCGTTACCGGTTGAGCCATCGACACAATATATACGCACTAGGTATAATGTAACCACCTCCGTGGCGTAATGGTCATTCGCTTCACACTAGGACGTCGTGGGTGCGATTCCCGGCGGGATATAATAACTTATAAGACTCGGTTGCTAGTAGGGCATTTATTGCGGACGCCTGGCTATGGCTAGTTACCACCATCTTATCTTACCGCCAAATAACAATATTAACAGCATTGAGGTGTTCCGATTTGAAGATAAGATAGCCAGTTTCCCGCTGCTTTAGGGAATCTTGGTAAGGCCGCTTCCATCTTCGGAATCATCGTCGCTTATCATCAGCTTAGCAATAGGGGATGGGACTGCTAGTCATTTGAGTTACTTTTTATGATCTGTCAAAAACGAAATTTTGTTTTAAAAATGTTTGAAATACCCACAAGTGACGTCATAGATGTTGAGCGTTATTGACGAACTTATTTTGTGAATTTGATCAATTAAAAATTGAAGACGTGATGGAAAAACAAAACAAGTAAGGTTTTTTGAAACTTCGAGAGGAGAGCAATTTAGGAAATCATATTTTAGATTTTATTTTTGATGCAGTCCGATCCCCTATTGTGGATGAAATAAATTGTACAGTCAGTCACGCTGTGCATACTTTCTCGCGAAGCTGTCACCGGCTGTCGTAGTCGAGCATAAACAAATCTACGATAAACATTACACTTGCTTGGTAGCAAAGAATACTGCTAGGTATATCAGACTTTATGAAAAACTAACAAATAATTTGGTTTTCTATAGGAGGTACCTAATACAGATTTTTCCTGGAACAATTAAGTACCCAGTGCAGTAGACTTACTAAGTCCTAGTTATTTACAAAGTTTTATTAAAATCGTTAGAGCCATTTTTGTGAAGAGGTAACAAACAACTTGGATTTGTATGGGAGGTACTTTATTACGAATTTCTTGGAATAACGAACTACCACGTACTATAGGCCATATGTAGTTATAGTAACATACCGAGTTTCATCAAAATCGTTACAGCCGTTTTTGTGTAAAAAAATATTAAGTGTTTTACTAGTGGCAACCCTAAAAAAACAAGATAGGGGAAATTTGAAAAAAAACGGCTGGATATATGAAAAAATAATGCCCTACCTTAAAATTTCACCCAAATCCGTCCAATAGTTTAATAGCACAGGACGGACGTACACACACAAATATTTTTTGTTTTGTTTTTTGGACTAGCTATTAGTGTCCCAATCAAAATCTCAACTTCATTTTTTTTGCCATCACAATACCTTCTTCGCTTCTTTGTCGCTCGAAAGTAAAAGCGACTCAATAAAAACGTGCCTATTGCTTTAACGTTGAAACGAGCCTATCGTCCCACTGTTATTCGTATTTTTAGACTTTAGTACATACCCGTGATTGTAAATGGTAGGGATATTTTCTGCCGTAAGTCTCGCATAAATGTTGTATACATTTAATGTACATAATTTCAGAATCTGTAATTTAAAATATACATTACTCAGATTACGTTTCATGTTAGGTACGAGTACATACTCTGTTAATTAGCGAAATATCTGTCTAGCGTTATTGTGAACGCGGTTCCCGGCGCCGTCCATACCACAGAAGAGAAGAGTCTAGGGCTACGTCCAACTCTTCAGTGGTCCATACATATCGCAGTCCACTGTTAATTTAAAAACAAGAAGTTTTATAAAAAGATCCGGGACCGATCGGGAAAGTAGATCGAGGGCGTTCATTTTCGATCGGATAAAAGAAAACTCCTGTCCAGGAGGTCGTGGTTCTAATCCTGCAATGCGATTTCGAATTCAGATTTCATATGTACGTTTATCCGACGCTCTTACGGTGAAGGAAAACATCGTGAGGAAGCCTGCACACGCCTGCGGAGAAACTCGCAGGTTGTGTGTGAAGTCGAACAACTCGCACTGGGCCTGCGTGGTCGACTCAGCCTCGATCGCCCTAACTTAGGGTAGGCTCGTGCCCCTCGTTGGGGACATAATATATGAGCTGATTTGATGAAGAGAAAACTACGTCTCTTTCAAAAAACTAATATATGTAAGTACGAGTAATTCTGAGATATAACGTGGTTTTAAGACGAGTTATTGATTGGAACATTTGTCTCTGTCTTATTTTTTTTACTCTTTTAAGAAAATAAATAACCACAATTTTTCACTTTTTTAATGGTTTTTAGTTTCAATCAAAAACTACAAGTATATAAAAGATATCAACATTACTCACTTTGTATTATCATAACAAACATTTTTGTATGTTTTTTTTAAAATTTATACTTCAAAATATTAGTCATAACTAAATTGAATGAACGGTGTAAACCTATCTGGGTTTTTTTTTCTATCGAGCCAAAACTGCTCAATCGTGTTTCTAATAGCTTTTGAATTTAAGAAACATCATCAACAATAAGGGTATATTTTCTTCAATATTGGATTTTGTATCGTTTAGGAGAAAAATAACGAAAATCTGTAATATTCCCGCTTTAAGTAGGTATCAACGTTAATTGATCGAGAATCGCGAGCGAAGCGTCTCCGTTTCAGCTTGAGCAAAAATGCTTTCGTATGTCCGGCTGGTCTCCTCTATATAGTTCGCATTTTTCCACCGATTCTCGTGAAATTTTATGAGCAGGTTCGATATCATATGGAATTTTTTGTCGATTCAGTGTTTCGATTTTTGAAGTGAAAACTTCTTTAGGCGCGTTGGGCACCAGGAACACTCGGAGGGTCAAAACTTATAAAACTGTATTTGAGATAGGAAAAAACCACTAAACTGGCGACATTTACCGTTACCTATTACAATGTTATCTGTTACCTGTATGTACCGTTACCGTAACCAGGAACACTCGGAGGGTCAAAACTTATAAAAATGTAAAAAGTTTTCACTGTCAGCATTCCCGTTTTTTATAAATGTACTTAGACGGAGCCCATTCTCTTTTTTGTTGTTCTCATGTCAACCTAACGAAGGTTGTGTAGCAAGAAGCGAACCTCATACCTAAAACATCCGTGTCGGGGTGGAAGAGAGCCTCCTACCTAAAACATCCGTGTCGGGGTGGAAGCGAGCCTCCAACCTAAAACATCCGTGTCGGGGTGGAAGCGAGCCTCCAACCTAAAACATCCGTGTCGGGGTGGAAGCGAGCCTCGTACCTAAAACATCCGTGTCGGGGTGGAAGCGAGCCTCGTACCTAAAACATCCGTGTCGGGGTGGAAGCGAGCCTCCAACCTAAAACATCCGTGTCGGGGTGGAAGCGAGCCTCCAACCTAAAACATCCGTGTCGGGGTGGAAGCAAGCCTCCAACCTAAAACATCCGTGTCGGGGTGGAAGCGAGCCTCCAACCTAAAACATCCGTGTCGGGGTGGAAGCGAGCCTCGTACCTAAAACATCCGTGTCGGGGTGGAAGCGAGCCTCCAACCTAAAACATCCGTGTCGGGGTGGAAGCGAGCCTCGTACATAAAACATCCGTGTCGGGGTGGAAGCGAGCCTCCAACCTATAACATCCGTGTCGGGGTGGAAGCGAGCCTCCAACCTAAAACATCCGTGTCGGGGTGGAAGCGAGCCTCCAACCTAAAACATCCGTGTCGGGGTGGAAGCGAGCCTCCAACCTAAAACATCCGTGTCGGGGTGGAAGCGAGCCTCGTACCTAAAACATCCGTGTCGGGGTGGAAGCGAGCCTCCAACCTAAAACATCCGTGTCGGGGTGGAAGCGAGCCTCCAACCTAAAACATCCGTGTCGGGGTGGAAGAGAGCCTCCAACCTAAAACATCCGTGTCGGGGTGGAAGCGAGCCTCGTACCTAAAACATCCGTGTCGGGGTGGAAGCGAGCCTCGTACCTAAAACATCCGTGTCGGGGTGGAAGCGAGCCTCGTACCTAAAACATCCGTGTCGGGGTGGAAGCGAGCCTCCAACCTAAAACATCCGTGTCGGGGTGGAAGCGAGCCTCCAACCTAAAACATCCGTGTCGGGGTGGAAGCGAGCCTTCAACCTAAAACATCCGTGTCGGGGTGGAAGCGAGCCTCCAACCTAAAAAATCCGTGTCGGGGTGGAAGCGAGCCTCGTACCTAAAACATCCGTGTCGGGGTGGAAGCGAGCCTCGTACCTAAAACATCCGTGTCGGGGTGGAAGCGAGCCTCGTACCTAAAACATCCGTGTCGGGGTGGAAGCGAGCCTCGTACCTAAAACATCCGTGTCGGGGTGCTTTGAACTCCTCATTTTAGTGATAGACTAGAGTGCGTGTCAGATCACACGCAAAGCAGAGTTACCTACGTATATAGCATTTTCAAAAATCATTACTAATATAATAAATGTGCAAATGTGTTTGTTTGTTTATTTATTTGTTTGTTTATTACCTTTTCACGCTTCAACACCTTGACCAATCTTGATGAAATTTGGCATACAGCTAGCCTGTGTCACTGGAAAGGACATAGGCTACTTTTTATCCCGTAAAAATAGCATAGTCCAATGCACTTCCTGTGAGGGAACTGAAAAAATACTCTTTTTGGTTAGTTTCTTTAACATTGCAACGAAACAATGGAGTGCTGTTATTTTTGCACAGAGATAGTTAAGGCGATGGGAAATGACATAATGTACTAATTAGCATATCCTGACATGGTTCCCGAGGGATCTGGGGAAAACTCATTTCCATGCTCGCGCACGTCGGCGTCGCAACGGACCAACGGACTGAAGTGATTTTTTTGTATATACAATTGGTTGAGGGGGGTGGGAAATGACATATACTTCTAATCAGAATAGCCCGATACCGTTCCCGAGGGATCTGCAGAAAACTCATGTCCACGCTCGCGAGCCGCTTGCGGCTCGCGCACCACTCCCCCACAAAGACAGTCATAAAAACGATGTCCACGCGGGCGAAGCCGTGGGCAAAAGCATAATGGATAATTTAAAAAAAGTTATATTGCAGTTGGTATAGAACATTTTGTATGGAAAATCTATAAACTTTTTACAAATCCAACTGCACATCATAAGTTGGTTGACTGTAATTACTCCTAAACTAAGAAAGCCCACATTGCCGTGATAATTTTCCTTTATTAAAATTAATTGTAATATTGCCCTACTAATTCCTATACTTTTCAGATTTCCCGAAATAGCAGTTTAGCTGGTAGGGGCTGGGGACATGTATACTTGATTCCAAAAAAATCACCAATTAAAAACTTAATATATAACTTCGTAAACGAACGCTAAACACGTTAAAAAACCGAATTCCATCGTTACAACTTAGTACTTTTTTTTGGTTTTTGTTAATTTTCCAAAAAAGTAAAATAACAATTTTGATAAAATTTATATGGGTCCAACTTGGCATCATACCCTATGGAATAAAAAGAATCACGAAAATCGGTTCACAATATGCGAAGATATCGCGTAACAAACATACAAAAAAACATACAGTCAAATTGAGAACCTCCTCTTTTTGGAAGTCGGTGTAAAAATCGTCGGTGGCTCAAGCGGTAACGACTCAGTCCTCCTAACCAGAGGTCCCAGGTTCAATAGTGGGTAGTAATCTTGCCACGTACCAATGTGTTCTCGAATTTCGATTTCATGTACGTTTATCCGACGCTCTTACGCTGAAGGAAAACATCGTGAGAAAACCTGCACACGCCAGCGAAGAAACTCGATGGTTGTGTGTGAAATCGACTAACCCGCTCTGGGCCCGCGTGGTCGACCAAAGCCCGATCGCCCTAATTCAGGGTAGGCTCGAGCCCCTTGTTGGGGACGTATATGTACTGTTATGATGATGACTCACCTAAAACAGTGCCGTCCATATCGAAAATGCAATGTGTGACCTTCTTGTATGGGCGGGTCGATATTTTAAGCCCCGATTTTGGGATTACAATCCTTAAGGTGGAAGATCTGGTGACGAGACTCGAGACAGCTGACCCATTATATCGGTATTCCCTAAAGTCACTGCGTATCGGAATTTTGGCTAGTCTCCGGATATCGCGTAGCTTCACGCGCAAAAATTTGCTATTGAAATCCACATTTTAGTACGTAATTTTGGTGGTTTTTATTTGTTTCTGGTTTTTTTTTTCGTTTTCTCATGTGGTTACCTTGACGCGATCTTGACTGGTCTGAGTAATTTGACTTTTCAAGGTAGAGAAGTAAAATCTTCTTCCTTTTGATTGCTCGATGATTCCATAGATTTATTAATACATAGACTAGATCGGTCATAAAAAAAATGTCGACCAAGGAGGTGCTTATACATATATATTTTGGGCCTAATAATTACAGTAAATTAGTTAAGAATTAAAAAGTCGCCTGCGTTGAAATATTACCTCTTTTTTGGGCAGTCGAGTTAAGGCGGTAATATTACAGATTTTCGTTATTTTTAACGTCAATTACTCCTAAACAATAGAAAACCCAAGGTTGATAAAAAAATACCCTTATTGTTGATGATGTTCCTTAAAGTCAAAAGCTATTGGAAATACGATTGAGCAGTTTTGACTCGATAGAAAAAACCCAAAGATAGGTCTATACCGTTACTTAAAACTCTACATATGACTAGTATATTTTGAAGTATAAATTTAAAAAAATATACGACAATATTTTTTATGATAATGCAAAGTGAGTAATGTTATTATTTTTTATACTTTCATTGTAGTTTTTGATTGAAACGAAAAACCATTGAAAAAGTGAGGTTATTTTCTTTACTCTTTACACGTAAAGAAAAAATATTGTAGGTCCCGTTAACTGGGGCTTCTACTTATTATACTGAACAACTTTTGTTCTATGACTTTGCTGAAATTGCATTAATACAAATTGATCAGCTGATGACCAATTTTTTGCATTTTTGTAAGGAGAGTCAATTTTTTTCAGAGTTGACTATGGGTTCCTTGGGGAAAGTTGTTCAGTATGATGAATAGAACCCCCTGTTAACGGATCCTACCCCAATTTTGTTACACCTGTATACACACAAATATACATACACCCGAATAACATTACTCTCCAAAAGCGCAGTCGGGTAAAAATAATTACAATACCACACCACGCTTAGACAACAGCCATTTATGATACGAGGGTGGTAAATAGGTAAATGCAAACTAGTGGGCTGACCTCAGGGGCTGACCTACCATCGTCACGAGTTTGCCAATTACCTTCCTTAAATCAAACGTTTTTCAATACAGTTGTTAGAAAACGGGTCAAAAAACCGGCCAAGCGCGAATCGGATTACCGTTACGAGGCTTCTGTACCACCACACCTCACTACACAACTATGATAATGATACCTATTCACATTACAAACAAAAGACTGATCAGCTGATCGATTTGTATGAAGAGTTATTTTTTTGCGAGTTCAGCAAAGTCGTAGAACAAAGGTTGTTCAGTATGATGAGTAGAAGCCCCAGTTAACGGGACCTACACCGATTTTGTTTACACCTGTATTTCTCATGAGTTTAACAGAAAATTCTAAGCCCTGCTATCTATTTTGCTCACAAAGGTAGTCGTAACCACCACGTCACGGTGCGCACTATTATGAACGTTATTTCAGTGTAGTTTAGATCGAAATTTGTACTGCCACGAATCAAGCTGCTAATTTGAGGTAGGTTAATTCCTTATTATAAGATTTCTATCTTCTAAAATAATAAAATATGTACAGTCGCCATCAGATATATCGTAGAGGGCGAGGTGTTTAAACATTTCTGAGCAGTGTTGAATTTCAAAAAAATATACAGGGTGTAAACTTGCATTCTTGCAATATTTACCGTGGTTAATATATAGCTGATACTGAATACAAATCATTAATAAAATCGTTACTTTTTTTATTGTTTTTGATGATTTCATTTTTTAAATCGATAATACTAAGTTTACATCACTATAATTAATCGAATGTGCTCAGCACTATTGCGCAAGGGCCTGCTGCGGGCGTGGACTCGTTCACAAAGGCACCGCCTGCCTACTTGCGTCTGTTAGTCATATTGTCATGTTGAATGGTAGAAATATAGTAGTAGAATGTAGGAAGGTACAACTCCTTAACGGTTAGGAGTTGCAGGAAAATTCTTTTGAATGTTATACATAGATATATACGTAGGTATGCATAGACCGATAGTTGTATTCCTTCAGGTTATTCATATGAGCTGATGATGGACGATTTAACTCCGTTACTTTCATGCTGCTGAGATGATGATGGAAGCCACAGGACTGTGTATCTGTTAATAAAACACTTGTATTATGATTTGATAATTCCTATTGGTGAGTATAGGTGATTGGATTTAACGTTGCTAGATAGATAACATTACCACTAAAAATAAAGAAAATAAAAAAAAGTTTTAAAAAACTTAAAACCGACTTCAAAATTAAATTCACTCGAAAGTGTGAAATAATATTATTAAACTTGAATACACAACATTAACCAACAATAATCAAATCAAAGGCGGGTACGAATTAAATTAGGGGCTTAAAATTTTTTTGAGGTTTTGAGCACACAGTTACTTACGTAGTAAATGGTTTAGATTCAATGTTTTGCGGACACCGCCCTCAAAAAAACTTTTAAGCCTCTAATTTAATTCGTACCCACCTTTGATTTCGTTATTGTTGGTTAATGTTGTGTATTTATGTATAATAATATTATTTCACACTTTTGAGTGAACTTCATTTTGAAGTCGGTTTTAAGTTTTTTTAAACTTTTTTTGCTGTTTTTTTTATTAACAATTTGAGTGCGTTTGACTATATCTCACCTGATGGTAAGTGACGACGATGTAGTCGAGGATGGTACACGCAAACGATGAACACGATGGTTCCGGTCTATTCTGCTTGAAGTGTTATTAAGTGTGTCATATCTCGTTTCTTTCCCTCTAATATGGTCGAGGGGAGCGATGGCTGACTCTCGTGTTATACTCGTGAACGGGTGCTGTCCGTGTGAACTGGCCTACTCTTGTCAGAGGCATTAACGACAAATTCAATAATTTTCATGTATTACTTCTCGCGTCATGTTCTTTTCATGTCCAATTGAAATTATTTGTTTTATATCAATGATTTTATTGACATTATTAACTGATGATTGTTTTTTTTTTTTCCAACTGACATGTAAAGTAATCGCTATCTTATGAGTTATGACCATCAGAAAGAGTGTGACATACACCTTTTCTGAATAAACATTTTGAAATCTTGTAATATTAACCTTAATAAATAAAAAGTGGTGTAATTGTATAATTTAGTTTCTTTTATGTCACTTATGTTTTTTTTATTAACCCTGCAGTGTTCACGGTAATTAAAAATGAAAGTATTCTTAAACAGTTCAAGTGTGTTACACAGGACTCCGTGTACTTTAAGTATGACAATCCCTACCCCCGCTCTGTTCATTCCAAATATGAATGTAGTTCCTGTTAAGAAAATAATATTTGATTTGTTTTCGCAATAAGCGTTAACGCGTATTAAGGTCATCTCGTTTGTGTTTTGGTCACAGGATCCGCCCGACTCCATATTTCACTCAGATTGTCTTCATACAAGCAAAAAGTAGCGCCATCTGACATAACTCGTACGAACTAGCGTGGGCGAGAGTTGACGTCAGTGCTGCGTTAAAAGAACCTTGGTAGAATTGTCGCTTTAAAAATTAGTTTATTTAATTTGTTTAAAAGAAAAAATACGATGTAAGGTTACATTGTATAACGATGATACGACATCCCATGTTTCTTTTTAGCCTTTCTTTCATGATTTTTACGGCCTCTAACAACATAATAAGGCAGTTTTATATGAAATATCTTTCCACCGCACTGTACAGTTTCCCGCAGACGACTGAGTCGCGAGTGTGCGAAACTTTCGATTTTCGCACCAATTCGCTGGGAGCATTATAGTGCGGCCGTCCAGAGAATGCTGATTTGGCACTTCATGACAGCGATAGAATGTAAAATTCGATAAATCTCCGAAATTGTAAACAAATCCATCTTTAGTTTATAAGCTTAAAAAACATGAAAAAAAACATTTTTTATACTAAATAACAGTAACGGAACACATTTTTAGTTTTATGTTTTTGTGTAAGGACAACAGAATGTATATTTTGTAATTACATGAAACGTTAGTAAAGCGTTTACGTTCTATGGTCATTTCTTCATAATAATAGTGATGTTACCACATGTAACCATTGATAACGTATTTGTAACTGTTATGAATAATTCATTCGTGAGTTGACGTCACAGTCGCATATGGTTTGTTCCACTGGGACCCTACACAAAAAATGGTTTATTCTTACGTGAACTCCAAAACAATTTAATCTAAAAACTTATTATCTTTCAAATATCAGACTTTCTGCATAAGCTGAAGTGTTTTGTATTGTTGTAAATTACCGTCTCCATAAATATTGCAAGAATGCAAATTTATACCCTGTATATACTAGGAGTTGCTATTCTCTCTCTCTTATCGTGTGGCACAATTAACCGAGCTATCCAAAGGAAAGACGGCGGTTGCTATTAATATCTGAATATTGTATTTGTCATAATCGCTCAAGCGGGGCGTCATCCGAATTGGATAAAAAATGAGCATTTAAATTTAGCATACTTACACTGACCCGATCTTCATCAAACTGTACCATAATACTGTGATGGGACTGATACATCAATATTTATCGTTTATTTGAGTAATTCCATAGTTTTTTTTTTCAAAATAAAGGTCTCTAAACTTTGTCAAAAAAAAAACATTGCAAAAAATGCAAAAAAAAATTAAAAAAATTGAATCTTGCTTAAATTGATATAGATAGAAAGAAGATTTAATTAGCTAACTAGAACAGTAATTAGTTTTTATAGGTTTTATAAAAAAATACTGAGAAATAGGTACTGAGAAAATCTTGGATATCGGCAAAGCGCCAAACGGATACCCGTGCGGCCCAATTACTCTTTCCGCGTGAGCCCCGATTGATATCCCCATTTGAAAAAAATAAATATCTGAGAAGCTGATTTTCCAATAAATAATGAGCTAAAAATATTCTTAATGACTTTACTCGAAGGTACAAGATGCGCAGGTCGCAAGCGTAGAATTAAATTTTTTAGTATCCACAATTGGTAAGCCCTTGAAATGTGTATTTTTTCGATTTAAAAAATATTTTATGTTATTCTCTGTCAAAGACTAAGCTCTATTCCAACGAAATCGGTTCTGTAGTTGCGTGGAAAGTAAGAAACATTTTTTAGCTCGTGATGTGTGGAGATTATACAGGGTCCTAACAAAGGTATGCAACTTTCCTCAATTGGAGCTCGCACTCATGATTCATGAAACTGAACAACTTTCCCCAAGAAACCCATGGTCAATTCGCATTTGTTTATTTAAATAAAATTATTAAATTGCGCGGAATACGCCAGAATAGGTACAGCGCGGTATCAAAGAAAATGGAAAAAAAAACGAGACGGGTAGGTCAAGCCCGAATTGCCATAGTCAGTGAATTGGAAAATCTTTGAAAATCTTTTGCATTTTTTTTAAGCGAGGTCATTGAACCTGTATTCTGAGCAGTTTTGACATGAGGTTGCAAGAGCATGGGTTACTTGAGGAAAAGTTCAGTTTCATGAGTACAAGCTCTTAAAAAAAAGTGCATACCTTTGTTAAGACCCTATATTGATAATTGAAAACGCTAAACACGTTAAAAAACCGACTTCCATCGCAACAAATTAGTACATTTTTGCATTATTATTTTTGGTTTTTGTTAATTTTATAATAAAGTACTACACCGATTTTGATAAAATTTATATGGGACCACACGGGAAGCACTAGCTTTCAAATAAAAAAAGAATCATAAAAATCGGTTCACCCAGTCTAAAGTTATGAGATAACAAACATTAAAAAAAAAACATACAGACGAATTGAGAACCTCCTCCTTTTTGGAAGTCGCTTGAAAAACCAGCTGCTCAGATATTTGACAAATTACATGTTCAGATAATAATAAACTTCTGGTGTACATAATTTATTGAAATTCAACACTGTTCAGATATATTTGAACACCTCGCCTGCTACGATATATCTGACAGAGACTGTTCACGGTTTCTGCCGTTCTTTTGAAATAACCTTGTTAATTATATGTATAAAATATACTAGAATCTACTAGCGTGACTTTTGGATATCCTAACATAAGATGCAATGCATTGCTTACATTAATTAAAAATAAACACATTAAATAAATAAAAGTTCCTGGTGCAGAGGCTGTTCATAGCCATTCAGCGCGGAAATGCAGCTAGTGTTATGGGCACCTTTGCACCGGGGATGACGAGGGACATGTTATTTTAGGCGTTTTATTTGAATAATTTTAGGTGTTTTATTATAGGCAATTAAGTATTTAGGCATTTTATTTTGATGTTTCATTTAGGTTTTTTAGGCATTTTATTTTAGGTGTTTTAGGCATTGTAATTAGTGTGATATTATTTTTAAGGCCGATTAATTTTTATACAGTATTTTTATATTTTCCACTCGAAAATATTAAAGATTTATGGCGGTATCTATTAAACAGCACCAGGTGAGATGTTGTCAAGGGTTTACCAATTGTAAATAAAAAAAAAAAATACAAACTGTAAATACAAGTAATTTAAAATTAGAATTGAATAAAAATAAAACTTATGTAGGAATCAAAGCGATTTCTTCGAGACAACCCTAAGTTTATATGTGTTTATGTATAACTGTGTACAAAAAAATAAGAAATACGATTTTTTTGAATAACGAAGTCTGTGTGTTTGAGAAAAAAGAATGTATGAAACGAGATAAAATTTATTTTATACAAAACAGACTGAGATAATTATTTAATTAAATTTACCTTATAACTATTTGTTTTTCCGGTTCCGGTTCTTATCTCGTTAACACCACAGTGTCTGACGCTCCAGAAAAATATTGTAAATTAATAGAAAAAGCACTTTTTTTCACAAGAAAGTCACATCCAAATAAATAACTAAGAAATATTTAGTGTCTGAAATGTAAAACATCACATATCCAGGGGATTTGGCGAAGATTCAGAAAGGATAAATATCGAAGAACTGTGAGGTTAGAAAATATCATTTGTAATGTAGCAAAGAGAATATAATACACTATAACTTAATAGACATACTAACCGATCATTCAAGTGTTGCCAGTAAAACAAATAAAGTTCCCCATTCACCAAATACGTTCCTTAACACATAAAAATGGAAGGTCAATTCCAACTTTTATTTGAGAAGATGAAAATTGAAATGCAGAACCAAACAGCAGAAGTAACTAATACGCTAATGGAAAAAATTGAGGAAAAATTAAAACCTGTCCTGGAAGAAAATAAAATACTAAAAAATAAAATAGAAAATTTGGAAAAAAAGGTAGAACATCTGGAGAGAGACAAGAAAATTAACAACATAATAATACATGGATTAAAGGAGGATGAGAAATCTATACGGGAGTTACTTAATAACGTTAAAAAACATTTTTCGGATGGATTGAACTTTACCTTAGAAGATTGGGAAGTAAACAAAATTTATCGTATCGGTAAAGCAAACAAAGATGATAAACCAAGGCCCACAGTCCTTTCATTGGTAGGTGGGTGGAGAAAGAATGAGATCATGAGAAATAAAAATAAACTTAAGGAATTATATATAACTGAAGATTTCTCAAGAGAAACTTTAGAAAGGAGGAAGGCACTACAACCTAAAGTAATGGAAGAGAGGAAAAAAGGAAATTTTGCCTACCTAAAATATGATAAACTCGTGGTCAAGCAAAACCCAAACAATAAAGATAAAAGGAAGAGAGAAATTTCCAACTCCCCACAAGAAGACGTTCAACCAAGAAAACAACAAACGCTAACCTCATCATCGACCAATAGGAAAAATGCATTTGATATGATGAGGATTCGGTCTAACTCCTTTTCAACTAGCTCAACTGCAATGAAACAATAGCAATTAGGCACCGGCGATCGGAAACATCAACCAAATAAGAAACAATATATCAAAGAAACGAAAACTCCTCCCCCAAGCCGACTGGTCCTCGTGGGGGAAAAAGACCACGACCCTCTAAAAAAGAACAAACTTACATCGGATATATACATAGCTACTTTTAATGCTAAATCACTACGAACCACTGAGAAACGTCTGGAACTCGAATTAGCCCTATCAGATATAAAATGGGATATAATAGGAATCAGTGAAATGAGAAGATATGGAGAAGGTATAAATGACTACGGAAACTATATTTTACATTATAAAGGTGAAACACAAGGACAGTATGGAGTGGGATTTTTAATTAAAAAGAACTTCGCACATAGAATAGAAGAAATAATAGCAATATCTGAAAGAATAACAATATTGAACATAACGCTACCTTTATATAAAGAAGAAAAATGGTCGATCATCCAGGCATACTCACCAACTGAATCGAATAAGAAGGAAGATATAAACAAAATTGAAAAATTCTACGAAGATCTAAGAATGTCTATGCAAAATTGTTACAAAAATACTATAGTTATGGGCGACTTCAACGCACAAATAGGAACATGTAACAATAGTGGAGAAGAATATACGGTGGGAAAATATGGACAGGGTAAAAGGAGCAAAAATGGATCTAGACTAGTCACATTTGCTTTAGAAAATAAACTTAAGATCTTGAACAGTTTTTATAAGAAAAAGAAAACAAAAAGGTGGACATGGATCTCTCCAAATGGACTTCACAAAAACGAAATCGATTTTATCATGTCAAATAATGCCAAAATTACTAAAGACGTATCTATCATACACAACCTAAATTTCAATTCGGACCATAAAATGGTTCGTGCTAAACTAACAGGAACACCAATAAAGACCAAAAGGCGATTTTATACAGATAAGTCAACCATTTTATGTTTCGGTAATAGCGCTTAATTTATAAATAACTTACAAGAACTAACAAATAAAGACGTAAAGAAACCACTACCGCTACAGGAACAATACGAGAAACTTATAAACATTTTGAAAACAGAAACAAAAAAGTATACACAGATAGTAGAACAACAATTTCCGATGAAACATACCAGTTATTAAAAGAAAGGAAAGAATTACTACAAAAGAAAGAAAATAAAATTAACCGTCTCAAAATATCAGAACTTAGTAAAAAGATTAACCAAAACATGAGGAAAGATAAAAAAATCAAAAGGCAAAATACATTAAAGAAACATATCGAAAGAACCGGTGGAATAAAAAAAGCAATAAAAGAATTAAACACGAAAAAAGATTGGATGCTAAAAGTCAAGACTATATACAACAACTACACAAATAAAAGAAAAGAAATATTAAAAGTAGCTACGGATTACTATCGAAATCTTTACCAAAGCAAAAACCAAAATGAAATAACAAGCAACATAAATACAATAGATTTTGAACCTATCCCTAAAATAGTAAAAGAAGAAACAGTTAAAGCAATCAATTCGCAAAAGACGGACAAGACCCCAGGTGCTGATCAAGTAACAAATGAGATATTAAAATCTACTATACCAGTAATTGCTTCTATATTAACAGACATATTTAACAAAATATTAGATACTGAAATTATCCCAGAAGACTGGACGAAATCTACAATAATATTACTTCATAAAAAAGGAGATAAAGGAGACATTGGGAATTACAGACCTATTAGTCTGATGTCTAATATTTATAAAGTCTTTTCAAAAATAATTCTATCTCGAATCACTTCTACCCTCGATGAAAACCAACCAAAAGAACAGGCAGGTTTCCGCAGTAAATTTTCAACAATAGACCATATACATGTTCTAAGGCAAGTTCTACAAAAATACAACGAATACAACAAAACATACTATCTGGGATTTGTTGACTATAATAAAGCCTTCGACTCCTTGGAACATGGTTTCATTTGGGAAGCGCTGCGTATACAGGGAATACACAGAAAATACATACGAATACTCCAGAATATATACTCCAAAAGCACAGCTCAAGTCAGGCTCGAAACTACTGGAGAAGAATTTCCTATTGAGAGAGGCGTCCGACAAGGGGACCCTATTTCACCCAAGTTGTTTTCAGCAGCTCTTGAAATTATATTTAGGAATCTGCAATGGGACCACGAAGGACTTAACATAAACGGTGAAAAGTTAAACCATTTACGTTTTGCAGACGATTTAATTTTATTTTCAGAGTGTCCAAAAAAGTTAGAACAAATGTTGCAACAACTGTCATACCAAAGCGCAAAAGCAGGGCTTACAATGAACACGGCAAAGACAAAAATTATGACTAATACTTCACAGACATATAACATCATAGTCAATACAGACAAAATAGAATACGTAGAAGAGTATGTGTATCTAGGACAGCTTATATCCACAAAAAATACTATGCATAAAGAAATTGAAAGAAGGATAGCCAATACATGGAAAAGATACTGGTCTCTCGGCGAAGTTATGAAAAATAAGGACATGCCCATCAAAGAGAAAAGAAAGGTATATAATACATGTATTTTACCATGCTTAACATATGGTTGCCAAACATGGGCATTGACAGAAAAACTAATGAGCAAAGTAAACGTATGTCAAAACGGAATAGAGAGAAGTGTAATTGGCGTCAGGAGAAAAGATAAAATAAGATTAGAAGAAATAAAAAATATAACTAAATTCAAAGACGCAAAAAAGGTGTGCAAGACGTTAAAATGGAGGTGGACAGGACACATGCTAAGGGAGATGAATGAGAAATGGACAAAAATAATTACAGAGTGGTATCCCAGGAATGGAAAAAGAAGCAAAGGGCGACAAACGAGACGTTGGGAAGATGACCTTAAAAAAGTAACTGGTCCAGAATGGATGAGGAAAGCGAGAGACAGAGAGAAATGGAAGACTTTAGAGGAGGCCTTTGTCGAAGGACAAGCTGTAAAGTGAAACCGATCGTTTATTATATATTAATAAAATATTACGTGTAATAAATAGCTTAACATAACATACAATCGATAAAAATAATTAAAATATATATATTGTAAACTTTGTAAAACAGCAATAAAGGCTTATATAAATAAATAAATAAATAAATAAAAATAACTATTTTTGACTACTTATCATATTATGTACAACACAAAAAAGTTCATTAAAAAAAATCTATAACTTTGTATAATTTTAAATTGCTAATTGCTAACCATTGTATAAAGAACTCACGTTTTGAGTGTTCATGTCACTTAAAATTTCAAATAAATTTGCATAACATTTACATTGCCACAATCTAAAGAATCCATACAGTCGTCCAACGGAGACGTCTAAACAGGGCAATCGTGCGAAGGGTGTGGGCGAGACAGGGGAAGTTGAGCCCGAATTTAATTGAATAGCCACCGTTGTTCAGCCACTTAGGATAACTAATTAAGGCGACGCATTGAAGAATCTTCTTTTTTTTTAATCACGATTCGTTAACTGTTAAAACAGAAAAAAAATATCAAAGAAATCTCTTATATAAGGTCTAACAAAATTAGCTGAAACTATTTTAAGGGCAAGTTCAGTAAACGAAACTGAACAACTTTTTCTTCAGCGACCATACTGAAATCTTAGAAAAAAAATCTACAATAAAAAAAAAAAAAATCTTTATAAATCCGGCACTGGCCATCGTACCGTAGCAACTAGCAGTCCACGCGCTGACGCGCCTCCGCCGGGCTCCTCCACAGATGATAGTACAAGCCGTGTCTTCCGTCGCGTCGGACACATATTGGGTAGGTATCTAAACCCTATTTGTTTGGAAATAGCCAGACATGTAAACAAAACATGAACTTCAAAATAAACTAGTTTCAATTGGTTTTCAAGTCTTAAATGAACTAAAACACAGTATTTATGTCAATAAAATCCTTGATGTCCAAATGTAAGTGATTAAGCTAAAATGATAAAATGATTTGTTTACATGTTTGGCCATTTCCAAACAAATAGATTTTTCTTTAATGTGACTTGTCCGCAAACAGGCTAAGGCGAACTACCTACCTACTTGCTTCTTATGTCTCCGGTGATTTTCTTGGTTGACCGGCATCTACAGGTCGTGGCATACTCGTAAAAGTACCGTAATCCCGGAATCGCTGCAAAGCACCTATAGTATTGTGTGTAGATGGCATGTAGATGGGGTCTACGGCTATGAAAATCTTGAAACATGTTCCTGGTGTCTGTTAGGTTGTGGTTACAAACTTCATATCACACCGCCATGTCCAAATATTGTTGTACATGGCATTTTCACAATAAAACACTTAACTTAGGCACTTAGGTCACAATCTGTAGGTTAGGCTTTGAGAACGTAACTCAATGAGTGCGCGAGAGTAACTGAGATATTTTTTTCGCGCACGCATCGCACTTGTTTGTAGGCGAAATGTACCTACGAGCGAGCAGCAAAATAGTTCAATGGCCTCAACGGTTCAAAGAAGCCGCTCAATTTCTTATTTTTCGAAAAGTGTAAATACCTGTTGGGTTGTATTTTACTACCTACATCTAAAAGGGGAACTATAAGGTTTTAAATAGGTAATATTCGTTTTTAAATAAGAATTGATTGAGAGAACTACCAAAGGTCAACGGCCAGGCACAGCGCAGTTTCGTTGCGGCAAGGCACGAATCCAGCGAAAAGAAAGGACCGTACTAGGGATTGCAATCCGGTCCGGCGGATCCGGTAATCCGGCGGATTCGGCGTGTTTTTGGACCTACCGGATCCGGTGAGTCGGCGCCGGATCCGGTGGCGGATCCGGTAAAGCAAAAAATACGCGAAAAACTGTACTGTATGCAACGAAGCTCGCGCGCGCGACGTTGCCAGATCGCTAGACGTGCCGCGGCACTGCCGCCGCCGACACCGGCTCTGCCTGCACTTGTTTGTCAGTCGCCACTTTACCTTTGACATCGAAAGTATCGAACGAAACTAATCGAAAAGTGTGTGAGTGATTGATTAGATTATTCTGTCGAGATAAACCGTAATTAAGTTGACAAACACTTTGTTTACCTAATTAGTGGTTATGGTTATATGACGAAAAAACATTGAATAATCTATGTTGTATTTGAATTGTTAAATAGGTTAGGTTAGCTAGGTATTTATTGTATTGTTTGTCATTCAATGCAATGCGTCTTTTACCTATAATAATTTCAGTCACTGTTTCATTCTTTTTACACGACTACAGCAAAGCCAATAGGAAGTGTTATGATCTTGAGACTATGTAAATTAAATACTTAGTACTTAATTTATTATTTAGAATAGTTTCATAATTTCATTTAGTACAAATAGTACCCAAAATTACAATTAATACCCTAAAATGTAATTAAGTGATTTTATTTTCCATAAATACGTATTTTATTTTTCTTTTTATGTATTATTATCAAAACTAAAAATCACTAAATACTAGGCCCTAAGTAACTTTAAAATCCGGCCGGATCCGTCCGGATCCGGTCGGATTGGCGTCAATCCGGTGAAATCCGGCCGGATTGAAAATGATACCGGATTGCAATCCCTAGACCGTACTACAACACGAGAATATTATAGTGGGCAATAATGGAATGTGGCAATTTTTTTTTAGAATTCGGTATGGTCACTGAAGAAAAAGTTGTTCAGTTTCGTTTACTGAACTTGCCCTTAAAATAGTTTCAGCTAATTTTGTTAGACCTTATATATAAAACAGAGATTTGCATTCTACAAGCAAACCAGACAAATTTAGTACCTCAAAACTTTCTTAGTTGATTAATCTAAACACACACACTTCAATATACCAGTTGGGATTTATTAAAATAATTGTAGTTTTTAATTGAAAAAAAAAACATTGAGAAAGTGTTTTTTTTTACTCTTTACACGTAAATAAAAAGAGAGAGACAACTGTTCCAATCAATGCCTCGCCTTGAAGGTTACCATAGTCAGCGTTGTTCAGCCACTCGGGAAAGTAAAAGTTACCATAGTCACATTGTTCAGCCACTCGGGACGACTAATCCGGTATGTACCTGCTAGTCACCGAAGAAACTCGAAGGCTGTGTGTGAGTGAAGTCGACCAACCCGCACTGGGCCCGCGTGGTCGACTAAGGCCCGATCGCCTCCATTATATAAGCGTATATGAGCTGATATGATGAAGAGGACTAGGCAGAGAAGTCGACCGGTAGCTAGTGATGTCGGCTTTGATGTAAACATTCAAAAAGTTGGACCACTGTATGATTTTTTACACTGTGACATTGTTTAAGGCTATCTTTATATGGGGAGTTCCCGTTTTGAGTGTTCATATTACAACTTAAAAGTTTAAATATTTTCATAATTTTAGATTTCTTATTGCTACTGACACAGAAACTATTTCTCACCGAAGTACTACCTGCGCACTAACTTTAGCAGCACTTAGAGCGCGAGAGCACCGTGATTGGTCGCGGCATAATCAAAGCTGAATGTCGCCATCTTGTTTCAATCGTATGCTCGGGACCGAACTAGGTTTTTGTAGCAAGCAATAATGTGCCATCATACATGTAAATAAAGCTGCATATCAATTGTTCACATGTCCGCGGTGCAACTGGTGTGCGCTTTTCTAAGAAAACTGCCGATCGGAATTATATGTTGTGTCGAACTGTAAATTTGTATGAGGAGTTCGCGATTTGTTATTCTATATCACTTTTGTCACTATTCTTGCTTGTTCATATCACTTTGCTTCATGACGTGGACCTCTTCCACCAGCTCGGCCAACTCAGCGGGACTGTAGCCGAGCAACTGACGAAGATCGCACACGAATTTGTAGACAAACCTGAAATGGAAATATTGTTTTTCTTTGTCACAACAATAATATTTATACATTTTAATGAGAAATAACAAACCTTGCATCTAAACTTTAAATCGCCTTTTTTTATATAGGAGTTTTTGTGTTATATAAAGGTATTTTAACTGGTGCTTCTACCCATGAAACTGAACAACTTTCCTCATGAAACCCAGTCATATCTCAAAAAAAAATTTGAATATCCCATACTAAGTTGGCTGATCAGCTGATCGAGTTAGTATGGGAGCCAAAATTTTTTTGCGATTTGACTATGGGTTCCATGGGGAAAGTTGTTCAGTTTCATGGGTAGAAGCACCAGTTAAAATAGTTTCAGCTAATTTTGTTACACCTTATATATGAATAAGTAAGTTGTTCTCTAAATTACTAGGTCAGCAACTATTTGTGGGCATCTTGAAGTATTTTTTTACCACCTTAGCTTCGTATTATCGGGAGGTCGCGGGTTCGATTCCCGGCGGAGTATTACTTTGTAAGATTCGGTTTGGCTGGTGGAAGGGCATTTTATAAGCCTGCCTGGCTGGCTACCATCATATTATCTAAGTCTTGCCGCCAAACATCAATGCGAACAACATTGACGTGTTCCGGGTTGAAGATAAGATAGCCAGTTCCCCATTACGTTGGAGAATCTTGGTAAGCCCGCTCCATCTTCGGCATCATCGTCACTTACCATCAGGTGAGATGATGCCAAGGGCAAAGTATATATATTAGTACTAACATACAGTATGGACACTTCCTGCTGCTCTCTAGATTGCGACCTCACCCCCTCGTCACCCAGATTGATACAGATTGGTTACAGTTTGGTTGTCGTACGTATAGGATTTCGCCGCCATTTTGTTTGTTCAGTCATTCCTTTTTTGACATGTCATTTTGTGGCCAAGTGTCCAGGGTGTGCCAAGGGCTTACCAATTGACAAAAAAAAATAAAAATCAATCAAGTCGCTCCGCTCCTCGCTAAACCCACCTAGACCCCACCTTGAACTAATCCACTTATGTATCTCACCTAAACCTCAACACTGACATACGGTTACTTCAGATCAGAATCGTTGTTCTGGGTTGCGTTGTTAATTCATATTAACCGAAGCTTGTTTTCACAATTATAGTTGGCAAAACAGTTAACTTTTTTAAATACTTTATTCACAATTGGTAACGCCCTTGGCAGCACCTCAGCTGATGGAATGACGATGATGCCGAAGATGGAGCGCGCTTACCAAGATTCCCCAACGCAACGCAACGCAATGGACAACTGGCTATCTTATCTTCAAGCCGGAACACATCAATGCTGTTAACACTGATGTTTGGCGGCAAGACAGATAAGATGGTGCTAGCTAGCCTGGCGGGCTATGAAAATGCCCTACCACCAACTAAATAGAGTCTTAGAAAGTTGACCCCGCCGGGAAACGAACCCGCCACCATAACGCCACGGAAGCGGTTAAAGGTTTTGTTAAAAGGCTTGTTGGACTCTTTCATCATTTTCAATTGTTAATTTAATCAATTCACAAAGTTAATTCGTCAAAAACTTTACATATTTGTGATGTCATGTTTGCGTAATACGAATCATCTATACTGGGTGTTGTTTTGGTCGACAACGAGCTTTTCAGGGGTGATACAGTTCATGATACTGATGCCAAAAAAAATAAAAAAAATCATACCTTAATTTTTCATAAGAAAATCTTAGCAGATATTTTTTTATTGTTACCTTATTTTCATACGATTATGAATGAGAGCGTAAGTGCGGCGAAAGTATCTGAAGGGACGGGGGCGGGGCGCGGGTGCGAGCGCGCCGGCCGGCCGGCAGCGTCTTCATACGACTATGAATGAGAATATAAGCGCGGCGAGAGGATCGGAGGGGACGGGGGCGGAGGCGGGAGCCATCGACGGCCGGCCGGCCGGCTGCGGCGCTTGCTCGCGTCGCCAGTCTGCCGCATACCTCGCCACCGGCTGTACGCGCGCGACGTGCGTGTGTTTCGATCTGCGCAGGGGCATTCCCGTACACGACTATGGCTCAGGAACAATTTAGTAATCGTGAACTGTACGTTGTACTAAGCATTTACTTTACGTGTGGTGAAAACGAAACTGAGTGTGTGAGAATTTGGCGTGAAGAATAAGTTTATTTAAGTTTACCTACCTAAATAAAACAATAAATCATGTGAAGTTCCTTTGACGGTCCTAAGCCCGTGAAAAGTATGAAGGAAAAGGTGATCTAATTGGCGCGGCAAACTGCGTTTCTCAGAAAAGTCATGAATGGAGCCGGCAGCCATTGTGCTTGTCGCCCAAACCCCGCCTTCCGCCTGCGCCATACGTCTTCGTTATTTTAGTATAATTTGTAAGTGTTTTTTTAAATAATTTCAAATTATAAAAAAAAAGGAAATGTGCTATTAGAACAAGATTTTTTGTCCCACCACCCCTTAAAAGCCAGTTGTTGACCAAAACAACACCCTGTAGAACAAAAATCGAAATGTGTGGCGAGCGCTACAGGGCCAAGACCAACGACTTTTTCATTCCTCAATTGGATCAATTAGGACTGGAGCACATGTGGTTCCAACAGTACGGAGCAACGGCGCACACTGCACCGATATTCTGATGGACACATTCTAATCTAAGCAGTCTAATCTCTCGCTTTAGCGATTTACACTGGCCGGCCAGATCACCCGATTTGACCGCCCCAGACTTGTTTCTGCGGTTGACCGACCAGGACGGAGCAACGGCGCACACTGCACCGATATTCTGAAGGACGCATTCTAATCTAAGCAGTCTAATCTCTCGCTTTGGCGATTTACACTGGCTGGCCAGATCACCCGATTTGACCGCCCCGTACTTGTTTTTGCGGTTGACCGACCAGGACAGAGCAACGGCGCACACTGCACCGATATTCTGAAGGACGCATTCTAATCTAAGCAGTCTAATCTCTCGCTTTGGCGATTTACACTGGCTGGCCAGATCACCCGATTTGACCGCCCCGTACTTGTTTTTGCGGTTGACCGACCAGGACGGAGCAACGGCGCACACTGCACCGATATTCTGAAGGACGCATTCTCATCTAAGCAGTCTAATCTCTCGCTTTGGCGATTTACACTGGCTGACCAGATCACCCGATTTGACCGCCCCGTACTTGTTTTTGCGGTTGACCGACCAGGAAAGAGCAACGGCGCACACTGCACCGATATTCTGAAGGACGCATTCTAATCTAATCAGTCTAATCTCTCGCTTCGGCGATTTACATTTGACCGCCCCAGACTTGTTTTGCGGTTGACCGACCAGGACGGAGCAACGGCGCACACTGCACCGATATGACCGCCCCGTACTTGTTTTTACGTTTGACCGACCAGGACGGAGCAATGGCGCACACTGAACCGATATTCTGAAGGACGCATTCTAATCTCTCGCTTTGGCGATTTACACTGGCCGGCCAGATCACCAAATTTGCTCGCCCCAGACTTGTAACTGCGGTTGACCGACCAGGACGGAGCAACGGCGCCCACTGCACCGATATTCTGAAGGACGCAGTCTAATCTCTCGCTTTGGCGATTTACACTGGCTGGCCAGATCACCCGATTTGACCGCCCCGTACTTGTTTTTGCGGTTTACCGACCAGGACGAAGCAACGGCGCATACTGCACCGATATTCTGAAGGGCGCATTTTAATCTAAGCAGTCTAATCTCTCGCTTGGGCGATTTACACTGGCCGGCCAGATCACCCGATTTGACCGCCCCATACTTGTTTTTGCGGTTGACCGACCAGGACGAAGCAACGGCGCACACTGCACCGATATTCTGAAGGGCGCAATTTAATCTAAGCAGTCTAATCTCTCGCTTTGGCGGTTTACACTGGCCGGCCAGATCACCCGATTTGATCGCCCCAGACTTGTTTCTGCGGTTGACCGATATCATTTTCTCGGCTTGATGGAAAAAAAATGTAATTTATCAAATAAACATAATCCACAAGTTGAACCAAAATGTTTCGTTCCTAAAAAAAATACAGCAAAACAACATCGGGTGATTATTTTTGCCCCACCCTTGTATAATAAATGCTATTTGCTGAATAATATTTCATAATTTAATAATAAAAGCGTCGGTGGCTCAACCGGTAACGACTCGGTCCATCTAACCAGAGGTACCGGGTTCAAATCTGGACGGCCAATGTACCAATGAGTTTTTCAAAAACTTACGTACATACTTACCGATTGCTTTAACGGTGAAGGAAAACATCGTGAGGAAACCTGCACACGCCTGCGAAGGAACTCGAAGGTTGTGTGTGAAGTCGACCAACCCGCACTGGGCCCGCGTGGTCGACTAAGGCCTAATCGCCCTGATTCAGGGTAGGCTCGAGCCCCTCGGTGGGGACGTATATGAGCTGTAATGATGATTTCATAATTTATTTTTGATACTGAGAAATACCCTAATGTAAGGGCGATGCAGCGTGCTATGCTCGGAGTTTCTCTACGTGATAAAATCAGAAATTATCCATAATTTTACATTAAATGTATTATCGAGAACTAAATTAAATCAATAAATTCTCGATTGTACGAGAATTACATTAAATGCTCATTACCATGCATGAATCGGTTCATGACACATGTAATTCATACATACACACATGCTGAATTCCATAAAAGCTTACCGCGATCTTACGCCGAGTGGGAGGCCTTCTAACGCTACGTCAGCCGGTTGGCGGTCGCCACTCGAGAAAATTACTGTCCTAACGGCCAACCGTTCTACGAGCTGTGCCCCGCCCACTGCTAATTTAGAGTAGCGATCATGTGAGCTATTGCTTTGGTTCAGGGGTTGAAAGAGGTTAAAGTATTATAAGGTTAAGCTATCGGCAAAAAATATGGTACCCATTTTATTGAAAGGTAGAGCCAAAATAGTTAAGAATTGCGGCTATGCTGCTGGTATAAAAAACGGTACATTTTTTTTATCATCATATCAGCTGAAAGACGTCTACAGCTGGACATAGGCCTCCCCCAAGGATTTCCACGACAACCGGTTCTGCGCTGCCCGCATCCAGCGGTTTCCTGCGACCTTCACCAGGTCATCAGTCCACCGTGTGGGCGGCCTACGCCGTTTTCCGGTGCGCTCTAGAACTTTACTATCCCAACGGCCATCTGTTCTACGAGCTATGTGCCCCGCCCACTGCCACTTAAGTTTGACAATTCTGAGAGTTACGTCGGTTAGTTTGGTTCTCCTGCGGATCTCGTCGTTTCTGATTCGATCACGCAGAGAAACTTCGAGCATAGCACGCTCCATTGCCCTTTGGATGACCTAGTAGAGCCTTCATATGAGGCCCATGGTAAGCGACCATATCTCGGTTCCATATGGAAAACGTGACATGACATATGTCATCACTGGCAACACGCACTGGTCGAAGACCTGCGGTATTTGGAACATGAAGATATTGCGAAGCTTCCCGAAGGACTATAATAACCAATACTAAATATTTAACGCTAACCTCTTGCCCGCGACTTTGGCGATCATGTCTCCGTCGTAGTAATACCTCAGCGCGCGCGACAGCTTCTCGTAGTTCATGGCGGGCTTGTGTTTCCGCGCGCCCCATAGCTTGGCCACCCGCTCCGGGTCCAGGAGCTTGAATTCTCCATCTATACCTAAACAGACAAAAAGACAATCATTTTTTTTTTAAGTTTTACCAATAACCATTTACACACAAGGAGAACCGCCAAATCCGTAAATCCCTACAGGAATTTGCGTATCATCTACACACACAACCACACACATACGATGCGCGCGCACGTACACGCACGCACGTGCAAACACACACACACACACGTCCGTAGGTGTGAATCTAAATGCCCTACACGTGACCGCGGGTAATGTAAGGTGCAACACCAGACAACCGCCGTCGTCTTTTAATCGGATAGCACGGTTAAATTTGTCACACGATAAGAAAAAAGAAAGAACATCATCTAGTGATAATATTTGGAGTGTTATATTGAATTTTCAGTTAAACTTTGATTTACACATATTGTAATGATATTTTAATCACATTTTGACTAATTCTCAATATACAAGTGATTATTACGCGGTTTTAATTTTATTGTATTTGGAAGACTTACTGCTATTATACAAACAGTACCTGGGCGACCGAGCTTTGCTCGGGACACAGTTCCCAGAGCCGTTAAAAACATTTAAAAATACGCTACCTATGATACACTTTGCGCGGCATATTTCCAGTGCGAAAATCTCTGAAAATAGCGTTTTCCCAGAGATGAGACCTATTTAAACGATTTTTCGCCCCCAAAAATCCCCGCATAGTAATTTTCAAGCAAACCATTGGAGCCGTTTCCGAGATTCAGATTATATATATATATATATATATATATATATATATATATATATATGAATACGAATATCTACGAGCTGTGTGCCCTACCAGAGCTAGTGCCACTTCATGTCCAGGTTACGTGAACTAAACGGTGGCAAATTGTATAAAACTTGGTTTTCAAATTAAGTATCTTTGTAACGGAGCCTTTTTACAGAAAACCGATTCTACCAGTATTATCTTGAAATAATAGGGTAGCGCAGGACCGAACCAACATCGCTCGCTTTGTGTTATCGTAATGTCACTAGTGAGTTTACAATGCCACTAGTGAAATTGTAAATAATATGTTACAGTTCACAATCTCGCGAAATAAATCCGCTTGATTATATATAATATATATTGTATATATTTACATAATATATATTGTAAATTCCATTAGCAAGGGATAGACGGCGGTTGCCTGGTGTTGCACTTGGCATCACCCGCGGTCACGTCTAGGGCATTTAGATTTACACCTACGGACGTGAGCAACGCGACCTTCATACACATCTGGAATCTGATATGCAGGTTTCCTCACGATGTTTTCCTTCGCCGTTAAAGCAATCGGTAGTGTACTTAAAATTCGAAAAAATCATTGGTACATTGGCCTTGCGGATTTGAAATCATGGTGACAAGTTAACAGAGAAACTTACCGTGCCACCGTATGACGTCATAGTACTCCGCACTCGTCAATAACTCCAGCAGGAACTGCCACAGCTGTATCTGGCCGTTGTTGCCATTCCTAGACGACACGTAGGCAGATATGGTGGATATTTCGTCTTCGGAACGTGTTATCTGCGAGAGATTACTTATTAATTACTGAAAGAAAAAAAGGTCACAAATGGCGACCTCGCAGGCGTAGCGAAGGCAGGCCTCCACTTGTTGAAGGTCGCGGGAAGCCGCTGGATGCAGGCAGCGCAGGACCGGTCGTCTTGGAAATCCTTTGGGGAGGCCTTTGTGCAGCAGTGGACGTCTTTCAGCTGATATGATGATGATTCATAACAAAATCTTTGTGTATTCTAAGGTTGGCTGGAAGACACCTCTTAAGGATAAGCCCGCCTCGAAAGGTAGGGTAGGTTTCCGTGCTTTGCGGCCGACATCAGCCGCCGGCGGCTAATCTCGCACTAGAAAATGTGTTGTGCCGCTTCCGAGGCCTGCGACACCTTCGCAAGCGACGGCATAGTTTCAAATGTATGGCACCGCTTCCGAACCCTGCGACACCCTCGCAAGCGGCGGCATAGTTTCAAATGTATGGCGCCGCTTCCGAGGCCTGCGACACCCTCGCAAGCGACGGCATAGTTTCAAATGTATGGCGCCGCTTCCGAGGCCTCCGACACCCTCGCAAGCGGCGGCATAGTTTCAAATGTATGGCGCCGCTTCCGAGGCCTGCGACACCCTTGCAAGCGACGGCATAGTTTCAAATGTATGGCGCCGCTTCCGAGGCCTGCGACACCCTCGCAAGCGACGGCATAGTTTCAAATGTATGGCACCGCTTCCGAGGCCTGCGACACCCTCGCAAGCGACGGCATAGTTTCAAATGTATGGCGCCGCTTCCGAGGCCTGCGACACCCTCGCAAGCGACGGCATAGTTTCAAATCGCAAGCGACGGCATAGTTTCAAATGTATGGCACCGCTTCCGAGGCCTGCGACACCCTCGCAAGCGACGGCATAGTTTCAAATGTATGGCACCGCTTCCGAGGCCTGCGACACCCTCACAAGCGACGGCATAGTTTCAAATGTATGGCACCGCTTCCGAGGCCTGCGACACCCTCGCAAGCGACGGCATAGTTTCAAATGTATGGCACCGCTTCCGAGGCCTGCGACACCCTCGCAAGCGACGGCATAGTTTCAAATGTATGGCACCGCTTCCGAGGCCTGCGACACCCTCGAAAGCTACGGCATAGTTTCAAATGTATGGCACCGCTTCCGAGGCCTGCGACATCCTCGCAAGCGACGGCATAGTTTCAAATGTATGGCACCGCTTCCGAGGCCTGCGACACCCTCGCAAGCGACGGCATAGTTTCAAATGTATGGCACCGCTTCCGAGGCCTGCGACACCCTCACAAGCGACGGCATAGTTTCAAATGTATACACCCTCGCAAGCGACGGCATAGTTTCAAATGTATGGCACCGCTACCGAGGCCTGCGACACCCTCGCAAGCGACGGCATAGTTTCAAATGTATGGCACCGCTTCCGAGGCCTGCGACACCCTCGTAAGCGACGGCATAGTTTCAAATGTATGGCACCGCTTCCGAGGCCTGCGACACCCTCACAAGCGACGGCATAGTTTCAAATGTATACACCCTCGCAAGCGACGGCATAGTTTCAAATGTATACACCCTCGCAAGCGACGGCATAGTTTCAAATGTATGGCACCGCTTCCGAGGCCTGCGACACCCTCGCAAGCGACGGCATAGTTTCAAATGTATGGCACCGCTTCCGAGGCCTGCGACACCCTCGCAAGCGACGGCATAGTTTCAAATGTATGGCACCGCTTCCGAGGCTTGCGACACCCTCGCAAGCGACGGCATAGTTTCAAATGTATGGCACCGCTTCCGAGGCCTGCGACACCCTCGCAAGCGACGGCATAGTTTCAAATGTATGGCACCGCTTCCGAGGCCTGCGACACCCTCGCATGCGACGGCATAGTTTCAAATGTATGGCGCCGCATCCAAGGCCTGCGACACCCTCGCAAGCGGCGCTATAGTTTCAATATTATTGACATGGAAGTCTTGCATGCTGCTATTGACGACTGGCCGTGTAGGCTGAAGGCATGTGTCTGGAATCAGGTGGATATTTTGAATAACTTTATACATATAATCCTTTCCGGCTCGACCTTGAAGGGAATGTACTCTATTGCCACAGTAAACATATACATAACAGTCATATAATTAACATACAAACAATTTTTTATAAAGCAATTTCTTTTTATTTAAAAAAACAGTTTTTTTTATACAATAAAATAACAGTTTTTTAATGAAAGACACTAAGTGTATTAAGTTCAAACTTGTTTGTATTTTGAACGCACGATCGTTCAAGGCGGGCCGGATAAGAATAATAATGTGTATTTAAGCAGCTTATTTTCTAAGCCCGCCTGGCTAGCTACCACAATCTTATATAAGTCTTGCCGCCAAACATCAGTGTTAACAAGATTGCTGTGTTCCAGCTGGAAGATAAGATAGCCAGCTTTCCATTACATTGGGAAATCTTGGTAAGCCCGCTTCCATCTTCGGCATCATCGTCACTTACCGTCAGGTGAGATGATGCCCAGGACTTACAAATTGTGAATGTAAAAAAACCGAACTTATGAACCGACTATGTATAATCCGAACGCATTAATAGGTAGCGCATTCATTTCGAGATCAAGGTGATGATGTTGACGATGATGACGGTCCCACGGTGACAGGTATACAAAATCAGCTGGGTAGCCAACTCTGTAGATGAATGCACACAAGATAACGAAACTACAACAGATACCTGCTTGGGTTTCTTCTTGATAGCAGACTGATGTGTTTCTAAGGGGTCTTTGTCGGGCACTTCATCGCGATCGACTTGCACCACAGCTAAAAATAAAGTTTAATTATATGTAGTCTTCATCATGATATCATCTCATATACGTCCCTACCGAGGGGCTCGGGTCTTAGTCGACCAAGCGGGCCTTAAACAATGTCACAGTATAAGAAATCGTACAGTGGTCCAACGTTTTGTTGTTTGCATCAAAGCCGCCATCACTAGCCACTGGTCGACTTCTCTGCCTAGTCCTCTTCATTGTATTAGCTCTTATACGTGTCTCCACTGAAGGGCTCGAGCCTACCTGCCTAGTCCTCTTCATCATATCAGCTCACATACGTGTCTCCGCTGAAGGGTTCGAGCCTACCTGCCTAGTCCTCTTCATCATATCAGCTCATGTATGTGTCCCCACTGAGGGTCTCAAGCCTACCTGCCTAGTCCTCTTCATCATATTAGCTCATATAATACTCGTGTATGTGTCCCCACTTCGAGCTTACCTGCCTAGTCCTCTTCATCATATCAGCTCATATACGTGTCTCTAATGAAGGGCTCGAGCCTAACTGCCTAGTCCTCTTCATCATATCAGCTCATATAGATACGTGTTCCCACTGAGGGACTCGAGCCTACCCTGAGTCGACCACGCGGGCCCAGTGCGGGTTGTTCGACTTCAAACATAACCTGCGAGGTTCTCCGCAGGCGTGTGCAGGTTTCCTCACGATGTTTTCCTTCACCGTAAGAGCGTCGGATAAACGTACATATGAAATCGAAATTCGACAACACATTGGTACGTGGCAGGATTCGAACCACGACCTCGCGGACAGGAGGCAGCGGCCCTTGCCATTACGCCACCGACGCTCATCATCATACTAATATTTTAAAGAAGTAAAGTATGTATGTTTGTATGTAGGAGGTAATCTTCGAAGCTACCCATCCGATTTAAAAAAATCTTTCACCAATTTAAAATGGAATTTCAGGATAGACATAGGTTAAAAATACAAACTCACTCTCGTTATCCACGGGGGCAAAGCCGCTGGCAACAGCTAGTAGGATATAAATGAGACTTTCTTCTTTTCTCATCATAATACCAACCGAAAGACGTCCACTCCTGGACAAAGGCGGATTTCCACAACGACCATAGACCATAGACTAAGCGATGGAAGAGTGAGATTTCCGAACACAAGTATTTTTTTTACCTAAAAGGAGGTCTCAGCCTTAAAAAGCCGATAATTTTTGGTAACCAATAAACAATTTTCATTTTCACCGGTACTGCGCTGCCCGCATTCAGCAGCTACTCTGGACTTTTACAAGGTCGTCGGTCCACCGAGTGGAAGACCAACCTAAGCTGTCGCTACTCGAGAACTTTACTGCAGCAACGGTCATCTGTTCTTCCAACTCTACTTTTCTAAAGACATTGACTTAGTAAGTTACGATAAACAAATGTAAGTATTATTGTATGCGATGTTTCAAATTGCTCGTAAAAAGTTAACAAAGCGTAGATACTTAATTTTATTTAACTCATGAAGACTTTTTTTTTAAACCGGCCAAGTGGGAATCGGAGTCGTGCAAAGTAAAGTTCCGTAATCTTTTAATTTGTAATTGTTTTTGCAGTTGGTAATAGAACATTTTGTATGAAAAATAATTAATAAATGTTTGAATTGATTATATTTTCTATTTTACTGCCCCAACGACCATCTGTTCTACAAGCTATGTGCCCTGCCCACTGCCACTTCAGTTTAGCGATTCTGTAAGCTATGTCGGTTGCTTTGGTCCTCGTTTCTGGTTCGATCATGCAGAGAAACTCCGAGCGTAGCACGCTCCATTGCCCTTTTTCGAGTGGCGACCGCGCACCGGAAAACGTAGCGTAGGCAGGCCTGCCACGCGGTGGGCCGGCGACCCGGTGAAGATCGCGGGAAGCCGATGGATGCGGGCAGCGCAGGACCCGTCGTCGTGGAAATCCTTGGGGGAGGCCTTTGTCCAGTAGTGGACGTTTTCCGGCTGATATGATGATAATATTTTCTACTATAAAAATTTTTTTCAGATGTCCTAAAACAGCGGTTTAGCTGGTGCGTAGGAAGGGGTGGGGGGGACTTGACTCTAACAAAAATTTGCTAAGAAACATTTTAAAGCTTAATATTTCGCAAGCGGAACCCTGAATAGAAAAATGGTTATAAAAACAAAAAAATAGAATAGAAATAAAAAAATAGAAAAGAAATAAAATAGAAATTTTTAATTAAAAAAAAATCGTTATAAAAACTCTATTAAACGATACCCCACACGACGTCAAGTGGACGCCCTTCGGCTGATACGGTAATGAAATAAATGTTTCTAATAAAAACGTAATATGGACTCACCTATGAATTTGCATTTCCGTAATAGCTCGAAGTGAGTCCAAAATACATCTCCGTGATCTGATGGCACCTTTTCTCTAAAAAAACAATTATTTATTTTTTAATACAGTTGCTCGAAAAGTAATTCTTTATTTATATGCTAGTTTACTGTGCGCAAAATTGATTTTACCGCACACGTGCTTTTTAGTTTGCCACTTTTTAATTTGTAGCCCTGTGAAAGAACACATTTCAAGTAAATAAAAAAAATATAATAACCAAAGACACGGAATCTTCTTTAAGACTTTTGAAAGGAGAATTTTAAAAGAGATAGGTTTCCCCTCCGTGAGGTTAGTACATAACGCTAGCTGATTGGATTCTCTTTGAGTTATATCTTTGTGAAGAAAGGAGAATAAATATGAATGAACCGCATAAATTACACCAAGGAATAGATCATCTACAAAAAAATCTTTTCCACGAGGTTTTAACGCTTTCAATAATATTATCCGAAGCCCTAATGTAATATATTTATGTCAATATTCAAAAGCATGCATACGTGTGCCTAGCTAAATTAAATATGGCGCAATTTTCTTAAAACCGAATTGAGTTGTTTTATTTGTGAATACGAATAACATTATGAATAGTTAATATACGTGTAATAAAAATATACTTATGTGTATGTATGTACAAGAAAAAACAAAATGAAATTACTCCCCGGACATTTAAAATGAACCACAAATCGCGTAAAATGAACTTTGGTTGCCGAAACCTTGACAGGTACCCATGTTTTTTTTCTGTCACGGTAGTTTTTTATTGCTTTACCTGTTTTCTCACAACTGTATTGAAAAAATGTCATATGATACATGTGTGTAAAAGGAAATGACAAACTCGTGACGATGGTAAACCCTGGCCTGCGGCTCGGGCGTACAAATATTACTCGTTTTTTAATTACCTTTTTACCACCCTAATATTATAAATAACTATTACAACGCATCTTTAACTATTTGAAAGTAAAGTCTTCCCGAGGGTGGGGTCGCTTCCGATGAAGGCTTCAAGGCCCCACTTGCTAAAGCCAACACAGCTGGCGGTGTTAAGTGGGTAGGCACAGATTAGCTGTGAGTCCCACATAACCCGTACACACGGCTGTACGGGTATTGATGAGGATTAACCGCCTCCCTCCCGCATGAGGATACCCCTTGCTAGGTGCAAAAAATAAAGTATAACACAGCAATTTAAACTCTAAAATAAACTAACCAATAAAAATTTAAAACCCGACAAAAACATTACCCCTCTTTTTTTCAGTAGGTTAAAAATCTATGAGAGTCTTACGACACCTCGCACTCTAAAATTCATCAATCCGTTTAGGCTACAGGCTTAGCCAAAGAAACAGACATACATACACCCGAAAACCATTAACCTCCTTATTCGGGTAAAATATAACACATATTAAAGGTAAAAATAGCGCCATCTAGATTAAATCTAACTGAAACTAAGGTCAACAATCTATTATAACATCTTTGCTTTGAATGAATCAGCTATTAGTCCTACCTAGCGGTACGCCAAAACAGCTACAAATGGTGTAGGGCGAGGCATTGATTGGAACAGTTGTCTCCGTCTTTTTCTTTATGTGTAAACAGTAAAGAAAATAACCACACTTTGCACTTTTGTTTTTGCTTTCAATTAAAAACAAGAATTATTTTTTTTAAATCCAACTGGCATATTGAAGTGTGTATTTAGACTAATCGACTAAGAAAATTTCATCATCATATATCAGCTCATATACGTCCCCCCCGACGAGCTCAAGCCTTCCCTGAATTAGGGCGATCGGACCTTAGTCGCCAACGCGGGCCCAGTGCGGGTTGGTCGACTTAACACACAACCTTCGAGTTTCTTCGCAGGCGTGTGCAGGTTTCCTCACGATGTTTTCCTTCACCGTATAAGAGTTTCGGATAAACGTACATATGAAATCTAAGAAAATTTAGAGCTACTAAATCGTTCTGGTGTGCCTGTAGAATGCAAATCTCTGTTTTTAAACATGTTTCTTTGATATAATTTTTCTGTTATAAAAGTTAACGAATCGTGTTTCTGCAACTGACAAAATAAAGACATTTTAATGTGGAATCAGTTTACAAAATATCACTTCCATATGTTTTGTAATTGCTGAGTAAAATCGAGATCCCTGCGACCATATTTCCAATGTGTCAATGTCGCCTTATAAGCATGAAAATCGGAACGATTGATCTTTAGGCCATATGAATCGATTTGACCCGTAGCACCAAAAAAAGGAGAGGAATTATGATGTTATCTTTTTTGTATGGGATTTTTTTTTTCTGAAACCTATTGATTGTGGTATCAAATGAAAGGGCTTTTTGAGCCGATTCTAAAAATATATCACAATTTGTGACATAACAGTCACTTGTTTTAAATAAAAATAATTTTCAAAACATAAGTTTGGGCTCCTCCAGGTACGGTTAAATCATTTTTGGTCGAATATATCTCAAATGATACGTAATAATCCTTATATCTAACTCCAAAAGAGCAGTTTTGAAAATATTTACATTTAGTATTGTATTTTAATTTTTATTATTTTATTCCTTGAATTGCATTTTTGTGTGGAGGGTCTTCATTTTTGTAACAAAATTTGTGTAGGAGTTCTTAACTGGGACTTCTACTCATCACAAGGAACCACTTTCTCCAAAATTCTCAAAAAAAATATGACCCTCCATATATAAAGGGAATTTAGAGAATGAATTAATAAAAATAGTAAATGTAAACATTTTTTAAAATGTTTTATTGGAGTTAGATAGGCAAAAGCTAGTATCACATGCATCATATAACCCTTGACCTACTGACGTGAAGGTAATGTTGTAATGCAATATAGAATATTGTATTATGGATTGGCCATTACGGGCGGATAAAACTCACTTGAATTCCACGTTGTTCATGGTACAGAGCTCCGCTCCACTGATATTCCAGTCGGACAACTTGACGCCCGTCAGGTTGAACTGACGGACCGCCCACTGGATCCACAACTTTACGTGTTGGACCGACCTGTCGATGAATAATCAGTTAGGTAGGGTAGGACCTCTTGAATAATCAGGTAGGGTAGGACCTTTTATCTCTTTTCCGGGTATTGGCAAAATGTTTGCCAGCGATGCTGTGTCAACTTTAATGTGTATTGACCTAGAGTAAGGTTTAGGTAGCTCTGGTTCGCCGTAGCTGCGTTGCTCGTGAAAGGGTTATGCAAGGTCCAAGGATAGGATCCACAGTTGTCTAGACAGGGCAATCGTGCGGGGGCCGAGGTGCGAGAGGGGGAGCCCAAATTGCCATAGTCACCATTCGGGACAATATGATTTTTTGTACAACTTTGATTGATGTATGTGAATTACCAGAAAGTAAATTTAAAAAACATGTAAAAAGTTCTAGATGCTATTGACCACCACAGACTATTTAAACGATAATGACATTTGGATAATTTACCCAACAAATAGTAATTCATAACTTTTTTTGTCATATATTCAATTAGGTAGTAAGAATTGACATTCATAAATAAAGTAAATGATTTGATTTGAAATGAATTCTCGACTTGTTTTTATTTTTGGTATATGTGTTGTTTATGTGATGTAAGGAAATGATTTGTTTTAATATTTTTTATTGAAATTATTATGATTATAGGTCGTTTTAATTTGTATATTTATGTCTACTTCATTTTTATACAACTTTGACATAATGTAAGTAATGAATTCTTGACATGTATTTATTTTTCCTTTTATTTTTTATTATTTGTGGCGGCATTTGCAGTAAAACATTGCCACAGCTCAAGCCTGAAACATCGGTCAAACTATATGGAGAATTGCATCTTCACCTCGTTAGATGGCACCATCGTCGCAAGAAGACTATTTACAAAGCATCTACAACGCGCTATCAACATTTCCCTGCTAATAAGCATATTACATATTATATGTATACAAGTGCCAACCACACACGATTGGTCCACGGCCGGACCCCAGGCATACCACCTCGCCTGGCGGAGATATCTCCTATTGCTGTCGTACACACACACCGTTCCTATATATTCGTAGGGCCACAGCGGACCACACTGCCACAAAAGTTATCATAATTTGAGCCTGGCGAGCAGCGAAAGAAAATGTATGGGTGGCGCGCGGCCCACATGGCCAGCTGATTTAGAATATCGTTATATACTACTCAAAACAAAATAAAGGCCACCTAAGTTTTCTCAGTACATTTTCATACAAAGAGGTGGCCCAAACAGCCACCATTTTTTTTATTTTAAGAAAAGTAAAGAAACTACGATGTGCGGTCATTAGGTTAGATCCCTGGATTTTCTGGCTAATGTGTCGAAGAGCACAACATTCTGTTGATCCTCAGGATTTCTGTAGACTGCTCAAAAAAAGAAGCATGGTTTTTGTATGGAAAATTTGACAATTTACCGTGTGATCTCTACTGAGGAGTCTAACGATTTCCCGAGGCTCTGCAGAATGTTGTGGTCTTCGACAAATTTGTAGCCAGGGATCTAATCTAATCACTGCACTTTTTCCTTATTTTTCTTGATTGACCCAAAAAAGCGTTTTTGAGTCATATGTTGACGCAATAAAAAGTCTCCGTTGAGCGACATATGACTCAATAACTCTCTTTGTGCGGTGGCACCAATGGATACTGAACTGACTGATCTTTGAGCCAATATTTTTATAATCCACCAATAAGATGTGTGACCTGTTTTATCCACTTGTTACCGTTTAGCCATTCTCAATTCATTCAAAAAGAAATAATTTCACTGACGAAGCGAGGCGGTCGGTCATAGTATTAATACTTAGTATTAGTAACTTATTGTATTTTGTAGTAAGACTATTGTGTTTCAAATTGAAATATTTCGTTTATAAACACTTATGATAGTGTATTATTTTATGATAGTGTTAGTTTCCGTGAAAATATGTGAAAAGTGGGTGTACCAGTGTCCTATAGTGCAAGGTTCGAGGTTATTTATGGATTGATGATAGAAACCACAAAATGTCTTCATTAGGTAAGTAAAAGTATTTAATCAAAATAGTTTATCCGGTTCGACAATTTCATACTGATTAGTATTCTGAGATTCTACATTAATTGTATTTTTAGGTAGCTAAGTAAATTTTTGTACTTTCTCACTTTACTTCATTACTATAAGATCTATTGTTAAATTCTCATGATGTTTTTTATATTTGATACGTTAAGGAACGTCACATTATTCTTTCTTCCGAAGGTGGGCGTTAGTAACTGCGACACAGTCCTCTACTAATGCAGTTGCTATCGTACACATTAAATTTGTACCCGTAGTTTAAGTTCCAAATAAATAAAAATTAATAAATAAATCAAAAAAAATATAATAGTAATAATAAGTATATATCTCCATCTACTTCAGCAAAATGAGCTATAGGATTCTTAAATAAAAAGGAGGCGTCCGAAAAAGTCTCTGAGTATACCTCACCGAGTGCTTTCGCAGCATCATCTGTCTCACTCACTCCTGTTCTACTATCTATACAGGATGTAACAAAATTGGTGTAGGACCCGTTAAGTGTTACTGAACAACTTTCCCCAAGGAAACCTAGTAAATTCTCAAAAAAAAATTGGGCACAAAAAATGCACAAAATTTGTATGAAGAGTAAAAAAAAATTGCGATTTCAGCAAAGTCGTAGAACAAAAGTTGTTCAGTATGATAGTAGAAGCCCCCGTTAACGGGACCTACACCAATTTTGTTACACCCCGTATATATTTGTTTCCAGCTGTCCACTCTAGGACTGTCCCACGGGGTGACAGATCTTCTAATCTGTCTTCTTCCGCTTCGTGCCAGAGGGGACAATTGTTTATTTTTTCTCAAATGATAAATGACCCAGGATGACAATACGTTGTAAATGTCACCTTTGGAGGCGCACTACAGAGGACAACATGGCTGTCTGACTCCTTTACTCTTCATCATCATATCGGCCAAAAGACGTCCACTGCTGGACAAAAGCCTCCCGTAAGGATTTTCACAACGCCCGGTTCTGCGCTGCCTTCATCCTTTACTCTTATATGACTTGAATTTAACCCTAAATGAGGCGTCGCCTGGCGGCATATGTCTGATTGTTATCACTGCTGACGTGTCTCCCAACTCGCACCGCGCACAACTAGCTGCCTGTCCCTCTCACTCCAGTTACAATAGCTATCTTTGTCTCGCTCACCACATGTTAGGGTCGTCGGGTATCCTGGCACGGCTGTGGTCCATTTTGAAGGTCGCGTCCACCACCCACTTGACTTGCCGCTGTTCACTGATCTCCGACATTTCGACCGCTTCTTGTTCTGTTTCTAATTCCTCTCCAGGTGGCTCTTCAAGACCTGGATAAAAGAACAAAACTAATGCTTATTTCTGTTTCTAATTCGTCTCCAGGTGGCTCTTCAAGACCTGGATAAAAGAACAAAATTAATGCTTATCATCGGCCAGTATTTTGCTGTTATTTCGATTAAAAACTAAGATGCACGCGTCCCAGAACTATTAGCGAGGATCTGAAGGTTCCACGCACGACTATCATCAGGTCAGAATAGGAAATTATCAATGAAAAGGGTAAAAAACGGGACCCTATTACTAAGGCTTTACTGTCCGTCCGTCCGTCAGTCTGTATGTCACCAGGATGTATTTCATGAACCGTAATAGGTAGATAGTTGAAATTTTCACAGATGATGTATTTCTGTTGCTTGTTATACAAACAAATACAAAAAAATAGAAAAAGTGAAAAATAAGGAAGGTCTCCATACAAAAACATTTTACTCAATAAACTGTTAAATAAATAAATGGCACGGAACCCTTTGTGTGCGATTCTGACTCGCACTTTACCGGTTTTATTTTGTCACGCGCAGCCGGTACGCGTACATAAGATGTAACCGTGTATTTTAACTTGATTTTAATCGCTTGCGTGACGTTATGGCTATTAGTCCATTAGCTTCACATCAGGAGGTCGCGGGTTCGATTCCTGGCGGAGTCTAACTTTGTAAGATCTATTTGTTTGATGGAAGGGCATTTTCTAAGCCCGCCTGGCTAGCTACCACCATCTTATCTTAGTCTTGCTGCTAAACATCAATATTAACGGCATTCATGTTTTCCGATTTGAAGACAGGATAAACAGTTCACCCATTGTGTTTGGCAATCTTGGTAAGCCTGCTTCCATCTTCGGCATCATCGTCGCTTATCAACAGGTGAGATGATACCAAGGGCTTACCAATTGTGGATAAAGAAAATGCAATGGACGATTGTAATGTGATCATTACAATACTAGTAACCTACCACCAAGCTGCTTGCTGTTCCGGCTGGTAGGGCGAGATAGTTAGTGAGATTACTGGCATACGAAGTAAATGTGGCGGCACCTGCAGTAACTCGCTACAGAGAAAGGTGAACTTTAACACTAGCGACGAGAGATCAAATCATGTACGACTTTTTTTTAATTAAAAATTTTAAGGCGTTTGTCTACACCTCACCTGATGGTAAGTGACACGTAAACTCTAATAATGCCTATTCATTACGTTTATCCGACGCTTCTTACGTTGAAGGAAAACATCGTGAGGAAACCTGCACACGCCTGCGAAGAAACTCGAAGGTTGTGTGTGAAGTCGACCAACCCGCATTGGGTCCACGTAGTCGACTAAGGCCCAATCGCCCTAATTCAGGGTAGGCTCGAGCCCCTCGGTGGGGACATATATAAGCTGATATGAATGAAATAATATTTAGTGTGTTATCTAATCTATAAAGTACATTTATAATAAAAAATGATCCAACGTGGCAAATAAAGAAAATTAAATAATAATAATAAAGAAAATTCAAAATATACCATACACACGATTAGAGATATAAACTACATCTAATTTTTTTAAAAAAGTCACGGGGGTCGAAAAACAGCGGTTTTCGAGGTAAAGTCACATTAACTGGGGGTCGGAAATCAGCGGTTTTCTTGTTAAAGTCACATTAACAGGGGGTCGGAAATCAGCGGTTTTCGGGTTAGTCATATTAACTGGGGGTCAAAACTCTGCGGTTTTCAAGTTAAAGTCACATTAATTGGGGATCGGAAATCAGCAGTTTTCGAGTAAAAGTCACATTAACTGGGGGTCAAAAATCAGCGGTTTTCGAGGTAAAGTCACTAACTAGGGGTCGGAATACGGTAAAAAAAGTTTTCGAGTTAAAGTCATATTAACTAAGGGTCGGAAATAAGCGGTTTTCGAGTTAAAGCTAATTTAATTTTTGTATGAAAAACGCGTTAGTTTAAATGTTTTGTGAATTTTCAAAAAAAAAGTTATATGACAGTTGGGGTGCAAAATACGGTAAAAAAATTACCAGCTTTCCAACAAAGTAAAAAAGTTAAAAAAAAATTAGTTGCAACAAAAAACAACGATTACTGTCAAAAGGGGAGACCCATACAAATTTTTATGAAACATTATTTTCATGTTTTTTTAATTCCAATATTTTTCGTTTTTCACATTAACGCGGTACAGTCAAGCCTATTGAGGATTTCCACTAATGCGGAGCAGTCGATCTTGCTTCTTCAACCACCACCAATTCGAACTTACCCTCGTACGTAAGCCTAACCTTCTGAAGTTTAGGAAGGGTCCCGTGCCCTAGCAGTGGGTGTTTATCACACTCACACTATATAATATTATAGAGGCGAAAGTTTGTGTGCGAGTGTGTATGTTTGTTACTTCTTCACGCAAAAACTACTGAACGGATCTGGCTGAAATTTGGTAGGTAGACAGATTAGGACCTGGATTAACTCATAGGCTACTTTTTTCACGCTCGCGAGCCACTTGCGGTTCGCGCACTGCGCACCCTCGAAAAGTCATAGAAACGTTGTCCACGCGGGTGAAGCCGCGGGAAACAGCTTATAATTCTGACCTTGCCGTCAGTATTATTTCTTTAGTTTGTTATAGTTGTCTATAGGACTATAAATGTCCAGACGATGTTCATGGGCGTAATCTCCGCAACCATGGATAAACCCCTGCCCGTACCCCGCCGGCTCGCGACATCGGACAAGCTCATCCACGTGATGGGGTACTGTGAGTTGGTAACATAACTACTCACTGGCATACTCTCTCCTGGAGCCGGGCAGCGCATCATCATCAGGCTTCAGCACATCCAAAATATTGATTTTCTTCTCTGCGGGCCGGATCTGTATGTTGACCTGGACTATGCCGGAACCTCGGATGCATTGCTCGACCAAAGTCTTATGGCTTTCCAGCTATAAATAAAATAAAAATTGTGTACAGTAGGTTAGTTACAATAAACCGGCCAAGTGCGAGTCGGACTCGCGCACTGAGGGTTCTGTACCAAAACACATTTGGGTACGAAACCCTACAAACATCAACAAGTAAGTACAACAAGTGCAACAAGTAAATACAACAGGTATGTACAACAGGTAAGTGCAACTAGTAAGTGCAACAAGTACAACAAGTAAGTACAACAAGTAAGTACAACAAGTAAGTACAATAAGTAGTAAGTGTAACAAGTAAGTAGAACAAACTTAATTGTGTAGTTGAGACAATATTCTCTCATACATCGATAAACATCACGGTCAATTATATAGATAGACAGATAAAAATCTTATTTCGCTTAGCATTTAACGCTTATTAATTCCGCTACGGCAAATTTAAGTTTTGCATAAAAAAAAAATACGGTTCCGTACATCAAAAGGTAAAAACGGAACCATGATAACTCGTGTGTCTGTCCGTCCATATGTCACAGCCAATTTGCTCGGAAACTACTGGACCGATCGTCATGAATCACGACCGTACGCTACGCTTGTGATTCAAGTGTTAGAATCCTGAGCGACGCGAGTGATTCATGGCCCTCGATATAAACCAGTTTTATTCAAGGGTTGAATATTATACTTTATACCATGACTGCGAGAAAAAGAAACATTTAAGCGAAAATAGTCATGTCAGCAAAGAACACAAAACAGTTTTTATTCTAACACTAAACTCCTTGTCGAAAATGTCGCACCATCAAATCTCGAGGAGTTATTTGCACAAGGAGTTTGTATGTCAAGTATTCTTTGCACAAGGAGTATATAAAAATACAGAGTATTTTTTGCGCAAGGAGGTTGTATAGCATTGAGATGTCGAATATATTGGTGTGTTCTAAATTCAAACACCAAAATAGTGATTAAAAGTGCTTTTTATTCACTGTTTTAAGTGAATAAAATAATCTTTTTAGAGGTGCAATGGTAAAAAAATAAATATTTAGGAATTGGAATAAGCGAGTGTCAAATTATGTGACAAAAATGGCCGTGTCTTTTTATTGCTTTGAGTTTGAAGCTTGATTTTTTTTAGTTTCACTGTTGTTTTTTACGGTTGTGACAAAAAGACAGACGGACGGACAATGAAGTGATCTTATAAGAGTTTAGTTTTCTTTAAGATTTGGAACCCTTACACAGACACTAAAAAAATTTATTAAAATTTTAGACCCTCAAATTCCATTTGCCTGTGCCTGTGGCGATAAAGGAAACGAGCTAGTACCTAGTGGCGATCAGCTAGAGTCTTTATGATCCTGTTGGGACAGTTCTGTATTCTGCGGATCACGGATACCGTTTTTCTTACGAATGACTGCTGCAAAGTCATCAGGTTGAACTCCACAAACATCTCGGACGCACTCGGACGCACTATAGAAGCGAGACAGACCCATCATCATCATATCAGCCGAAAGACATCCACTGCTGGACTAAGGCCTCTCCAAGGATTTCCACAAAGACCGGTCCTGCGCTGCCCGCATCCAGCGGCTTCGTGCAACCTTCACCAGGTCGTCAGTCCAACGAGTGGGAAGCCTGCCTACATCTTCCGGTGCGCTGTTTAACATGATTAGCACACCCAGAAAACGGCCCCTAGCTCCCGACTATTCGTGGCTCCGGTAGCAGTCACGGTAACGGCGCCGGCGGCAGCGCGAGGGTACAAAGAATCCCCGGCAGTCCCATCATCATCCTAAATATATTATCACTAGCTTTTTCCCGCGGCTTCGCCCGCGTGGACATCGTTTTTATGACTGTCTTTAAGGGTGATTAGTAAATTATGTCGTTTCCATTATGTAGTAACCATCTCTGTGCAAAAAATCACAATAATCCATTGTTCCGTTGCGATGTAAAAGAAATTAACCAAAAAAAAGTATTTTTGTAGTTCCCTCAGGAAATGCATCAGATTTTGCTATTTTTCCGAGATACAAAGTATCTTATGTCCTTCTCCGTGACACAGGCTACCTGCATGCAAAATTTTGTTAAGATTGATTGAGGTGTAGAAGCGTGAAAAGGTAACAAACAAACAAACACATTTACACATTTATAATATTAGTAAGGATATGTGGCGCGCAGGGTATCCGGCGAACTTTTGGTATAATTTACCCATTAGTTCCCCATGTACAAGCTCTGGCAATATGCCTTAAGAGAAAAACTGTTAACTTCGATTAGTCTACTGGACTACAAGGAGCTAGCACAGTACGAGTTGTCGGCGACCCGAGGTCACAAAGGAACTGAATTGGCAATAACAGTTGACCGACGCTATCGCTTCGCGCTCAAACGTCTGCCGCCAGGCCTCGAGAACTATTAGCTTGCTGGGATATTTATTATGAATTGTATATTTTAAACCTGCATCTATGGATTTATGGTGCAGTGAAAAAAACGCTGGTTGACAAAGATAGGTCGCAGATTTCATTCCAGCAGACGACTAGTGGGGCACCAATTTGGCCATACTACACACACACAGGGAACCATATCTGGAACAAATTATCATTCCTCTGATCTGAATAAATAATTTATCCATCTATCTATCTCTTCCTCTGCTGGAAATAGGCCGCATTCAAAGCGCCACACTTATTATGAAAATCTATTTTATTTATGGAATACAAATAGGTAGTTTATTTAAACAGTTTGAAAATTGTGTCAAAAGAACTCTTTGTAAAATAGGTTATTAAGACATCCGAATATTTAAGTTTGTATAGACATTGTTTCTTCTATCAACGCAAATCATGTTTAATAATCATAACGTAAAAATTGACGTAAAAACTATTTTTTTTAAAATATAAACTTATATTTTTGATTTTTTGAATGGCACATCGGGAGCCGGGTTGTCCTGTCCCTCTAATATGGTTGAGTGGAGCGATGGCTGACTCTCGCGTTATACTCGTGACCGGGTGCTGCCCGTGTGAACTGACCTCCTCTTGTCAAAGGCATTATTGACATTCAAGGATTTTAATGTATAACTTCTCGTATCATATTATTTTCATGTTCTAAGAACACGAGTTGTTTTATATCAATGATTGTATTTTGGCGTTATTAACTAATGATTGTTTATTTTTTATTTTTTACAAATGACATGTATAATTACGTCATTACTATTTTATGACTATCAGAAAGAGTGTAATTTGCGCCTATTTTGAATAAACATTTTTTCACCAAGTAAATGACGGATCCAGTTTTATCGCGGATATCATTGCTCCAACTAGCGAAGACTCACGAGTCACGACTCACGCTAGATTTGACGAAACGCGGTCTTCTCTCCTCTAACAGTTACTACACAGAATAACACTCCCAAAATATCCCCTGGTAGCAAAAGATTCCTTTCTCAAAATGTCTTCGTTTTTTTTTAAGAAAAAAGCTATAAATGCGGTTTTTGGAAATTATTGTTTTATTGTTTTATTTTATTTTATACTATACTAGCTGTTTCCCGCGGCTTCACCCGCGTAGACCACGTTTCTATGACTTTTCGAGGGTGCGCAGTGCGCGAGCCGTAAGCGGCTCGCGAGCGTAGTAAAAAGTAGCCTATGTCTTAATCCAGGTCCTAATCTGTCTACCTACCAAATTTCAGCCAAATCCGTTCAGTAGTTTTTGCGGGAAAGCGTAACAGACAGACAGAGTTACTTTCGCATTTATAATATTATATAGTAGGGATTATTTTGTTAGTTTATATGTAGGTAGGTTTCATTACCATCTTAGCGTCCTGCAACCAGAACGTGTAGTCCGTGAGGTTGACTCCGAGTTTCATCTCCAGCATGGAACGCAGCTTGGACAGCCGCGTCCTTATATCCATCAGCTGGATAATCACTCCTTTCAAGTCGTCTGTAAGAAGGAACGAATAAAAAATGAGAATCACCAAAGACATTAGATGGTATGGCCATGTAGAAAGTCGCAGTGAAGATTATGTGGTACTGATTGCTGTAAAACTGCCGGAAGAGAGAAGATGCAGAAGCCGCCCGTTATCGACCTGGTGGTCAAATATTACCAGGGGCTTCAAGATTACCAGATGCGGTCACCCAGGACAGGCTGTACTGGCACAAATTAGCGAGAGACCCCACCCTAAATAAGAGAATGGAATAGATTTATTATAGGATTAAATCCCAAAAATAAAAAAGTGTATTACAAAATAGCTTTTGCCCGCGGAGATCCATTTTTGATCCATTGCTCCGTTGAGACGCCGACGTGCGCGAGCGTGGTAATGAGTTTTCGCCAGATCCCTCGGGAACTATGTCAGGGTATGCTAGTTAGGAAATTATGTCATTTCCCACCCCCTCAACCATCGCTGTGCAAAAAATCACAATAATCCATTGTTCCGTTGCGATGTTAGAGAAATTAACCAAAAAAAGAGTTCAGTTCCCTCAGGAACTGCATTAGACTATGCTATTTTCACGGGATAAAAAATAGCCTATGTCCTTCCCAGTGACACAGGCTACCTGCATGCCAAATTTCATCACGATTGATCGAGGTGTAAAAGCGTGAAAAGGTAACAAAAAAACACATTTTCACATTTATAATATTAAGTAAGGATAAGTCATAAGAACAATCCCTCATCATCGTCAATAGGTTATATAGACAATTAAATTAAGTATGATTTGAAACGCAAAATGTTCGTTTCAAAGTCATTCTTCTTGCTTTTCGTTTATTAATTAAACTCTCTTTGGTTTTGCTCTTGGATGAAAATTTATTTTGAAATGATCGTTACCTTTTGACAATTAGGTAAAAATAAGTGATGACCATTGTTGTTTTGGAAAAATAATTAAAAATTTTACGTTTAATTAATAGAATTTTTACAAAGCTCTCCTTATTGTTGATCGGAGGTAAGTAATTTAAGTTCGGAAACCATGGTGTGTTTTTGGTTGGTGCTGGTGCGAGCTTCATGTACTATTATTTTCGTAGGGTTTTCCGTACGTACGCTCGGGTTTGCCGCTCCCGAGCTTCCAAATACTTCAGAAAAGAGCCGTCGATCTTTGCCAGTCCTGGGCCGCAGCATTTCTCGCTGGCGGTGTCCATTTTTGCCGCACTGCGCGTCCTACTGGCAGCTTAAGGGGAAGTGGAACTTTAATGAATTCTTAACGGCAAAAATCTACCTTTTAGTAATTTAATTTTAAATTAATTAGTGTTTTGTGTGTTTGTGTGTAATACCAACCCAAGGTTAAGTGTAATTTTATTTTCATAATTTTATTTTTGGTATATTCGAATACTGAGGGAGCGACAATCGTTGCCCGTCTGGCATTAAATAAATTTAGTCAATTTATTTTTTTATAAATAAATCTTATGTTCATAGATATAGTTACGTTTAAAAACGATATTCCTGATCTGTATTGTCACGGTCATCCCTTTTTTAAAAATCATTTTACCCTTTGTTTTTATTAAATAATTATATTTCATTTTACCCCAAAAATATTTTTTCTTAAAACTCCGTTTAGGATTCTACTAAATTTTACGTATCGTGTAGCGAACTCGAAACTGAGTATTTTAAACCAGTTTCTGTTATATTTGCTACAGTAGGTACATAGCTCGTAGCACAGATGACTGATGGGGCATTAAAATTCTCGAGTGGCGATCGCGCACCGGAAGACATCTCACTCGGTGGACCGACGACCTTGTGAAGGTCGCGGAAAGCCGCTGGATGCGGGCAGCGCATCGTGGAAATCCTTGGGGGAGGTCTTATTCCAGCAGTGGATGTCTTTTGGCTGATATGATGATGATTATAAGTATGTTGATGGTTTTTTTTATTCACAATTGGTAAGCCCTTGGCATCATCTCACCTGATGGTAAGTGACGATGATGCCGAAGATGGAAGCGGGATCACCAAGATTCCCCACCGCAATGGAGAACTGGCTATCATATCTACAAGCCGGATCATCAAAATGTAATCATTATTTGAAATGTATGTAGGTTTTTGAGGTTCACAACATAATATGCTGTGACCAAAAGCAAAGCAAATATCATCGCAATTATACTACACTTAAATTTGTGATGATTATAGTTCATAAGATAGATAATTCATTTATTCATTCATTTATCAAGAAATAAAGTAATAAGGTAGGTACTAATACGCTTATTTTAACTATACAAAAAAAACCAAGATTAAAAATAAATACGAGTGTGCTTTAGACCACACGACTGAAGTAAAACTTCTTTAGCTCCATCTATATGTATGAAAGTAAATACTTAGTCTTCAGAAAATAATAAAATCTTTCTGTCATATGGAGGTATAGACAGTTTATGAAAAGTTTTATTATCGTCTGAAAATGATCAAATCTTTTTTATCTTAAATGTTTGTTTTGATTGTATTGACAACCGATATTGTTGACTTGGCAACCGATTTTGTTGGTAAATAAAAATAAATAGTATATCTCTTTCTATCTTCACTAATTTATATATCCCTCTCAACTTCCGTTCGCATCGCCCGAACACACTTCCGTAACGCTCTTGTCACGCATCCACCAGCTTACTTCCCAAGTCAAGCGTGCGTAAAGAAGTTTTACTTCAATAAAAGACGTAATAAAACAAAATTGAAAACTAAATTAAAACACAAACAGGACGAACGAAGTACTGCCAATGAAAAGGCTCTGACTCAGCATAAATGTTGTGGATTGTGTTCCCACAGCTCCACAATGCTGATATTCTGTCAGTATCAGTTGCTGCGTCGGTTGGAGCGTCGCCGCCTCGTGTCCGGGAGGTCGTGGTTCGAATCCCACCACGTACCAATGTGATTTCGAATTTAGATTTCATATGTACGTTTATCCGACGCTCTTACGACGTTTCCAATACTGCATCCAAAATAAATTCTGAAACATGATTTCTTAAATTGTTCTCCTCTTGAAGTTTCAAAAAACCTTACTTAACTTGTTTTTACATCATGTCTTCAATTTTTAATTGATCCAATTCACAAAATAAGTTCGTCAATGACGCTAAAATCTATGATGTCACTTGTGTTTCCGATCCCCTGTTATTGTTATTTGAGGGCGGTGCCAAGTAATTAGTATCTCCTCTGTGCCGGTGCATAATGTTTTTCTCTTCCATTCATTCCTGTTTGTACTCATCTCTGCCTACGTTCACTTTTTTCTTGCTCATACCATCTTTCACATAGTCCATCCATCTCTCCTGTGGTCTTCCTCTCCCTTTATGAAAAAAAACCGACCAAGTGCTAGTCGGACTCGCACAAAGTAGGGTTCCGTAGTTTTTTTTTTATATTAGTATATATAAAAAAAAAAATTTGCAGTTGGTAATGGAATAATTTACCAATCCAACCGCACATCTTTTGGTCGACTATTATTCTACTTAGCCGAGGTAGCTTTTCTTTAAAATTGATTATAATGTCCTACTATTAAAAAAAACAGATATAGATAGCTGTTTTTGGTAGGGGGGGGACTTAACACTAACAAAAATTAGCACTTTAAAAAAATTGTTTTAGAAAATAGTTTTGAAATGCCTATTCAACGATACCCCACACGATAGGGTACGTCAACTAAAAGAATTACACCCCCTCTTGTAGTAAGGGAGGCACCACATTTTTTTTAATATGTATTTTATACCCATGGCAAATTACAGCTTTCTAGTATTAATAGTCTCTGAGCTAAGCGACAGATAGACGGACAGACATACAGATAGACAGACATGGCGAAACTATAAGAGTTCCTAGTTGACTTCAGAACCCTAAAAAAGTCCCTTTTAGTCTCATATCTCCCTAATACCTACAAATATGGTTGAGGCTTCCAAGTACAAAAATACCAGTAACAGGAAGCCTCGCTCTTACTTACTTAACAGGCAAAATATATAAGAAATTATCAAAAAACAGAAAATATACAATAATAAATAAAATAATAATTATAAATAATTGCAAGAGATAAACTAGCTTTTGCCAGCAGCTTCGCTCACGTGAACATAGTTTCTATGAGTTTCTATGAGGGTGCGCAGTACGCGGGTCGCGAGCGTGGGAAAAGTAACCTTTATTTTAATCAGGTCCTAATCTGTCTACCTACAAAATTTCATCTAGATACGATACGTTCAGTAGTTTTTGCGTGAAAAAGTATTTTTTTATTATTTTTTTTATTAAATATTTGAGTGCGTTTGGCTGCACCTCACCTGATGGTAAGTGCCGATGCAGCCGAGGATGTAACACGCAAGCTCAAATAGTGCCTATTCACTCTCGTCTTGAAGATTCCTAAATTATACGAATCGGGGAATACAGACGCCGGAAGGGAATTCCACTCCTTGGCCGTTCGCATGATGAAGGAAGAAGCAAAACGCTTCGTGCGAAAAGGTGGAACATTGACGATCCACGCCTGGTCGTCCGATGATGAAATGGAGAGGGGGAATGAGGTCGTGAAGTTCCAGAGCACACTCTCCGAAATTAATCCTGTAGAACACTGATAGACAGGCGACTTTGCGGCGATGCTCGAGGCTTTGGAGCCTGTTTGATACAGGTTCCTCGATGCCAATGAGTCTCCTAGCGCGTCGGTCGATAGAATCCAAGGCATCTAGCTGGTAACGAGCCGATCCGTCCCATAAGTGAGAGCAGTACTCCATACATGACCGAACTTGAGCTTGGTATAATAATAGAAGCTGCTCTGGTGTGAAGTAAAGTCTCACCTTCGAGAGGATACCAAGCTTTTTGGCAGCCGTTTTTGCCTTGGATTCAATGTATCTCCTGAAGTTCAGATCGGATGTTAAATCAACGCCAAGGAGCTCAAGATGGTCGGAGATCTGGATAGATTCATTTCGGAAAGTAGGAGTCAGGGTAAAAGGACTCCTTTTTGCAGTGAATAGACACGCCTGCGTTTTAGAGGCGTTCAACCAACAAGATTGGCATCGCCCCAGTCAGAGACTGCCTTGAGTGTTAGGTTCACGCGCTCAATCATGGCCTCTCTCTGAGATAGTATATCCGGACCCCTAGCTCGAGCACTAGACAGGTATCTCTCCGCAACCGTGCTGTCGTCTGCATACCCAAATATACCAGGCTTCAGCAGATCGTTTATGTGCAGCAAAATTTTTCTAAGACCGCCTGGCTAGTTACCACCATCGTATCTAAGTATTGCCACCAAACATCAGTGTTAACATTATTGATGTGTTCCAGCTATTCAATAAGATAGCCAGTTGTTCATTGTGTTGGGGAACTGGTAAGCCCATCGTCGGCATCATTGTCACTATCAGATGAGATGATGCCATGCTGGGCTTATCAATTATGGAATAAAAAATAAATATAAAACACCCAGACCACAGAATAGACACAAAACAGATAAGTACAGAAGAAAATCACACGTATGTACGTCACTTTTTATACCTACGCTCGGCAGTCGCGCAAGGGTTGTCAACTTTGATAAGCCAAAGTTGACAACCCTTGCGCGACTGCCACAAAAAACGACCGTGGTAGTGGCACTCGTATCTTGTTGTATGATTTATTGTTGAGAATGAAACAGGAACAACGGAAATATAAACCAATAACAACTAAAAAAATCAATTTTAATTTTATTGTTTTATTACACATTTGTCACAGAAAATATCTTGCGACGATTTCGACATTGGCGAAATGCACGATTATTATATTTTAAAGTGTAATAAATTCGCATTCTTATGTATTTCTGTGTGGAGATTTTTTTCACTTTTTCTAATTTTTAGTATTTGTTATAGCAGCAACAGAAATACATCATCTGTGAAAATTTCAACTGTATAGCTATCAAGGTTCATGAAATACAGCCTGGTGACAGACGGACAGACAGACAGACGGACGGACAGCAAAGTCTTAGTAATAGGGTCCCGTTTTTACCCTTTGGATACGGAACACTAAAAAACGGGCAACGCGAATTAATATATTTCTATATGTCACCGATAAATAGCAAGAATCGTAAGTTGATCAATTTTCTAGTTAGTTGATTAACTGACGAAAAATAACAAACGTTAGTAGAAATGTATTATTTAACGCAGTGCATTTTAGCTAATTGGTCAACTTACAGTACCTGGCAGTAATTTAATAATTTACGATTGTGCCACAAGTAAAATCATCCACTAACGGGCCAATCGTTGCTCAGTGTACTATTTAACGGTATACTATTACCCGTCACATAATACACTGTTCTCTGATTGGTCGAGGGCATTTTATAAGCATTTGGCTAGTGTTTATTCATAGAGTTAACAAACACTTAGATATGTTATTTTAATACCGATGATGAGATTTTAAAGATCATGTATATTTTTATATTTATTCTTATTTAGGCATACAGTTTTATGACTTAGTATAATAAAAGGAAAAATATTTTAAATAACAAAAGATACTTGAGCTTAGATATTAATTATCACTTATTAACCTAATAAGTATTATAGTTAGTTTAATCAGAAAGTACAATCAGTCTGAATATCTATTATTTGTACTTATTCGTATTTCACTTATTTATTACTACATGTTAATGATTTATGGCATCTAGAGTTACACAAAACTTTGTCTTTTTTGCAATTACACCTGTTAGTTACACACTATTTATTTTTAAAGTCTTTGCAATTGCAATTGCGGGTGAAGGTGGCGGCCGGGTGGCGGGCGGGGAGCAGTGTAAAAGCAAGCACGTGAGTCGTTTAACCAATCAACGTACACCTCGCCTTCGTCGGATGATCTTACGACAAGGCGCCGTAAATTAATCAATTTACTAAAATACATACGTTAAATAATACATTTTAACTGCTGTTTATTATTTTCCGGGAGTTGATCAACTACCTTGAAAATTGATCAACTTACGAGTCTTGTTATTTTCCGGTGACATATATAAGATTAAAAAGTTAGTAAATATTTATATAGCCAAGTTTTTGGTGTGAATACCCCTATGTGCACCCCGACGCCGTTTTGTCGCGCGCCTCGCGCGTGCGCGGGCGGTCGGCTCCCCGCCGCTGCCGATCAGTTCCTAATGACATCTAATGAGGAAGATGAACGTTTTTTTAAAACGACTTCAAAAAAGGAGGAGGTTTCTCAATTCGACCGTATTTTATCATCCATACGTAAATACAAACATACACACACACACATAGACTGCTCAAACCATAACCTTTCCTTTTGGATTCGCCGTTAGTTGGGTAAAAAATAACTTTAAAAGACATCGACATAATTTTTTCGCAGTTATTATTATAATTGGTTCTTAAACACCCAAAAAATGCGATTAATTTATACATTTACATTAGACATGGGGCGGGTACCCGGTTTGGATCCGGTACCCGGCGGATCCGGCACTTTTTTAAGTATCCGACCGGGTACCGGGTAATGGTGCCGGGTACCCGGCTCTGGGCGGGTAATTTGGAAGGCTAGAAATAATGATACGTTTTAGATTTTTAATTATTTATTGACTTGGAACACAAATGGTAATCATTATAATTATGATAAGCTGGACTAATTTATGAGTAATAGCAAGAAAAAATAGATAATTAGGAAGTTTAATTTAATATTTGTAGTTTAAAATGGGTAAGTTATGGTGTAAAAACGCCAATTTTTCTGCACGATCAGCATTTAGGCGACTTCGTTTTTTTTCATATATTAGTCCCGCTTCTGAGAACAGGCGTTCGCTGTATACCGAACTAGAGGGGGTGCATAAATATTTCGCCGATATTTTTTTTAATATGGGATAATGCCCTCGATTAGACGCCCACCATGCGTAAGGATCGGTGTCTCTTGCAACCCTGGCCGTGTTTAAGTAGTGATCTAATTCAGATGCAGCTGAATTTGACGACTCGGACATGTTCTTTTTGTTTTCTTTTAAGTTTTTCAGTAAATCTACAAAAAAACCGTACTTCGTCACGCTCAATCAACACTGGAATAAACAAAAACAATCCCCCGCACCCCGCGGTAACCTGCAAGCCGGCGCCGGCACGCGAAAATTTCAGTTATCAACGACGACAGCGCCAATCTTGCTTCAGTTGCGACTTGCGCCCGAGCGGGCAAACAGGACGCACGCGTCACGCCGTCTGAGCGCTCGCCTTGCGGGTACCCGGCAAAATCGCTACCCGCCCCATGTCTAATTTACATCTTCCTCGTTAGATTATTGAACACAAGGCTTACACAGCTTATACTACAATAAATACCTAATATAAATTGTAAAAATATTATAAGGCCACAAACTCATGTTCGCTATTTCGGTGCGGGGCCGAGGGGCGGGGGCCGGGGTGCTTACCTACCTACCGAACCGTTCTGTATAAAACGAACCATCGAAATGCAAGCAAATATCTGCTTACCTCTCTGAAACAACTGGTAGCTTAAAAAAACGTCAATTTACAGTTTAATGTTGAATTAAACAACCGTCCACGGAACAGTTACAATATTTTTTTTGTTGCTCCATTTTTGCAAACACGTGTCTCAACAAGCGGACGGCACTCGCGCTCGGAGTGTTCTCAGTCTGTTTCGAGATATCGTGTCCATGAGCGGTGTCTATGTGTGCGTTGCTCGAGCGCACTTAATACGTAGATGAGTTCTGTACTTATCTGTTTTGTGGAATAGATGAGATACTAGTTATTGCACTTCCTTATAAAACGAAAATGCCTACGCATTTATTCACCTACTCCTTCCCATACACGGAAACATGAGTTTTAAGGCGCTCGACTTAGCGGTTATAACTGCGTACACGGGCGGCGCGCCAATGTTAGGTACTTATCTCGCTTGCTCGACCGAGTGACGGGGGCCTGCCCAGACATACAGTAAACAGACATGTTCGTCACATGAATGTTTGCATTGAGTAGGAATCAAACCCACCTAGCAGGCACCAAACCATAACACCAGCCAGTTAATCGATCAAATAAGACAGACAAGTCCAGCCCATCTCATAATCTGTTTGTTCACCATATGATCCTTACCAACAGAATCAGTACTCTGCATAGAGGCATCTTCGTCTGGAGTGTCTGAGAACACAGCTAATGGGGTTTGCAGGATCTCCGTGCCGGACTGCATCAGACCTGAAAAACACACAATGTGGTATGTGAATAAATAGATATTATCCTAGGTAAACCTAGGTAGGCCTCAGCGTAGGCCTATGTCCAGCAGTGAAAGTCCTTTGGCTGATGTGATGAGCCTAGGTATTATTTAATTATTACAGTGCAACTGAAGTGGTGAGGGTTGTGGGAAGCCGCTGGATGAGGGCAGCACAGGAACAGTCATGGACGTCCATCCGCTGATATATGATGATGATGTGGGGAGGGGTGGTAATACGGAACCATCAGTGCACGAGTCAAACTCACACTTGGCCAGTTTTATACATTTTATATAGGTTTTATTTGATGATGATGATGAACTGAAGTGGTCATAGCTCAATGCAACTTGTCTGGTTGGGTCGATCATGTAGATTAACTGACCTGAAGTGGGATCATTACTGGATGGGTTCAAACCTAACAGTCAACTGTTAGTGGCTTTTTTCTTGGCCGTTTCTGTGTTTTGTAAGGCCTGTTAATTTCTGACAGTGAGATACGCCACTAGTCACACAGTCTCCACCAACCCGCACTTGGCCTATGTGTGTGTATGGTCTTCCCAAATTATCAAGAAGACCCATACCCCAGCAGTAGGCACATTTATGGTTTGTTAATGAACAATCATCTGCATAGCCTGCATATGTTTAACTGCCTCTGTGTTGTAATGGCAGAGTCTAACTTTGTAAGACTAGGTTTGGTCGGTGGAAGGGCATTTTTTAAGCCGGCCTGGCAAGCTCTAAGTCTTGCTGCCTTACATCAATATTAACAGCATTGATGTGTTCCAGCTTGAAGATAAGATAGCCAGTTCCTCGTTGCGTTGGGGAATCTTAGTAAGACAGTTTCCATCTTCATTATAATCATCACTTATCATCAGGTAAGTTGATGCCAAAGGCTTACCAATTGTGGATACGAAAATCTTGAAAATTCCTCATGGCTAAAGTGTCAGCTAGAAGAATTTTACTGTAATATGTTTAGTTTTACACAATGCAGTGTCTACAAACTGATACCGGATCTCTCTGATGGCCATATTATTGTAAGTAGAACATAATTTTTAGGGTGCCCTACCCAAAAGGCCTATTACTAAGCCTCCAGTGTCACACACCTTCGGTTACCGATTCATCGAGACAAGCGGGTCAGCATCCCGTCCTGCCCACCTCACAGAGTTAAGGGAAGTGGCCTTTCCATTTTTACAGCTCTCTATTTTTGGATACTATCTCCAGCAGGACGTGGCAACTTTACTTACAGTTACAATTCTTTTGGGCCGCTAATCTGCCGCCAAGTTGTGTTTTTCTTAAAAATAGCAAATTAAATTTAGTAATGTTTAGAGTGCTGCGGGGCAATTTTTATAGCCTCACCGATTAAAAGTGTTTAGGTTGCCCCGGAGAAATTCTGTTTTTCTTTAAAGATGTAAATAATATTTTATATGATTCCGAGAAAGAACAACATACGTTGATCCATCCGGGTCACTTCTAAATTTTTTAAATTTATCTCGAAAAATTAAAATTATGTAAATTTTTGATATCTTACTGTAACCATAATAGGTAATCAAATTTAATATTTATAACCACGATGAACAATACCTTTTTACAGCAGATTTTTGTATTTTTCCAGTTTCTTTTTTCCTCCTATTATATCCCTTCTTTACCCTCTTAATAGGTCGTTTTCATTAATCTTCCTTTAGGTCCTATTTCTTCCTAAATTCTATGTAAGCTGTTATCTGGTCATTTTACCAATTTTAAATTATTTTTACTACAAAATATAGTATAAAATTAAAACATATATAATTATAATAATAATAATATAAGCCTTTATTTCTCTGACTCAGATTACATACAGCAGCTTAACAATTAAAACATTTACTGAAGGAAAGGATACATGTTTTTTGTATGATGGTACAGACCTTTCGTGTGAGAGTCAGACTTGCACTTGGCCACATTTTTAAGTATTCATTGGTGCAAGATCTACTTCATTTTGGTTATCATATAAACTTATAATATGTCAACACCGAGAGGCTCGAGCCTACCATGAATTAAGACAAACAGACCTTAGTCAACCATGTGGGCCCACTGCAGGTATGTGGACTTCACACAGGTGTGTGCAAGTTTCCTTCCGATGTTTTCCTTCACCATAGAGCGTCGGATAAATGTACATATGAAATTGAAATTGAGAAACAAGTCGGTATGTGGCAGGATTCGAACCATGACCTCCCAGACAGGAGATAGCGGTCTCTCATTTTGGTCATCAAGACAAATTAAGCAGTTGGTGTTGGTGAACATGAGACTGAGCAACCATGGCCCCATGAGACTTCTATGCTTCTGGAAGGGGCTGGGTTGCTGGAGTAGCCAACCTCGCCTGCACGACACTGCAGGACCGAAAAAGAGTCTAAGTGCAGAAATAGAGTGCTGTGTTTTATGTATGTATTATTAGCATTTAGTGGAAATCTATGACTGATAGGAGTGAGTGATATCACTTGAGAGGTCTGCTGTACATTTTGTGCCAAACCAAGATATTGATTGTAATGTATGTACATGAACGCACAATTTTTACATAGTTCAATGGTATTTTTTTGGTTAATCACGGCCGACCTTGGACGACACCTGCACTCTTGTTTACAAAAGTAAAGCGTTATTCACATATTTCCACTCACCAAGGTCGGACTCCGTCACATATTGCGGTATAACCGACAGAGGATCGGACATCTCAACACTGGCGGCAGCTTCATCGAAATTCACCCCGTTTTCCATTTTTATCGCGCGTACATTTAGCAAATCGTTCAGATCAGTTACCTCCATGGTGCCTCACAACAAAACCACGGAACGGGAATATGATATTTCACTGTTATTCAATGAAAATGAGTTCTACAAAAGTTTTCACGACTATATTTTAGAATAAACACGAAATTTTTGAATAATAGGAAAAGGAAATTGGTAAGTTATCTACTTCCGCGTGCGCCGAACGGAAGAGCAATAGACAACTTAGACCACAAAGCAGATATGTCATCATGTTAGACCAAAATTAGTCAATTTTAATCACTAAGAGGATATAAATCCTACATACAAAAGTTAAAATAAAAGCAGCTATTAGACTGTATATTAAATAGGAAATAAATAGGGCCCTAACTCAGTTAGAGCACTAAAAAGTGTAGTGTAATCCTTTGAGTATACATTCTACCTACAGAAGAATATAAACTCAAAGAGTGTAATTGCATCTAGGCAGTTAGGGCCCCCGATTCTTGGGCGAGCCCAAGAAGTTTATATGTAAAACTGGAGGCCACACACTAATTACCTAATTGAAGCAAAGAAATATGCCCTTGAAATGTCTCTTTACCGCTCCGTCTCTTTTCAATTAGCGGGTGTGAGCAAGAGCTTCACCTATACACGTCTTGTTCATACCTCCTAATTAGAAAGAGACGGAGCGGTAACGAAAAACTTCAAGGCCATATTTCTTTGCTTCAAGTAGGTATTTAGAGTGTGGCCTCCAGATTTACCTAGTAGTGATTTCTATACTCCTTGTTACCTATAAACTTCTTGGGTGAGCCCGACCCGACCACACTAACTCCCTAACTAGTGCATTAAATTAATGGAGTAGGGTAATTACAGTTAGGCAGTTAAAGGTGCTCAATCGTCGCGCGAAACTCGATAAGGTAGGGCATGTTTTTTTGAACAAGCGCGATTCTATGTGATAAAATGAGTTCTAATAAAGAAAAATATGTTTTATTGAATATGTTAGATATGTATAAGGATATACCAAGTCTTTTAGCTCTAGAACATCTAAAATGTTCATGTTAGAAATTTATTTCTCAGTTTCAAATATGTATTAACCCAACACTTACTTTTTTTTCTCCTTTTTCGCTATGCCTGCTGTTGCACGAGTGCCATGGTCCACGATTGGTCTCCATCTGAGTTAGTGAGCCGATCGAGTGCAGTGTTAACATAACGCCCTTACTGCCACTCTTAACTAGGGTTCTGACTTAGTGCACCATTTATTGTGTAGTCAATTCGCTGCTAAACGCTTTCTTCTTTCCCTTGGCCAAAGGTTACCTATTATTACTAGACTCGGCCAAAGGTGACATCTTGGTGACATTACTTGACTTAGGTGACTTGAACTATTAATATTAGGTCATCTTTGACTTGACCTAACTTGGCTGTTTGTAATTTGCTTGTTTACGTTAGAAATAAGATGCTGTAAGTTTCGAAGGAATAAGACTGAGTAGGCATACGGAAAACCTCTAGTACATATTTTCCTGTCGATATTCGCGTTGGTGAGGTTACTACTACAAAAGTATGTTGCGTATTTACAATACAAAATGTGTCACACTCATTATCGTTCTACAAAGATATAAGAAAAACGGTTGAAATGAGAACTAAGAGATTCCATCATGGCAGTATATAAAAATGACACTTAGTTTGAGACATTTGATCAGGAGCGGCGCCCCTATTGCACAATCACTTGTGTGTGAAAATATTTTTGTCGATCTTCTAAGCGTACACGACAAACGAAGTACGGAGAAAAAAACCGTACCACGGGTGATGACCGAACAAAAGTTGTTAATTCGATGAACGAAATCCCCTGTCAACGGGTCCTACACCAGTCTTGTTACACCCTTAGTAAATTAAACTCTAAAATAAATGAAAATAAAATTATCCCTACAGACTAGCCGGAGAATGCTCTGATTAATGCTTATGTCGACTGAAGTTTTGAATCTTATTGGTAGTGATTTTTTTTTATATATTATACAGGATTATTTCAAAACACCTTATATAATAGTACCTATATGATCGAGAAAATTTCAAAGATTCATAAATCATGTGTTAGATTTTTTTGTGTTTTACCGTTTGAGAAAAAAGAGTAGAGAAGTTGCAAAATAATCTAAATAATAACAACCGATTAATTCTTACTGATTATTAAATAATAACAACTGATAAATTTTACTGATTATTAAGTAATAGTGACTGAATAATTTTACTGTTTATTAAATAGTAACGACTGATTAATTTTACTATTTTATTTATTCATTCAAACCAACATCATCATCGTCATCATCATCATATCAGCCGACGGACGTCTACTGCTGGACATCGGCGTCCCCCAAGGATTTCCATGACTACCGGTTCTGCGCTGCCCGCATCCAGCGGCTTTCCGCGACCTTCACCAGGTCATCGGTCCACCTAATATGTGTACCTGAAACAAACAGTCCATTTAGGTAGGTCCAACTTCGAGAAAGAGATTAATCGACGAATCCAACTCAGCTGGGCAGCGTTCGGGAAGCTTCGCAATATCTTTACGTCCCGTATACCGCAGCGTCTTAAGACCAAAGTCTTCGACCAGTATGTATTGCCAGTGATGACATACGGAACTGAGACATGGTCGCTTACTATGGGCCCCATAAGAAGGCTCAAGGTCACCCAAAGGGCAATGGAGCGTGCTATGCTCGGAGTTTCTCTGCGTGATCGAATCAGAAACGAGAAGATCCGTAGGAGAACCAAAGCAACCGACATAGCTCTCAGAATTGCTAAACTTAAGTGGCAGTAGCTTGTAGAAAAGATGGCCGTTGGGGCAGTAAAGTTCTCGAGTGGCAACCACGCACCGGAAAGCGTAGTGTAGGCAGGCCTCCCACTCGGTGTACTGATGACCTGGTAAAGGTCGCGGGAAGCCGCTGGATGCGAGCAGCGCAGAACCGGTCGTCGTGGAGATCCTTGGGGGAGGCCTATGTCCAGTAGTGGACGTCCTTCGGCTGATATGATAATGATGATGAAGTGGCAGTGGGCGGGGCACATAGCTCGTAGAACAGATGGCCATTGGGATAGTAAAGTTCTCGAGTGGTGACCGCGCACCGGAAAACGTAGCGTATATAGGTAGGCCTCCCACCTTAACCAATAATTCAACAAAAACTCAATAGGCATAACCCTACCCTAGGCTGTTATTAGGTACACCACAGGCTGGCTCTGGGTACAAAAAGGCTGGTATTAGAGCCATTAGATATTGTCTGTTTGTATTTTATTTTCCATGGATTTTATGATTAAGTTTTAATTGTATTTCCCAGTTAAAAACCCTATCCATTCATAAAAAATATTATGAGTTTTAGACGACACACAGATTTTTATTTGACATAAACACACACCGATTATCCCTACTAATTATTATAAATGTGAAAGTAACTCTGTCTGTCTGTTACGCTTTCCCGCAAAAACTACTGAACGGATTTGGCTGAAATTTGGTAGGTAGACAGATTAGGACCTGGATTCAGACATAGGCTACTTTTTACCACGCTCGCGAGCCGCTGCGGCTCGCGCACTGCGCACCCTCGAAAAGCCATAGAAACGTTGTCCACGCGGGTGAAACCGCGGGAAACAGCTAGTACAATATATAAAAAGAGTAAAACATATAGAAACAAAAAATTCAACACAAAAACATATAAACCTAAGGGAATCGGTGTAGTGCGATTTCAAAGTGGACTTTTCTCAGCAAAAGCTGCAGGAGAACTGCAACGCTGGTTTTCAGAAAAGCCCATGGTGTCGTGTCCGTGAAGCGATTGGCGCAGTCGTTCGATAGTGTAAACAATATAATAGTAATAAATAAGTAAGTGGAGTAGATTAAAATAATATAAAAATTAAATAATCGTAAAAAGTTATAATAACAGTAGGACATGAGATGGATTTATTGTAACCAAAATTATGGTCTTATTCACCTTAGATCATCATCATCATATCAGCCGACGGACGTCCACTGCTGGACACAGGCCTCCTCCAAGGATTTCCATGACGACTGTTTCTGCGCTGTCCGCATCCAGCAGCGGCTTCCCGCGACCTTCACCAGGTCACCTTAGATATGTTGGAATAACTCGGCCACCCATATGCATCTCCTTCTGATAGGATATGAGATAATTTTCAAGCTTTGATTAAACGGTGCCTATAGATCTTAGTTCCCTGAGAGGAGGTGGCAAGTTATTCCAACATTTGATGGCCGCATATCTAAAACTGCCCCTGAAAGCTGCAGTGTGGTGGATCTGCGTATTAAGAGGCCAACTTGCTGCTTTTATAGCTTGCGAGTCAGAAGTTTGACGCCATTTTAGTTTTATAAATAAATATTCAGGTAATCCTGTTTTTAGTAGCCCAAGCATAAGAACAGACAGGTGAAGCTCTTTTTGTAATGACATTTTAAGAATGTTGGCATTGTTTAAATATGAGGTGACGTGCGTGCGAGGGGTACCTTGAAACAGTATCTCGCGCAGGCATTCTGTACTCTCTGCACTAAACGCTCCACATGTACAAATAAGCGGGGACCATACACAACGTCTGCATAACCCAAGATGGCAAGGTCCAGAGTACCACACAGTTTCTTACGCACAAGACAACTTGGAAAACAAAAGAGACAATGACTTATATATTACTGGCGTAAGGACCCGGCCAACGCGCGCGACTAATGGGCCCAGCGAATTGGTGCGAAAATCGAAAGTTTCGCACACTCGCGACTCAGTCGTCTGCGGGACATTGTTCAGTGCGGTGGAAAAATATTCCATATAAAAATGCCTTATTGTGTTGTAAGAGGCTGTAAATATCATAAAAGAAAGGCTAAAAAGAAACATGGGATGTCGTATCATCGATAAGTAACCTTACATTGTATTTTTCTTGTAAACAAATTAAAAAAACGAATTTTTAAAGCGACAATTCTATCAAGGTTCTTTTAACTCGGCACGTCAGTCAACTCTCGCCCACGCTAGTTCGTACGAGTTATGTCAGATGGCGCTACTTTTTGCATGTATGAAGAAAATCTGACTAAAATATGGAGACGGGCGGATCCTTCTGTTCAAATCTGTGAAAAGAGATGTGTTTATTGCATCAAATGCGCGGGGACAATCGAGTACCATCATCGAGACACCATCATCCTGTGCAGCCAGAATATTATCAACGACATCTCTTATTGCCGTCGTTGTACAATCGAGTTCGTCAATATTTAGTACATGTTTATGATTCAAAAATATAAATGCAATGTTAAGTTTCATAAATCTCTAAATAGCTTTGCCTTGCAATAAATTGTTAACAGTCTGTGAAGTCATAATAATGTGACTAGGTACACCTAATATCAATAAGTTAGATATCATCAGTTAACAGTTTTATCCAGTAGTCAGATCTTATTGTCTACACTACCGTAACCTATTAATGAACCATTTAACCTATATGATAAAATTTTATTGATATCTATTCGTAAGTTTGTATAGAACTTTATGTTCATTTCAACGTTTACAATGTTTTGAACCATTGACCCTGCCAATATATTAATGAACTCGTTTTTTTCCAAGACCAACAGTTGGTAGTATAAATTTTTAAAATTAAAATTTGCACTAAAAAGGCTGTAATTTGGGACGTCCACACTCGCTTCTAAGCACGTGCTTACAAAATTTCAATAACTGATTGACATTCAATTATGATCAAACTACGTTTGTATAAAACACACACAGGGACACACTTCTCTTAAGTTTTATTCTTCTTCGCAATAGTGCTTGATCCATCGTGAGCTTTATCCGCTTTTCTCTCACACACTTTACTGTGCACTAAATCAACGAAGAATAATTCGTAGTCGGCTAAAACTACTATCCCGTGTCTGTTTACTATTTACACTTTTTTTTTTCTTTATTTAAGGAGCTTTATTAAAAAATAACAATGTCGCTCCGTAGGGCAACGAAATTAAATTATCTTACTCTAAAATAAAATATAATCAGCCTGTATAAACTCTTGGCTAAATCAGAAAAAGGAAAAGCTAAAACATTGTTGCATCCACGAACATTCCAAAAATGAATGTCAATTATTTGTTGTCTCTGGGATTCATTCCGGACACATTCCATCAAAGCATGGTACACGTCTTCTATCACTCCGAATTCAGCACACAGTGGCGAAGGAACTTTTTCATTAGGTATGCAAAAGAGTTTGACGGAATGTGTCCAGCACGAAGTCTCATCGCTGTTACAATTACTATTTACACTTCTGCCTCATAAATATCTGTTTCTACTTTAAGATAAGTCATTTTCTTCATGTTATGGGTACTTCTTTATTTCGTCCAAAGAAGTTCTGATTTTATTTATGATAAGTCATTATCTTCATGTTATAGGTACTTCTTTACTTTTGCCACAGAGTTAAAATGATTTCGCAAAGGGGGCGAGGGAGAATAGAATGGTTGATGCATAGTCACGGTAATGGCGGAATAGCCATAGATGCCTTAACTTTTTTCTAATTTTGAAAACTTAAAACAAAATATTCAAGACGCCTGTTAGAGGAATACCGCGGAAGTGTGCGAAAATGTGATGAATGACAGAGAAACGCGATGAAAAGAGCCTGGCATTTGTTATGCAGCGAGAAGTAGACATTTGACAGATGTTATATTCCATACATAATTGCCAGGCCTAAATGAAGTATTCGTGGAAAATATAGGTCATTTTTGATTTAGTGTAAAAATTTCTTAATTTAAAGCTGTAGGTATCGTTCTCATTTGGCCATCCGTAGTTTTTGAATTTTTTCAATATTTTTTTGCCATCTTGTGCAGGTTATTACGATCTATCGATTGACGCAATTCCCAACCTTCTACCTCCAATCAAGCCTGTCTAACACCGACCCGCGGGCCACCATCCGGCTCGCGAAGGCACTTCATTTGGCCCGCGAACTAGTTAAATTTTATTCCGCGGCACATACTCGTACGTAGAACAAAGATATATACAATAGATGTATTGTGCAAACAAAAAAGGTGTCGGTCATCGCATTAAGTAGGTTTTTAAAAGTGACTATTACTCCTAACAAAAGTAAATAAAATTTACTGTTTTGTTTTATTAAAAATTCACTTTACTATTAGACATTTCATTTGGCCCGCTGCGGTTATAAAAATCTTAACCTGGCCCTCAACCAAATTATGTTGGACACCCCTGCTTTAGATACTAAATGCTTGTTGCCAGGGACAGGAAGTGCTTTCCCTACCTTTTGTTTATAGCGGTTAAATTGATAGACTTGAATATTTTTATTGCTTAAGAAACCCCTATGACTTTTGGTCACCTATCGATCGACTAACTATATCTTAAGGAAAATCTTTCATAAGGTTTCCCCTTATATAAGTTGTTAAAACATGCACGTCACTCACATTACCCTTACATAGCGTTGCCAGGCGTCCGGATAAAGCCGGACAGGGTTAGGCTTTTTGGATGCATGTCCGGTCAAATTAGATGATGTCCGGCCTGTCCGGTTTTTGGTAGGCTTTTTTATATTTCGTGATCCTCCAGTCACGTGGATATTCGGGCGAGCGCGCCGTCGTGATAAAGTGATAAATGACGTTTATGCGTCACCAAAACTCTAGTAGTTCCCCGCTGCAATACCAAATTCTTCTCCAACTCGTTCTCTGTTGAAGCTGCGAACCTCTGGAATAAATTACCCGCCAACATTCGCGACTGCCCCTCTGTTAACTCTTTCAAAATCAAACTTAAAGAGCATCTTCTTTCCCTACAAAACGTGTAAGTTTATTTGTATATATTTAATTTTAGTAAGAATAGTAAGTAGTCTATTTTTAGGTATGTATTATGTATATTATTAAATTATTTACTATCGGTATGTATTATTTATGTGAGTAGATCAGGTTAGTTTACATTATATTATATTAGTATTTTATTTAGTATAATTTTAGGTACACATAGGTTTGCCCCCCGTCCTTTGAATTCTCATAACACCCGGTAAGGTTGGCTGGAAGAGATCTCTTATAGAGATAAGTCCACCTTTGTATATGTCCTTTCTAATTGTTTTTCATGTAAATATCTGTGTGCAATAAAGAATATATATATAAAGTGACTCAAGGGGACGGCGCTTCGTAGTCTGATTATGACCTCGTCTAAACATACAGATTGACTAACTAATGCACTAAATTTATTCATGTCTAGAGCGGTCTTTAAAGGAGTCCGGACTTTTTACCCAAAAGTCCGGCTTAACTTGGTAGTCTGTCCAGCTATTCAGTTTTAGGACCTGGCAACCCTACCCTTACAAAAACCATATCTCAAAGGGTAACCCTTTAAGAAGCCTTTCCCTGGCAGCGGCGGCGGCACAGTGGCGGGGCGGCGCGCGGTCGAAAGTCAAAGCTTTGACACGGACTAGCCGACCCGACCCGCGACGCGACGCCATGCTACAGGATACCCCTAATAATGATTTGATTTCGGCGCGGGCGGCCGGCGCGTGCAGTACTTATTATTTTCGCAAGTTGGAAAATCTTCATTGTGCTCGCCAAGGCTCGGAAACCTGGTAATTTTTTAAAACCATCTCACCAGAAACGCCATAAATCATTTAATAAAGAGAATTTTCATTTCGATTCCGCTTGAACAGAATCGACATTATGACGGTTTTGTTTATAAAGCAAAATAAACTGCTCAAAATACCGGTTAATTTCACTCGCTAATATGTTCAACCCGCCCGAATTTTATGTCGCACTCTCACGGAAAACACACCCTACTACACACGTGAGCTATAAACAAGTTGAGCTAGTGAGGTGAAAGTGTCTTTTTTCACACCTATGATTACTTTAAACAATTGTTGAGGCTTATGTATTCATACCAAACTAACCAAACCAGACATTAGTCTTAATTATGAGACGGCGGCGTTGTGAGCTCGATGTTGTACGTCTTATGTATGGCGATGAAAAGGTTAATGCCATAGAGTAAAAAGATTTCGCTAGAGGAGGGAAATCGAATGTCTTTGTCTGTGGATCTGGCCAAATTGCCATTTGGTCTTTTTCTGCTATAGGAAGGAGGGAAAAAATAACAAAAAATATATACTTTTCTTCACTGAGTGAGTGCGACTTTTACTCACTCACTAGTTAAAACTCAGAGCAATAACTAAAGCATAGAGAGAGCGTCAAAATTAATTCTAGTTACACTATTCACACTTATTACCTAGTTAGTGTGATAAAGCAGGATAGATATACAGGGTCTTCGGCAGATGGTTGAAAATACGAAAATGGGGGATAGGTGGGGTCGCCTCCCACCTATTTTGAGAATTAAAAAAAATCTAGGACTTGTAATTTTTTTTACAGGATTTTTTTTCCTTTTTTTAGAAATTTTGCCATTTTTATACCTTTGAACACATGTAACTTTTTGTTTTTTAAAGCTAGCTCCAAAATCTTTTTTTTAATAGACTTTTATAAGATTGTCGGCTCTAAAAAAAATTATGTTTGTTTCAAGTTATTGCTAAAAACAAAAATGTGGGCCCCCGAACTTAAAAAAAAAGTTGAACTAAAATTTAAAACTCAACTGCGATGCATTTAAAAAAAAAATAATGGGGCTGGAAGGCTTCTGATTTTTTAAAACATCTCTAAAGCTTAGGCTTTTGAATGGTATGTAATTTGTTTCGGTATCTTTTTTGTAACCGGAGTTGTTAATTTTTTTTACTCAATTGGACCATGTTGACGAAATTCCACTAGTTACATGTTTTGTGAAATGTATCAAATGCAAAGTTGAAAATAATGTAAATACTTACTGTTGGGACGGTTACAAAGAGCAGGTACGTTTTTTTACATTCTTGCACACACATAATGGCTATCTTTTGTCATTTATTGGCATATTGGAGTTAGCACTTCCATATGCCAATAAAATGTCCGCATATTCCGCATTGGTAAATTGAGCCATTTTAAACCACAACAAAGTCTTAACAAAACGTCTGATAATAACAAAAAGTGACAAACAACAAAAAAACTTAACAAAATCACAAACACAGCAAAGTGAAATTAACGAAAACAAAAAAAAAACGTTAACGTTATTAACGTTTGTGATTTTGTTAAGTTTTTTTGTTGTTTGTCACTTTTTGTTATTATCAGACGTTTTGTTAAGACTTTGTTGTGGTTTAAAATGGCTCAATTTACCAATGCGGAATATGCGGACATTTTATTGGCATATGGAAGTGCTAACTCCAATATGCCAATAAATGACAAAAGATAGCCATTATGTGTGTGCAAGAATGTAAAAAAACGTACCTGCTCTTTGTAACCGTCCCAACAGTAAGTATTTACATTATTTTCAACTTTGCATTTGATACATTTCACAAAACATGTAACTAGTGGAATTTCGTCAACATGGTCCAATTGAGTAAAAAAAATTAACAACTCCGGTTACAAAAAAGATACCGAAACAAATTACATACCATTCAAAAGCCTAAGCTTTAGAAATGTTTTAAAAAAATCAGAAGCCTTCCAGCCCCATTATTTTTTTTTTAAATGCATCGCAAAGTTGAGTTTTAAATTTTTGTTCAACTTTTTTTTTAAGTTCGGGGGCCCACATTTTTGTTTTTAGCAATAACTTGAAACAAACATAATTTTTTTAGAGCCGACAATCTTATAAAAGTCTATTAAAAAAAAGATTTTGGAGCTAGCTTTAAAAAACAAAAAGTTACATGTGTTCAAAGGTATAAAAATGGCAAAATTTCTAAAAAAAGGAAAAAAAATCCTGTAAAAAAAATTACAAGTCCTAGATTTTTTTTTATTCTCAAAATAGGTGGGAGGCGACCCCACCTATCCCCCATTTTCGTATTTTCAACCATCTGCCGAAGACCCTGTATATTAATTATATTTGTTTTTCGCAAGGCTGTCCACTTTTAATGCTAGTGTAGTTTCATAAGTACCAGAGATATCGTTTTTTTTTTGCTGTGTATTATTTTCCATGGATGAGATCGAATGAAAGGACTGATAAAATTAAAAGCAAATTTTAAAGTAGTATTTTTAAGAATTGTAAGTTACAATTAGGTTTGTTTATCTGTCTTTTGTTAGGGTACCTTATTAAAACAAGAAACCCGTATAGTTTCGCCAAGTCCGTCTGTCCGTCCGCGGTTTCATTCAGATACGTTGATTATTTGCAAATAAACAAAGCTCAGTTAGACACCATCTAGCTACATTATACATGTACCTACTATACAAGTTGAAAAAATTGTTTTGCAGGTTCCGTTATTTGGGGAAAGTTGTTAAGTATGATGAGTAGAAGCCTCGGTTAACGGTCCTACAGCAATTTTATTAACCTGAAAGTAATGTTATGGAGTAGTAATGTAAATTTGAAAGTAATAAAATGATAAGATTTGTCATAATATAGGTAGCTAGAATATTTTATAATAATAAAATAAAAATAACTCAAATCCAAAACATTTCCATACAAATAACGGGTGCAAACAGCAACGATTGAAGGCATGCTCAAAACAGAACACGATACCTTCTTAAAATATCGATATGATATAAATCTACATCACTCACGATGGAATATACGACTACAATAAAATACCACCTAAAGGTGACAGAATTACTAGTTGGGTAGATTTTCAAATTGGTCGTATAAAAAGAGACAAACTGTGACCATTTGACAATTGGAGTGTCCATGTAGCTATAAGCATAAACTGATCTTATATATTATTTATCTTTTTTTACCGTACAATGTTCGATAATAAGAACGAAGAGTAAAGATATATTGTACTTTTGACGCTCCCTCTATGCTTTAGTTATTACTCTGAGAGTTAAAAGCAACAAGGGCGCTGAGCTATTGAGGTGAAAGTGCACTTTTTAGAGTTCCGTACCCAAAGGGTAAAAAGTCTGTATGTCTGTCACCAGGCTGTATTTCATTAACCGCGATAGCTAGACAGTTGAAATTTTCACAGATGATGTTATTTCTCTTGCCGCTATAACCGCAAATACTAAAAAAAATTAAAAAGTAAAAAAATATACCACTTATTTTTTAACATTTTCAAATTTTTAGTATTTAGTCTCCATACAAAAAACTTGTTTTTTTGAAACGTGTAGAAACTGGCGACATCTAGTATGACGGCACCGAATCCTTTGTGTGCGGTTCCGACTCGCACTTGGCCGGGTTTTCACACTTGTACTCTAAACTTCACTCACACTGGATGCTGAACAGATAAAAAAAAAACATTGGTTTTGTTATTGTATTCATGATCAACTTTTTACAAAAAGAATATTACAATTTTGCAATTGTTATATTTTTTTTTACAATTTGTAAAGGTATGAGGTACTGCTAAATTTTGTATTTACGCAGTTTTCAACACGACCCATTTCTACCATCAACTTATTAACTACATATTTTTACAACTTATCAGTATTTGGCATAATTATCTATTAACTATAGTACAAACTGTATTTACAATGTGTCTGTATTAAAATTAATAATTAAAACACGAACACACTCACTACTAAGATCCTTTAGTGGTGCAGTTATAAATAATACCCCTTCTGAAATACCTGAGAAAAAAAATTGTGGTGGGCTTTAGTAAAATTAAATCCACAATTGGTAAGCCCTCGTCATCATATCACCAGATGGTATTAGCGGGCTTACCAAGATTCCCCAACGCAATGGGACCTAGCTATCTGCATGCCAGAACACATCAATGCTGTAAACTGTTCACGGCAAGACTTAGATAAGACGGTGGTATCTAGCAAAGCAGGCATATAAAATGTCCTACCAAAAACCAAAACGAGTCTTACAATGTTAGAACCCACCAGGAATCGAACCAGCGACCTCCTGGTGCGAAGTGAACAAACATACCCTGACTACACAGAGAAGGATGAAATTGAAAAACTTTCCCTGAGGGTATCACACTCAATACGAAAAAAAAAATTCGAGCGAGACCTACAGTACTCGCATATGATGTGTAACATGTGACAAAATACTTTATAAAAGGACGGCAAAGATACGGCAGACTAGGCTGTATGGTCATAGATACCTTTGCCTTTTCCGCGCTTTTAAAGCCTGAAAAAAGGACGGCAAAGATACGGCAGACTAGGCTGTATGGTCATAGATACCTTTGCCTTTTCCGCGCTTTTAAAGCCTGAAAAAACGCGACTCCCTGTTACACATTTCCGTCCCATGGGACACTTTTCCGTCCCATTTCACGAAATCACTCCCACAAATTGCAGGAAAGCGAGAGCAAAGATGTTACACATCAAAAATCTACCTGACATACTAAATTGATCTAAAGTGACAGTGGGCACGGCACATATCTCGTAAAACAGATGGCCGTTAGGGCAGTAAAGTTCTCGAGTGGCGACCGTGCTGGAAAACATCCTACTCAGTGGACCGACGACCTTGTGAAAGTCGCAGGAGACGGCTGGATGCGGGCAGCGCAGGACCGGTCGTCGTGGAAATTCTTGAGGGAGGCCTTTGTCCAGTAGTGGACGCGTTTCGTCTGATATGATGACGAGACATTTATTGATAAAATTAAGTTTTTTTTTAAAGTGAACTTTGTATTGTGTTAGTATGTAATGTCCGAAAATTTTGAGTATAGGTTCCTCGAGGAAATAACACCCTTTTATCATATTTTCAGGTATTTCAGAAGAATAAGAAAATATTTTAAATGATGAAGCGAACCCAAATTTAAAGTAAATCAAAAGATTTTAAATAATTGGTACAAAGCCTTATGTTATAATTTAATAATGTTATGGTTAATTTATTTAATAAAAGCGTAAAATTTCAGGGAGCTCTGTATAAAATTTGTTTTTTTTTACCTACATCTAATTTATACAATAAAAATTTGAAGGCATTTCCAAAACTACCATCTTCTTTCAATTCACTTTAGATCAAAAATAATGGTAGATATAATGTTTCGTACAACAATCAAAACAAAAAGTGGGAACGCTTGTTCTATTATATACGTATGCATCTTTACCTTAAACGGTGACCTCAAATAATGTTTAGTCAAGAGATAGATCCTTTTGTAAATATAAAAATAAAATGTTTTACAACTTGTCACAGCACGTTTCAGCGTGTTGACGGTAAGTCTGCCAATGCGTGACTGAAAGCTTAACTCTGCTCCGTCGTGATTGGAGCTGAGTTTTGTATACCCGATTTTCAAAGCGCTAACACTAAATCTACCTTTTATTTTTGATCTAAGCAATTTACATAAAAATCCTACGCTATTTAGTCGTTTTTTTTTCTTTAAATTTTGGAGATCACAATTATTTAATAAAAGCATCTGTTATTTTCCCAGGAATGACCGAGAATATACAACTTTATCGAACGATTTGTTTTAACGCAATTCAACTCTACTGTTCTACAGTTAAGGCTTTTTCCGCAAAAATATCTGCATGCGGGAAAATAAATATAAAAAAAATTGATCTGTCAAAAAACCGTTCTTGGTCATCGCTGTATGATTTTCATTTTAAGGGCTTAATAACTTATGCTTTAATTAAAGATTTAGTGGGTATGTGAAAAAAGGGGTATTTCAGGCAGTCCTCGTATTTACCTCATGTGAGCTCGCAATGGATGTGGACATGTTTCAGCTGATATGATGATGACAATGAGCTCTCAATTCTATGATGTAAGGTTTCAAAAAAAATGCGACTAGTGAGAAAGTATCAACATATTGTTCGGGTGACGTAATTAAAAACGGCCGAGCACTCTGAGGGTTCCGACTTCCGTACCACCACGATATGATGTGTGACACAACTACATAGTAATAATGACAATGCTATCTATTCACATTACAAACAAAAGACATCAACGCCAGCGACAAAATATGCTTTTTTTGTCATTCAGTTCAGACTCCTTAGCGCGAGTAAGACTCTTACTTGGTCGATTTTTATTATTTGTTGTTTTAGTTCAGTATTAGGGTCCCATTGGGTGTACGTAACCCTTAAAACGACCTACGTCGAGGCGACGTAACAAGAGAGGACTGCCTGTGTTTATGATACTGAGAAAGCTATTCAATTTAACATATAAAATATCTAGGTAACTGCTCGTGTTTACCTAAAACAGCATCAAATCTTTTACGACCAATTCATCTTACCAATTCATCCTTAACATTTTTGAAAATGATTTTGCTTACTAAATATCACTTATGTTTGTAAAAATAATGTAACATAATCAAATCAGTCATTAGCCCGGGACACACATGACCCGAATGTATATATCGAGTCTTCGACCGCAACTTTATAAACAACTATCTGTACAAACACAAAATTCACCATTCTTCACATTGGTTAACATAATACTAGTTTTTAGTAGAGGTGCAACCGACACAGATTCTACAGTCTTGAGAATCCATACAGTCGTCCAACAGAGACAGACAGGGCAACCATGTGGGGGCAGAGGAACGAGACAGGGGATGTCGAGCCCCAGATTCCGTAGTTACTGTTGTTCAGAAACTCGGGATACACTGTCCCATTGTACTAAAGCAGCTGCTGATCGTTGTTACTAGTGATGTCAGCGTGAACACAAAAACCAAAGGTGTTGGACCATTGTATGGATCCTTACACTGTGTCAATATGATTCTGATATCGGCATTGCCATACCACAGAAAACTCACCCCACCACGAGAAGAGAAATAACCTCGAACTCGAACCTGAACACGACTAGTTAGCGCGTAGTTGCAACGGCAAGCTATTGATGGGAACAAAAATGTGTAAATGCTTCGCAGATAGATGTACATTTCACATGTCGATGGCTGTTCTGTGGCTGGTACATACGAGTATGCCGATGTCAAACACATGTTATATGTTAAAATTAAAATAAACATGCAATCATACAACTTGTGTTGTTTTCATATTTTTAATAATAGCTTGATCGTATCGGTATCGGCAATATCTTTCCGATAATATATCGGTATTAGTATCGTATCAGTGCATCTCTAGTTTCTGTTTTTAACTTCATATGGCGCAAAATTTTAACAATATGGGCCCATATTCCAGCAGTGTAATCGCCATGGTGGGAAAGCTACAGGCTGTTAGCTTTAAACGTCCAATTGGTGGAAACGTTTCACAGTCCCAAGTGCAGGGCACGCTTTACTTATGTGTATAGAAGACACAGTATTCAGCCAAATTTTCCCATTGTACAAATTGGCCACAGTTCATATTGGATAGCACAAATTTGACCACAGTTCACATTGCTCAACACTTTCACTGTCACTAATCCAGAACACACTTTACTTGTACGCATAGAAGATTATCTGTGGTTTGGAATCATCCGGAGATGTACAAATTTGGCCACAGTTCACATTTCACTGTCACTAGTCCGGAACACACTTTACTTGTACGTGTAGAAGATTATCTGTGGGTCGGAATCATCCGGAGATGTACAATTTTGGCCACAGTTCACATTTCACTGTCACTAGTCCGGAACACACTTTACTTGTATGTGTAGAAGATTATCTGTGGGTCGGAATCATCCGGAGATGTACAAATTTGGCCACAGTTCACATTGTGTATCACATTTCACTATCACAGGTCCGGAACACACTTTACTCGTGCGTGTAGAAGATGAGTTGTGGGTTGGAGTCGTCCGGAGACATCTCTAGTTGGACGAACTGTGGGGTCGTCCGCGCCGACTCGTAACTGGCGCCGCCGTTGCGGGACAGCGAGTTGCGCGATCTGGAAAAATTAAGAAAATAATGTACACTTCGAATATAAATGTTAGCAGTGGCAATGGAGCGTGCTAAGCTAGGAGTTTCTCTGCGTGATCGAATCAGAAACGAGGAGATCCGCAGGAGAACCAAAGTAACCGACATAGCTTTCAGAATTCCTAAACTTAAGTGGCAGTGGGCGGGGCATATAGCTCGTAGAACAGATGACCATTGGGGCACTTAAGTTCTCGAGTGGCAACCGCGCACCGAAAAACTTAGCGTAGTGCTTCCCACTCGGTGAACCGATGACCTGGTGAAGTTCGCGGGAAGCTGCTGGATGTGGGCAGCGCAGAACCGGTCGTAATGGAAATCCTTGCGGGAGACCTTTGTGCAACAGTGGACGTCCTTTGGCTGATATGAATGAATGAAATTTACACTTCGAATCGGTCCCAGAAGACCCCTAAATTCAAAATCCTCTCAATTTAATCAATATTACCTATACAATTGACATATTTTTACGTTGTATTTTATTAAGAGAGGGTTAGCCAGGGTTAATAATGCCTTCCATCTCATGAATGAAACTGTTTCCATGAAAAACATTCCTGGGTCTGGTAGTGGTCAAGGTAACGGCGGGGCATGGGGTGCGATGAATCCCCGGCAGGACATGGTTGCTTACTATGGTCCTCATATGAAGGCTCAAGGTCACCATAAGGGTAATGGAGCGTGCTATGCTCGGAGTTTCTCTGCGTGATCGAATCAGAAACGAGATCCGTAGGAGAACCAAAGTTACCGACATAGCTCTCTGAATTGCTAAATTTAAGTGGCAGTGGCGGGGCACATAGCTCATAGAACGGATGGCCGTTGGAGCAGTAAAATTCTCGAGGGCGACTACGCACCAGAAAACGTACCGTAGGAAGGCCTCCCACTCGGTGGACCGATGACCTGGTGAAGGTCGTGGGAAGCCGCTAGATGCGGGTAGCGAAGAAGCGGTCGTCGTGGAAATCCTTAGGGGGAGACCTATGTCCAGCAGTGGACGTCCTTCGGTTGATATGATGATGATGATTACGAAAAACATCCCTATTAATAGGACTCTGACCTTCCGCTAACGCCGCCGCCATCACATTTTAAATCATTTATTTAATTTAAAAATGGTAACGCAAATAGTACGATATGTTAACAATGGTTAAGGGTCGGCACCCTTTACCGACGTTCCGTAAAAAAAAAAAAAATAACTTTCATGGTTCTAAGTTAAATTGGTACCTATCGATAGCCAAAGAGATGAAGTATTTTTTTTTAATTCACAATTGGTAAACCCTTGACAACAGCTCACCTAATAAACGACATAAACGAGAAAAATTACACTGTAATATTAGCTTAAATTTTTCTGGCATTATTTGATGTCCACATAAATTTTAGCCACATTTACGTTTCACATATTCTCTTTGATTCGCGATTGGTACCAATTTTATGTAGAAACATATGTTTCTATCTTAGCCAAAGAATAAAGACTATTTACTACGTAAAAGAAGGTTAACTCCGCAAAATCATTTGAATGAATGGCGACTCTTGCTACGACACAATAAAGTGCAAATCCAGGTCGCACAGAGCTAATTACCTACAGTTATATACAAGTTACCTACAAGTTGCCTCTCTTTCTATCGCGTAACTCTTATCTCTTCTGACTACTGAATTTGCACCTTTGAAGGGGCCGCGCGGCTTGGTGCGGCGTAGGTACATTTTTAACATTTTCATACCTACAGCGCAGAGTGCGACAGGCCTGTCTTAGCTATCGTATTTTCACGGAACACAAAACTCAGTTTTGAGGGGTGCCGACCCTTAGGAGTGCCCTCTCTCTCATGAATCAAACTGTACCCATGCAAAATCATCACATTTTAAATTATTTCTTAAATTCAAAAACGAAAAGACGTCTCCGTTGGACGATTGTATGGATTCTTTGGACTGTGGTTCAACAGTGTTTCTCTCGGCTGAGGTGATTACAGTAGTCAACTACTCACTTGGCCTTGGCGTGTGTGAGTATGTGCGACTTCAGGTTGGTGCTCTGCGCGAACTTCTTGTTGCATCCGTCGAAAGGACACACGTAGGGCCGGTCGCCCGTGTGGATGCGCACGTGCGTCCTGTGGATTAATAAATTAATTGATTTAACCGCCTCAATGGCGCAATTGTTAAGTACATTAGCTTCACACTCGGAGGTCGCGGATTCGATTCCCGGCGGAGTCTAACTTTGTATGACTGGTTTGTTTGGTGGAAGGGCAGTTAGTTTATAAGCCTGCCTGGCAAGCTACCACCAACATATCTAAATCTTGCCGCCAAGCATCAATGTTAACAGCGTTGATGTGTTCCGACTTGAAGAGAAGATAGCCAGTTCCCCATTGCGTTGGGGAATCTTGGTAAACCCGCTTCCATTTTCGGCATCATCGTCACTTACTATCAGGTTAGATGATGTCAAGGTCTTACCACTTGTAGATAAAGAGAAAATAAATAAAAAATGCAGAAGTGGTAAGTAATAGTTCAATGCCAACTCTATTTACATCTTGATAAAAATCTCATAAAAAAAAGTGACTAGACAGGTTTTTTTCGTGAAGGCTTCAATTGTACAATACCCTGGTATGGCGTATGGCAGTTTCAGTAGATTGGTACCTAAGTAACAAGATATCAACATACACACATGTAATGTAGTCTTTGGTATCTAGTATTCTTTTGTGCGAACACAAGCATGTGTGCCACAGCCATTGTTCCGGAACACATCGATGCTGTTTACATTGATGTTTGGCGGCAAGACTATAAGACTTAATTGGGAACGCTGAACAAGTTGAAAAACCGACTCCAATTGCAACAAGCGAGTACAATTTTGCTACAATTTAAGGTTATTAAATTTTTAAAAAGTACTTAAACGATTTTGATTAAATTTCTATGGGACCAAAGTAAAGTATATTCTTTCAAATAAAAAAAAACAAATTGGTCTTTAAATGATGTAACAATTTTTTTTAAATATAACCAAATTGAGATCCTCGTTTTTTGAAGTCGGTTAAAAATTGTGATTACCACTATTTTAACTTACCTCAAATTGAAATCTAGTGAGAACCGTTTCCCGCACCCCTCGAAGGTACACTGAAAAGGTTTTTCCCCTGTGTGTACGAGCTGATGCCGCTTCAATTTCGAACTCTCTACAAATGCCTTCCCTGTAATGTTACAAACAAATTCGTTAACCAGTTAGGTAAATGAACATCATCATCAGCTCGTATTAGGTCCCCACCGCGGGCTAGAGCCTACCCTGAATTAGGGCGATCGGGCCTTAGTCGACCACGCGGGCCCAGTGCGGGTTGGTCGACTTCACACACAACCTTCGAGTTTCTTCACGGACGTGTGCAGGTTTCCTCACGATGTTTTCCTTCACCGTAAGAGCGTCTGATAACCGTACATATGAAATCTAAATTCGAAAACCTGCTACTTCCTGTCCGGGAGGTCGTGGTTCGAATCCTGCCACGTACCAATGTGTTTTCGAAATGAACATACACATTATTAAAACGAGTTTTTCAAAATGGCTGAAATGTGATATTGTTTATGTTTTCAACTCCTATTCTCAACAAAGAACCCCGTACCAAAAGTATGGAAAATATGGTTTCAGTTAAATATTCTGAGATTTTGATATAATATAGATTTTAACGTCCCGAACAAAAGTCTCTATGGGGGCTACCACTGTTGCCGAGTCCCTTTCAGAGTTACGACAGATTTTGTACTCTCAAGGAAATCCACTGTAGTACCAATTCGCACCTTGTCACAGTGACAGTAATATTAGTAATATTATGACACCTCCAGCGTCTTTTTCACGTGCAAAATAAATCGTTTCATAAATATTTTACGAAGTTCTTATTTAAACCAAACACAGATCATTGGAACATATTTTTGTGCATTTTAATGCACCCATATTTTTACAACAGACTGTACCAGACAAAACAAACTATTAATATCGGATAAAATGAAAGAAAAATAGTTATGTACATAATATTTACATATTTTCATAGATACACATGTACACTTTTAAACTCGGTTTATAAAGGGTTCATTTCTGTTCGCACAGTCAAGTATGTGGTTTAATAATGCAGTACTTGGGTATTTCACGTTTTCTTGATGTCGTCAAAGATAATTATAGTTTGATGTCGTGCATAACCAAGGTACCATACGACACTGGTAACATGAGCACAACAACCAATAGTTCTGGCCCCGGTTTTGCATTTACAGTAATAGGCCAAGATAGGCTCTTCTTCCGGAATTTCGTTTTGGAACGCTATCCATAATTGATGTTTAACTGCATTTCGAAAACGCGAGCGTATTCTCATACGTATCAGGCCGTGCTCATTTAGTTCATCAAACTGCAATACATCGTTATTATCCATATCCATTTTGTCCTGTATGTAAGCAGAGCTTAAATTAATTTGGTAAATACCAATAGTCAATCGCTTCAAATATGCCATTTCAAGCCTAGGAAACTGCGGAAAATGATTTTCATTAAGAAGGTTCCAATTAGCATATAGGTTTAATGTAATGTCAATTGTTTAAATAAATAGTTGGTAATTGCATCTAATTAATGATTTGATGCCTGATACAAAATAAGTCGTAACTCTGAAAGGGACTCGGCAACAGTGGTAGCCCCCATAGAGACTTTTGTTCAGGACGTTAAAATCTATATTATATCAAAATCTCAGAATATTTAACTGAAACCACATTTTCCATACTTTTGGTAAGGGGTTCTTTCCAAATTTGAAAAAAATATCAAAAACTTGCCAAAAAAATCCATATAATTATCGAAACTGCTCACAAAATTTCACGAGAAATGGTTGAAAAATGCGACATGTAGAGGAGAACAGCGGGACATCCGCCAGAAAGACATACGAAAGCATAGTTGCCCAAACTGAAACGGAGACGCTTCGCGCTCTTCGGTCAAAATTAATATTGTTTTTTTTTGACAAAACTGTTGCGATTCTGTGGGGGTTTGTTGAAACTTTTGACCTACGCAGTTTCGTAGCATATGTACCTCTTTCTGACCCCAGTTTCAACGTGAGCCGCTAAAACCTAAAATTTCTACAGCCGGTAGCGGAGGCACTTCCAATTTCTTATTGATGTGTACTATCTTTTCTCTCGCTTTCCTGAAATTTGTGGTAGTGATTTCGTGAAGTGGGACGGAAGAGTGTAACAGGAAATGCGAACGTAACATGGCCATGCCGCCTAATGTGAGACCGAAGGCAAAGATGACCTACTGTCCGAAAGCCCAGCCCATGAATGTATGACCCGATCATCATATCAGCCGAAGGACGTCCACTGCTGGATAAGGGCCTCCCCCAAAGATTTCCACGACGACCGGTTCTGCGCTACCCGCATCCAGCGGCTTCCCTCTATATTATTAATAAATACGACGCGATAAATTATTAACTTCATAAATATTTTCTCACATGTTACGCATCATATGTGACTACTGTATGTATGGCGTGCTCGTGTTTTTTTTTAAAGAAATAAGTAGTACCCCCCTGCCTATGTTCTCTTTTATGTACCTATCTGCAGTACACAATTAACTCATCATCATCATCATATCAGCCGAAGGACGTCCACTGCTGGTCATAGGCAGGCCTCCGTCACTCCATGTACTTGCGCGCTATAATAACCTACCGCCCGGCCGAGCATTCTCGGGCCGTTTGCGGACCCAATTCAGTGCGGTTTTCACAAACGAAGCGCACGCACGTATTTCAATTTAAATCGTTTCGTTCGTTCGTACGCGTACCTACGATGCCATCTGGTGCCTTATGTGCTGTAGCATTCAACAATGTGCAAAGCATTCAACAAAACATCGTCTTTTTATGGAAAGTTAAAAGTACCAACAGATGCGTTTTATAATTATGTAAGAGAACTTGAGACTATGTTTATTAATAATTTTGAAAAAAATATAAAACAAAGGCCGGGTAGTACTCTATATGAAATTTTAAATGACATACATTTTGACTCTCCCTGCCCTTGTTTCCCAAAACAATATCTAATAAAACTTTTTAGTAGATTCAGGATATTTGCTACACTAAAATTTAATAACCGAGAATTTAGAAAGGGTAAAAAATTAATAAAAAATTATATAAAAATAAAACACATGTAACTCTTAAAGATTTTTTTCATTTTACTTACACACTGACCTCTAAAATTATGTGTTATCTAGATGTATTGCACAGTCAGCACCAATTTATAAAAAAATATATATTTTACTAGCTGTTGCCCGCGGCTTTGCCCGCGTAGAGGTATGAAAACAATAACGAACTCGACAAAAAAAGAATTAGCCAAATCGGTCCAGCCGTTCTCGAGTTATGCGCTTACCAACACATTTTGCGATTCATTTTTATATTATAGATAGATAGATAAATGATACAATTTTAAACTACCACCTATAAGTCAAAACATATTCACAGTTCTCAATAACATAGACACTTTAATTTTATCGAAGAGGCAGCCCTGCGATCGCGCGGTGTGAAGCAAGTACTGCGATTGCTGACGCGATGGAGTAGGCTATTATAGCAGTAGGTATTGGAAATTTACTACTGAGTGAAGTATCTGTTACGTAGTAACTAATTAGTAATCTGTGTCATAGGCCTCCCCCCAAGGATTTCCACGACGACCGGTTCTGCGCTGTCCGCATCCAGCGACTTCCCGCGACCTTCACCAGATCATCGGTCCACCGGTCTGCCTACACTACGTTTTCCGGTGCATGGTCGCCACTCGAGAACTTTGCTGCTCCAACGGCAATCTGTTCTACGAGCTATGTGCCCCGCCCACTGCCACTTAAGTTTAGCAATTCTGAGAGCTATGTCGATTACTTTGGTTCTCCTACGGATCTTCTCCTTCCTGATTCGATCACGCAGAGAAACTCCGAGCATATCACGCTCCATTGCCCTTTGAGGACCTTGAGCCTTCTTATGAGGCCTATAGTAAGCGACCATGTCTCAGTTCCGTATGTCATCACTGGCAACACACACTGGTCGAAGACCTTGGTCTTAAGACACTGCGGTATTTGGGACGTGGAGATATTGCGAAGCTTCCCGAACGCTGCCCAGCCGAGTTGGATTCGACGATTGATCTCTTTCTTGAAGTCGGACCTACCTAACTGGACAGTTTGTCCCAGGTACACATATTAGGCAAAAACTTCGAGTGTAGAGCCTGCAACCTTCAGAGGAGTAGGTGCGACACGGACGTTTGACATAATTTTCGTCTTGTCCATGTTCATTCTAAGACCTACTTGTTGAGAGGCTCTACTGAGACCATTGGACCTAAGTCGTCCATAGTCTGAGCCATGACCACAATATCGTCAGCGAATCGAAGGTGGGTCATGTACTCGTCGCTGATGTTGATGCCGAGTCCACCCCAGTCCAAAAGCTTAAAAACGTCTCCCAGGGCGGTGGTGAAGTTTCGGAGATATGACGTCTCCTTGTCTCACCCCTCGCTGCAACCGGACAGGCTGCGAGTTTTAATCCTGGAAGCGAACCGACATGGTGGCGTTATCATACAGACAATTCAACACCTCGATGTATCGATGGTCAATTTGGCACCGCTGGAGATACTGTAACACAGCCCCAAGTTTCGACCGAATCAAAGGCTTTCTCATAGTCCACGAACGCTAAGCATAGTGGCTGACTGTACTCTTCAGTCTTCTGTATAATCTGCCGCAGCGTACATATGTGGTCTATGGTACCAAAGCCTTTTCGGACACCGGCTTGTTCAGGAGGCTGGAAGTCTTCAAACCTGCGCTGGAACCTAATTTTTGCATTATTTTATTAATTTATTCAATAGACAACTTGGATCCATGATATGTAAGTAAAACAAGAAAAATACAGTTAAGAGATCAATTAATATACTAAACATGCCCAGCGTGTCGGTGAATCAGGGCTGAAACCCAGTGCGTCTGCAGCACACTGTCGGATCTGTCTGCCAGCACCTTCAGGATGGTGTTGTTGCCGTCTGGCATTCTACTGCGGACCGAGTCTATTTTTTTGCGCATTAATGCGTTAAACCCGGGCTGCGACAAACATGTCTAAAGCACTGCAGAATCCGAGCAACCTCAACATCATTCTGAACACATTATCGTAGCCCTAAGGGTATAGCTAGCCCACAGGCCGCTTGCATAGAATGATTGACAGTATGATTTGAACAAAGTGACATCCACATCATCGGTGCAATTAGCGATCCATTAGACTCGGCTCTTGCAACATTAGGTTTGGCTTGAGAACCACTTAAAGGATCCCTTTATTGCTACGGAAATCATTGGTAATCCCTTGGCATCATCTCACTTGATGGTAAGTGACGATGATGCCGAAGATGTAAGCGGGCTTACCAAGATTCCTTAACGCAATGGAGATCTTTCTATCTTATCTTCATACCGAAACACAACAATGCTGTTTGGCGGCAAGAATAGATAATACGGGCTTAGAAAATGCCTGTCCACCAACCAAACAGAACCTTACAAAGTTAGACTCCGCCGGGAATCGAACCGGCGACCTCCTGGTGTGAAGCGAATGGACTAACCATTACGCCACGAAGGCGGTGTGTACTTTTTCGCAGCGATACTGACCGCACTCTGCGCAGACGTGCACCCGCGGCCCGTGCGTGTGGAGGTGCTTCCGCATGGCGCTGTTGTCCCGGAACATCTTCGTGCAACCCTTGTGTGGACACGCTGCGAATAGCAAAAATACATTATTGTCCTTTCCTATCATGGGTTGCAAGATTATATTATATTTTTTATTATAATTTTCTTATCCAAAATTGGTAAGCCATGAAAAGTGACGATGATGCCGAGGATGGAAGTGGGCTTGACAAGATTTCTTTGAATAAAACAAGGTAAAACGGATGCCTGTGGGGCAGCAAAGTTCTCGAGTGACCAACGCACACCACAGTGGACTAACAGCCCGTTGAAGGTCGCGGAAATTAGCTATGGAAGGAAACCATTGGGGATGGCTTATGGCTAAGAGGTGGACGTCTTCCGGTTGTTTTTACGATGTTCCGTACCCAAAGGGCGCCAACGGGAGCCTATTACGAAGCTTCCGCTCTCCGTCCGTCTGTCTGTCAGCGGGCTGTAATTAATGAACCGTAATGGATAGCCAGTTGAAATTTTCAGTGTGTGTCATTCTATTGCCGGTATAATAAAAATAAAATAAAATTCAAATTTAAAGGAGAATACAAGAAACGTGATTATCAAAGTGACTCGCACTTGGTCGGTTTTTATTTCCGCTGGGAACCCCTGTCCTAGTCTTACCCGGCAAAATTGGCTTATCTATGCCGGTTGTGTAAATTATGAGGTACACCCATCTAAGTTTCTCACAACTTTTGTCGTGTACAATGGGGAATATGCATGATTATTTTTTTGCTTTAATAAAAGTTCATTCATATATGAAACGATATACAAAAAATATTTTTGTTTAACTATTAAAATAACCAAGATATAAGCCAATAAAGATTTATCTCTATCTCTTTCTAGCAAAACAGAATGTCGCATTTGTTTATGTCGTCTTTACATATCGGATCTCTCTGTCTAATTAGTAAGTAGTTCTAGGCCGATTTAAATTTTCATTTCACTTTTTGACATTTTTTTTACGGAATGTTCATATATTGCGATAAAAAAATTCATGCATAAATTGGAATGATGACCGCGTCAAATAGTATACATCGTCACGAGTTTGACATTTACTTTTTACATTCATGTATCATACGACGTTTTTCAATACTTACAGTTGTGAGAAAAAATAAAAAAGGACCGTAACAGAAAAAAAACAAAATACATAGGGGTACATACCTATCAAGGTTTCGGCAACCAAAGTTCATTTTACGCGACTTGTGGCTCATTTCAAATATTCGGGGAGTAATTATTTTCCCTAACATATACATAAGTATATTTTTTATCACACATATATTAACTATTCATTATTTTTACGTATTCACTACAAAAACAAAGCTGTTTTACAAAAATTGCACCTTATTTTAGCTATTTGGCACACATATGCGTATGTGCAAGTTTTTTTTAAATATTAGGGCTTCAGATAGTTCAGATAATAGGTACAGAAAGCTTTTAAATCTCCTTGGCAAAGATGAACTATTCCTTACCTATGTGCTTTATGCGTCATCAATCTATCTACTTCTGACACCGTGGTATTTATTCTTCTTTCTTCACAAAGATAATAAACAGTTTACAAACAAATAAACTAATATAGTCGTCGGTGGACCAACGACCTGGTGAAGTTCGCGAGAAGCCGTTGGATGCGGGCAGCGCAGGACCAGTCATTGTGGATATCCTTGGGAGAGGCCTTTGCCCAGCAGTGGATGTCTTTCGGCTGATATGATGATGATGATGAAACAAACAGACATACACCCCAAAACCATTCCCCTTCTTCTTCGGTGACAGTCGGGTCTTAAAGAAAAATAAACGCACATACCTATAGTTCTGTCCGATGATTCTGGCGAGGGTTTCTTTAACCTAATCTTGTGTCCCGGCCTCGCAAACTCCGCCAGCTGTTTAGGGTCTGACAAATCTAGACCTGAAACAAAGTCAACATTTTGAGAGCGTATTCACCAAATCGTTTTTAGGGTTCCGTACCCAAAGGGTAAAAACGGGACCCTATTACTAAGACTTCGCTGTCCGTCTGTCACCAGGCTGTACTTCATGAACCTTGATAGCTAGACAGTTGAAATTGTCAAAGATGATGTATTTCTGTTGCCGCTATAACAACAAATACTAAAAATTTGAAAAAGTTTTCACTTTTCAATAAGGGGGTCTCCATACAAAGAAAGTGTTTTTTAAACATGAAGGAACTAGCGCCATCTAGTATGATGGTACGGAATCCTTTGTACTAGCGTCATCTAGTATGATGGTACAGAACCCTTTGTGTGCGGTTCTGACTCGCACTTAGCCGGGTTTTTTTCTACTCCCATTTGGTAATGTGCTTAATACATAACCTCAAATCATACTATTATCACAAAGTATTCATTCCTACAAGTCGTTTTACAGTGATCATTTCAAAACGAGACAACTGTACTGCAATGAAACTTTTTAGATATTAGGCTTTGGCTTCAAAAATTCAATATATGATTATGACAAAATTTCAATATGTATTTTATTTATTTCATGGTCGTAGAAAAAGTATTGTATGTCACTGTACCACAGTATATATATTAGTACTAACGTACAGTATGGACACTCCCTGCCCCTCTCTAAATTCGACCTCACCCCCCCGTCACTCAGATTGGGTGTAGATTGGGTACGCAAGCACTTTTATTCACTATATTCACAAATATTGTAAATGGTAACTGCGACGTGGACGTATGAATTAACACTGAAAACTGCTATTATTTTATACATCTTCTAACACTTTTTCCATAAAATTTGGGGGTTTTAAATGGGTGGAGGGGGCTGGGCCCCCTGGACCCCATATCATGAATCTTGGTGATCAAATTGACTTCACCTTTTTTTGCAATAAGCTGTAGCGATTTTCGCCGTCAGAGAAGTGGAGGACGTTTTTTAATAAGCGGCAGCGATTTTCGGCGTCATAGAAGTAGATGACCTTTTTTTAATAAGTGGTAGCGATTTGTCGGTCAAGGAAAAAGTGTTTAAAGATGTACAAAATAATAGCAGGTTTCATTGTTAATTCGTACGTCCACATCGCAGTTACCATTTATAATTTTTTAGTCTCTAATGTGTATGGTGTATTCGGAAAGTGGTGTTTTTTTTTCGAACGGTGTTTGTTTACAACGAAAAGTATGAAAAAAAAAGAGTTTAGTATTCACACAGCATTCAGTAAATAACTAACAAACATTTTGTGACCAATACCGCCGGTGTGATTCAACCCTACCTGCATTCTTGCCTATAGATACGTCAGTTATAATTATGTATATCATTTCTCGCTCGTTTGTATGGAGTGTCCGGGGTGTGACTGTACTCAATTAGCCACTGTAACACTCGTGCTGTCTATTGTGCCACTCAGCTTCGCTTCGTGGCACAAACTAATGGCTCACATTCCTTGGCAGTGACATAAATAACTATTCCTACGTACTTTACATTGAAATCAAAAAATAACCAAGCATTTGCATTTTGAATACTAAATATTTATATAAAGTAATAGCTTTTGCCCGCGGCTTCGCCCGCGTGGACATCGTTTTTATGACTGGCTTTGAGCGTGAAGCGGCTCGCGAGCGTGGACATGCGTTTTCTCCAGATCCTTCAGGAACTATATCGAGCTATTCTGTTAGCCGTCTATGTCACTTCCACCCCCTCAACCTATTCTATATAAAAAATCATGTCAATCCGTTGCTCCGTTGCGACGCCGACGTGCGCGAGCGTTGAAATTAGTTTTCCCTAGATGCTTATTAGTCAATTATGTAATCTCCCATCCCCTCAACCATTTCTGTGCAAAAAAACACAACAATCCATTGTTCCGTTGCGATGTCAAGGAAATTAACCAAAAAAAGAGTATTACGCAGTTCCCTCAGGAACTGCATCGGATTATGCTATTTTCACGGGATAAAAAGTAGCCTATGTCCTTCCCAGTGATACAGGCTACCTGCATGCCAAATTTCATCAAGATTGGTTGAAGTGTTGAAGCGTGAAAAGGTAACAAAGGTCGTTGGGGTCCAAGGTATCCAGCTGATAGCGGGCTGATCCATACCATAAGTGTTAACAGTACCCCATAGATGTGATGTGTCAGTAAATGCCTTATGATTCCCTGGGTGATATATGATACGAGGGCTGGTTGATAAGTATCCGAAATGAGCCATTTAAAAATATTGTTTCATCACGACAACGCTCCAGTTCATATAGCGTCAATTACAGTGGTCAAATTGCATGAACTGCACTTTGAACTACTGCCCCACCCATCTTATTCGCCAGACTTGGCCCCCTGCGACTTCTATTTGTTCCAAAATCTGAAAAAGTGGCTAGGCGGACAGAAATTTTCTACCAATTCAGAAATGAAATCACTACTTTGATAGCCTGGACAAAACCTTCTTCCAGAACAGTATGCTGGCCCTGGAGAAACGGTTCTCCAAGTGTATCGAGAATAAATGATTTTTACAATGTTTTTGTTTTTTCTTGTTCATTTCGGATACTTATGAATTAATATGGTTGAGGGGAGCGATGGCTGACTCTCGCGTTATACTCGTCACCGGGTGCTGTCCGTGTGAACTGGCCTACTTTTGTCAAAGGCATTAATAACATTAATCCATTCATCCATTAATGTATTGTTGTGTTTTTTGCCATTAATGATTTCAATATACTCATATAACTTCTCGTGTCATATTGTTTTCATGTTCTAATGACACACCTAATCTATTTTATATCGATGATTTTGACGTCATTAACTAATAATTGTTTATTAAACAGTACTGAGCCTTATTCGAAGCCTAATTAAATATGAGAGTAGCATTCATTTCCTGTATGTACTAGTCGCTAACTTCCGGTCTATCCCCGCTCTAGTTTCCTCTCCCGCCATCTTTTTTCCTCCGCTTACAGCGCCACCAAGCAGTTGAGTTGGCTGGACTCGAGTTTTGACTCATTGGCGTTTCGTTTCCCAACCGAGACGGTCTGAGCTGGCACATCCCGTGCACCGCGCCGTCTCGCAAGTACTTAGTCGTGTGACTCATAGCCACGTTTTACTTCAAGAAATTATTATTGCGTTGAGGGTTTCTAAGATTTTGCAACCGTGAGTAAAATTTTATTTACATTGTTACCCTCTCTTTTAGCCGTAACGGTTTGTACCGTTCGAAGATAATTTATAAAATAATTATCTGCAGTGATAGGAGTTACGTAACAACGGCGTAACAGTTTCGTCAATTTTGCGGTTTAAAGTGCAAAATTCAAAATAATTTTTGTCCTATCGGTTTTTTCCGTTAGGAGTGTGTGTTTTAGATATGGACGGTCTATCCATGCCAGAGGACGAGGTAACAACGAGGACTCCGGTACCGCGAGTCACACAACGCCTGCAGGTTCCGGTAAACAAAGAAAAGAAAAGAAAACGAGCGAAATCTTCGAGTTCAGAGTCCTCTTCGGAGTCTACCTCCACATCGGCGTCATCCAACTCGTCAACTAGCGGCAAGTGCCGAAAAAAGCGTAAGCGCCGGAAAGTAAGCCGTAAGCGAAAGGACAAAAACTGTAAGTTGGAACAGCTTATTAATGTTGTGAGCGCATTACAAAATCAAATCGTGTCGATCCCGCGAAACAATTATAATATTTCGCGCAGTGACAATCTAAACGAAGATTTCGTGGACCCAAACGTTAGCGGTGAGCTGTACGATACCGAACAACCATCATTCCTACTTTCGGATCGCATACCCAGCGAAATAAATAGCTCAACTCCAAACCAGGTATATGATGAAGGCTCAAACAAAACTACTCCTGTGTTTAATTTTAATGTTTCCACTAAAGTGAAAGAGCCGACAATCCCACACGCATCCCAGGAGATGCTCAATCAATTGAATAATCTGCAACGTTTCGGTCTGCCGGATTGGAACAGCGTCCGCTACGCGGATGTTCAAAAACTGTACTTACGATCGCCAGGTTTCGTAAATTTAGAACCTAACGAAGAAGTTAAACGTTACGATAACGCAAAGTTTGCAGTAAATACTGAAAAAGCGTTCGCGAGCATAACTTTTGCTTTGCTCAAGCAGCGCGAAGCCCTCGAGAGAGAAATACGAAACTTCTTGGCGTGGGCCCAGATGTGTGAATCATTAAACTATGCAGATGTTTACGCTAAAATAAGCGAAATATTTTCCAACGGAGAATATTGCAAGGCTTCAAGTGATACGATCCAACTGGTCTGCGGCCATCGAGCGGAGCTTATCCAATACAGAAGAGAAGGCATCCTCTCACAAGTGAAGGATCAGTTTCATAAAAATCTTTTGAGGAAAATACCACCATCAAATTCAGCTTTATTTGACGAGGAAAAATTCAGTTCCGTATTGGAAAAGGCCGGAGGTCTAAACAAAGTCTTCTGGGCAAAAGAAAAGGATCGCTACTCCGCGCCGCGGAACGATCTGGGAACCTCATCTCAGGCCCCCGCACACGCTAAACCTAGAAAAACTGCCCAGCAGCACATGAACAATCATTGGCCGAACACAAAACACACTACCTTTGTAAACAACAATTCCTTTCGCGGCAATAGCAGAGGAGGTAAGTTTTCTAGCGGGCGCGGCCGACAGGATAAAGGATCCAGAACCCGCTCTCCCTCATCCCGCCGGGATAGGAGATAAAGGGAAGAGGAAAGATTGACTCGACGAGTCGGTCCTTCCGTGCCGGGCAACTGCAAAATTATCACATTCGTTGGGCAAAACTAGGGGCACCGCCCTACATCCTAAAAATGATAACGGGTTATCGAATCCCGTTTACAGCGCGGCCTCCACTTCATTTACCAAATTTCAATCATCAGACACCTCAATCATCGGAAACCACGAAAATCATAGACAAAATGATGCTTCAGGGTGTATTGAAGGAGGCCAAGCCGTCCCCAAGCTTTATTTCTTCAATTTTCCTTCGCCCAAAAAGCGACGGCACGCTAAGACCGATCTTCAATTTAAAAAACCTGAACTACTATGTCGAACCAGATCGATTCAGGCTGGTAAATGTACATCGTGTACCAGATTTCCTACAATCAAAAGATTGGCTGGCAAAAATCGATTTTCATCAGGCCTATTTTCACTTGCCTATGTCGGTAAACCACAGAAGGTTTCTGCGGCTGATCTATGCCGACAAATTGCTCGAAATGACATGTTTACCCTTCGGGCTCAGCTCAGCACCCAAAGCATTCGCGTCCGTGACCAACTGGATCGCGCAATGCCTGAGGAATCGCGGCATTCGAATACTCGTGTACTTGGACGACTTCTTTCTGGTCAACCAAAGCCCAGTCATCCTGAACAACCACGTATTAACAGCATTAGATCTGCTAAAATACCTGGGCTGGACAATAAACACGCAGAAGTCTGTCCTCACGCCGCAGAAAGTTTTAGAATTCCTTGGCGTTGTCTGGGATCCCTGGCAGAACACGAGGTACCTACCAGAAAGACTAGTGTCAAAGTTACGGTCTCAAGTTGCTGCCATGCTAAACAAAAAGAATACAACGTTAGAAAATGTACAGCGAGTGATCGGCATGATGAACTTTGCCAGTTTTGTAGTTCCAAGGGGGCGTCTTCATTATCGAGCGCTACAGTCGCTAGCGAACAAACTTCTCAAGCTGGAAACTACAAAAAGTATTCTAATACCGCCGCCAGCAATGGCAGAGCTAATCTGGTGGCAACAGAATTGCAAAAAGAGCACAAAGATACATGCTCATTTCCCAACACATTTTTTAACCACAGACGCGAGCGATGTCGGTTGGGGAGCCAAGCTAGACAACGTAAGCTTACAAGGCACATGGTCATTAGCACAACAAAACCTTCACTGCAACCAGAAGGAGATGATCGCCATTATAAACGTTTTGAAAGATCACTGTCGGCGCCTGAGTTCGAAAACACTCCTTATACAGAGCGACAACCGCTCAGTCGTTTCTTACCTTCGCAACGAAGGAGGCACAAGGTCAGCAGCCCTGACAGAGCTGACCCGAGAAGCATATCAGATCTTGGATCGGTTCAACATAGAAATCCAGATTTATCATATACCAGGCAACTACAATTGTCACGCAGATCACCTGTCTCGCCAGAAACCTCAACCAGAGTGGCACCTGCTACCACAAGTGACGAAAATAGTATTCGAGAAGTGGGGCACACCGTTAGTCGATCTATTTGCCTCACACAGAGCTCATGTCGTGCCGACGTATTGCTCACTAGACAGGTGGGACGAGAAGGCGACTTACCACGACGCACTGAGCATGACCTGGAATTTCCCGTTAGCGTGGGCGTTCCCACCACCACACCTAGTACCGAAAGTCTTAGCACACCTAAACAGCGCTTCGGGAATATACCTTCTTGTAGTACCACGCTGGGAAAATGTCTACTGGAGGCCGGATCTGAAACACAGGGCGCTAGCTCCACCGTTCACAATCAGAAACCTACCGCAAGCCCTAGTAGACACCATGACGAATCTCCCGCCACCCAGGGTCTACGAGATGACACTGGAAATCTGGAAATGTGGGGGTGGAACACCTTAATAACTGGACAGCAGAACAAAAAACTCTGATCTCGTCCAGCTGGCGAAAATCCACACTTAATACGTACAAACCTGCGTGGAATAGATGGCTAGTTTGGTCAAGAAATAAAGGCGTTAATACGCACAACCCAAGCGGTCCTGATTTAGCTAGATTTCTTGCTGATCTGCATCAGAAAGAGGGGCTGTCGCTCAGTACCATTCTGGTTCATAAATCTGTAGTAGCAACCTTTTCTAATCCGGAGAATAATTTGAGCTCCCATAGCGTTGTTAAACAAGTATTAAAGGCAATATCATTAGCCAAACCGAAAACTCTCAAACCTCCCATATGGGATACAGATGTGTTGACACGATACTTGGGTAACAAAAACGTAGAATCATGTAACTTATACGAAATATCACAACGTACAGCTGTAATCCTGCTCTTATGCTCAGGCAGGCGTGTGCACGACCTCACGCTTCTGAAGGTATCACCACAACACTGCGTACTACGTGATGATCACATTATTTTAACACCATCCTTCGGGTCAAAGACGGACTCCTGTAACCATCGTCAATCGGCCTGGAAACTCACAGTATACACTGAGAATAAAACTCTGTGCCCAGTATACTGGTTAAAGCGTTTGATTACCGAAGCTCAACCCAGAAGAGATGCAGCCGGATCCGAAAACCTCTTCGTAGCTCTTACCGGAAATCCTAGACCCGCCACACGTACTATCATCGCAGGTTGGGTAAAGAATTTACTACAAAAGGCCGGCATACATTCAACTGCGGGGAGCATTAGATCGGCAGTGGCATCAAAGAACTGGATTAGTAACTTTAATTTGGATGAAATTTTGACACGAGGCAACTGGAAGTCAGCTAACACTTTTAAAAAATTTTACCGCAAGGAAATTGTTCCCGTCCCGGGTAATAACACGTCATCATTAGCATCATCATTTGTTCCCGATGATGAATAACGTTAATCATTTATCCTAATTATTTTCATAATCAAAGTGTGTACTATCTGCATATCAGTTTAGAAGAAAGTTATTTTTATTTTTCTGATCACCACCTTTATGTAGTTGTTCAGAACAAATGTTTATCATTGTCATCGTTTTAAATTGAAACACTTCCTATCTGGAGTGCACTAGACAGTAAATAAAACTTTATAATTTCAATTAACAATGGTTTTCACTGGGTTATACCGTTCAAACCTAGATACATTTATCACATTGGCGTATTCCAGCGCCACCAGACGATAATAGACACGTCTCTCATATTTAATTAGGCTTCGAATAAGGCTCAGTACTGTTTAATAGCTGCGTTTTACCTAAAATTAAAACGTTTATTAAACATACTTACCTTATTCGAAGCCTAATGTTTTTAAATCTGCCTGGTGGTATAGAGACGCAATGAGTCAAAACTCGAGTCCAGCCAACTCAACTGCTTGGTGGCGCTGTAAGCGGAGGAAAAAAGATGGCGGGAGAGGAAACTAGAGCGGGGATAGACCGGAAGTTAGCGACTAGTACATACAGGAAATGAATGCTACTCTCATATTTAATTAGGCTTCGAATAAGGTAAGTATGTTTAATAAACGTTTTAATTTTAGGTAAAACGCAGCTATTTTTCACTAATGACATGTATAATTATGTAATTACTATTTTATGACTATCAGAAAGAGTGTAACTATTTTGAATAAACATCTTGAAATCTTGAAAAGCCCTCGTACTTTTGAGGCTTAAAATTCAGTCGCTTAATTATTATTTTTTTACTTACTTATTTCATTTTATCGCTTTTTCAAATATAATGTTTTATGATAATACACTTATGGAAACTTTCCCTAATTCGTTACTCTCCTCAAATTCCGCGAATGGTATATGGTAAAGTGTCGAATTAGGGAAAGTAGCGAATTGACTGAAGTAACGAATTAGGGAAAAGTAGCGAATTGACTAAAATAACGAATTAGGGAAAGTGTTGAATTAAGAAAAGTAACGAATTGACTAAAGTAACAAATTAGGGAAAGTAGCGAATTGACTAAAGTAACGGATTAGGAAAAGTAGCAAATTGACTAAAGTAACAAATTAGGAAAAGTAGCGAATTGACTAAAGTAACGAATTAGGGAAAGCAGCGAATTGACTAAAGTAACAAATTAGGGAAAGTAGCGAATCGACTAAAGTAAAGAATTAGGGAAAGTAGCGAATTGACTAAAGTAAGGAATTAGGGAAAGTAGCGAATTGACTAAAGTAAGGAATTAGGGAAAGTAGCGAATTGTCTAAAGTAAAGAAATAGACAAAGTGTCGACTTGTTACACGTGCCGCTGCAACACCTAACTGTATCCCTCGATTTTATTATCACCACTTTTCTGAATGGCCTCCCACTATGAAAGCAAGTGTAAAAACGTATTCACGTGTAAAGTGGTTGAGGTACCTACCCGGCATATTATCGCTAGCCAATATATTCTTCTTCCCCGTCATATATTCAGTGAAGTCGGGATCTGGTTCCGGATTCGATCCGTCATCTGAAAGCAAATTATTACAATTTATACATATTATTTCAAATGCTGGGATTTTTCACATACAGTATTAGATAGCAGCAATTATTATTATTATAACAGCTCATATACGTCCCCACCGAGGGGCTCAACCGGTAACGACTCGGTCCATCTAACCAGAGGTACCGGGTTCAAATCTGGACAGCCAATGTACCAATGAGTTTTTCAAAAACTTACGTACATATACTTACCGATTGCTTTAACGGTGAAGGAAAAACATCGTGAGGAAACCTGCACACGCCTGCGAAGAAACTAGAAGGTTGTGTGTGAAGTCGACCAACCCGCACTGGGCCCGCGTGGGCGACTAAGGCCTAATCGCCCTGATTCAGATAGCAGCAATATTAATTAGCAACTCGTTGTAAAATACCCTTGACAAAGCCCAAATACGTTTCATCAAATTCACGTCAAAATGTAACACGTCCTGTTTTACGCACATTCCTATGTGAAACAGACTGTAGAATACGACTCACCATCGTCATCGCCTGTGGCCCACACGAGACAGACTGTAGAATACGACTCACCACCGTCATCGCCTGTGACCCACATGAGACAGACTGTAGATTACGACTCACCACCGTCATCGCCTGTAGCCCACATGAATCAGACTGTAGAATACGAATCACCACCGTCATCGCCTGTGGCCCACATGAAACAGACTATACCATACGACTCACAACCGTCATCGCCTGTGGCCCACATGAAACAGACTGTAGAATAAGATTCACCGTCGTGATCGCCTGTGGCCTAAATAGAACAGACTGTAGAATACGACTCACCATCGTTATCGCCCGTGGCCCACAAGAAACATACTATTGAATACGACTCACCATCGTCATCGCCCGGGGCCCACATGAAACATACTATTGAATACGACTCACCATCGTCATCGCCCGGGGCCCATATGAAACAGACTGTAGAATACGACTCACCATCGTCATCGCCTGTGACCCACATGAGACAGACTGTAGAATACGACTCACCACCGTCATCGCCTATGGCTCACATTTAACAAGACTGTAGAATACGACTCACTACCGTCATCGCCTGTAGCCGACATGAAACAAGACTGTAGAATACGACTCACCACCGTCATCGCCTGTAGCCCACATGAAACAGACTGTAGAATACGACTCACCACCGTCATCACCTGTGGCCCACATGAAACAGACTATAGAATACGACTCACACCCGTCATCGCCTGTGGCCCACATGAAACAGACTATAGAATACGACTCACACCCGTCATCGCCTGTAGCCCACATTTAACAAGACTGTAGAATACGACTCACTACCGTCATCGCCTGTAGCCCACATGAAACAAGACTGTAGAATACGACTCACCACCGTCATCGCCTGTGGCCCACATGAAACAGACTATAAAATACGACTCACAACCGTCATCGCCTGTGGCCCACATGAAACAGACTGTAGAATACGATTCACCGTCGTGATCGCCTGTGGCCTAAATAGAACAGACTGTAGAATACGACTCACCATCGTTATCGCCCGTGGCCCACAAGAAACATACTATTGAATACGACTCACCATCGTCATCGCCCGGGGCCCACATGAAACAGACTGTAGATACGACTCACCATCGTTATCGCCCGTGGCCCACAAGAAACATACTATTGAATACGACTCACCATCGTCATCGCCCGGGGCCCACATGAAACAGACTGTAGATACGACTCACCATCGTTATCGCCCGTGGCCCACAAGAAACATACTATTGAATACGACTCACCATCGTCATCGCCCGGGGCCCACAAGAAACAGACTGTAGAATACGACTCACCATCGTTATCGCCCGTGGCCCACAAGAAACATACTATTGAATACGACTCACCATCGTCATCGCCCGGGGCCCACATGAAACAGACTGTAGAATGCATCACACCATCGTCAGCGCCCGTGGCCCACAAGAAACAGACTGTAGATACGACTCACCATCGTCATCGTCCGGGGCCCACATGAAACAGACTGTAGAATGCATCACACCATCGTCAGCGCCCGTGGCCCACAAGAAACAGACTGTAGATACGACTCACCATCGTCATCGCCCGGGGCCCACATGAAACAGACTGTAGAATGCATCACACCATCGTCAGCGCCCGTGGCCCACAAGAAACAGACTGTAGATACGACTCACCATCGTCATCGCCCGGGGCCCACATGAAACAGACTGTAGAATGCATCACACCATCGTCAGCGCCCGTGGCCCACAAGAAACAGACTGTAGATACGACTCACCATCGTCATCGCCCGTGGCCCACATGGTGACGCTGAACTCCCCCTCCATGGTTTTGATCTGCACCTGCTTTTGTTCCCAGCGACGCGCGGCACGACCGCTTCCCTCCACTACTCCCAAGGGTACCTCGCCTATAACATAGTTGATAAGGGCTTACCAATAGTGAATAAAAAAAAAAAAGTTTTTATAATATAGTCCAATAAATTTATAGTTGTACTAGCTGTCCCGGCGAACTACGTACCGCCTTACATTACATTACACTGCCCTACCCTACCCTACCCTACACTACACTACCCTACCCTACACTACACTACCCTACCCTACATACACTACACTACCCTACACTACACTACACTACCCTACCCTACACTACACTACCCTACCCTACACTACCCTACCCTACATATACTACACTACACTACCCTACACTACCCTACCCTACCCTAAAAAAAATTGATGTTGGCCGATTCTCAGACCTACTCAATATGCTCACAAAATTTCATGAGAATCGGTCAAGCCGTTTCGGAGGAGTAAGGGAACGAAAACTGTGACACGAGAATTTTATATATTAGATAAAAGTCTTGCTATAAAATATCGGTGATGTGTTCAGGATTTTCAGGAACGGATATGAAAGCCACAATCTTAATCTTTAACCGCCTCTGTGAAGTAATGGATAGTTCATTCGCTTCACACTAAGAGGTCGCAGGTTCGATTCTCGGCGGGGTCTAGACTCATGAGCTTTGTAAGGCTCAGTTTGGTTGGTGGCAGGGCATTTTCTAAGCCCGCCTGGCTAGCTACCACCAGAGGCGGATTATCCCTAAGGTAAACTAGTCACGGGCCTAGAGGCGCAAGGTTACATGGGGGCAATCAACATATGTTTTATTTAGTATTTTTTATATTATACTAGCTGTCCCGGCGAACTTCGTACCGCCTTACATTACATTACACTGCCCTGCCCTACCCTACACTACACTACCCTACCCTACATACAATACACTACCCTACACTACTCTACACTACCCTACACTACACTACCCTACCCTACCCTACCCTATCCTATCTCTCAAGTTGGATCGAACTGCACATGGTATGCGAATTTTATTATAATCGGTTAAGTGGTTTAGGAGTCCATTGAGGACAAACATTGTGACACGAGATTTATATATATTAAGATTAAGTATAGTTTGTTTTGTCTGTGGTGCCGAGCGCGAGCGGGGCGAGTGAGGCGTGGTGTACTATGCACGCGTCACAGAGCAGACACGTCAGTATTCTAATGCCACAGTATAGTTGATATGGTACAGAAAAGTTTGATTAATTACTACCATTGAATTTTAATCATGATTTTGATTAATTACTTGTAATAAATTAATGATCATACGTTATCTCAACACATATTGCACACCTTGAAAGTTACAACCTGTATAAATACTAGTTAAAATTTATATTACGAGTATGTAATAAAGGGCAACTAAAGGGGCGCCGATGAGGTGCTTGAATTCCGCATTTGGCCACCACCATCCTATCTTTAAGATTCAGTTTGTGGTGTGTCATCTAACAGGCAAGTGTTCAATCGCGGCGCCGCCGACATTACACCCGCTCGGGGTCACGCGTATATTGTTCAGTTTTTAATTATTAATGTAGACGAATCTTCTAAAGATACTTCGTCCAGCAGTGAAAGTGATTAAAATTAATGATAAATTCTAAATAAAAAATACCTATTTAATTAGTATTTTTGGTTAAATTGTTTTATCCTTCAACACATTTCCAGAACTTCGCAGCTAATTCCTTGAACATACTATAATCGGCCCTATGGCTCCCGGCTTAGAATAGGGCCATCCTATTTCATCCAATAGGTGTCGTAAGAGCCGACTAAGGGACTCAAACCGGAGGATGGGCAGCAGCGTCTATCCGTGTCTTGCAGCCAATCTTCAACACTGCGATCGCCAACCCGCCTGCCAAGCGTGGCGATTACGGCAACACCCCCCAAATGACCGACACAAATAAAAAACGGCCCCTAGTCCCCGGCGGCCCCGCTGTTCCTGGCTCCGGTAGCGGTCAAGGTAACGGCGGGGCATGGGGTGCGAAGAATCCCCGGCAGATGCCAGGCTACTAAAACAAAAGACCTCTGGCCCTGGCAACCTACAACACGCGCACACTGCGAACCGACGTAAAGTTAACAGAACACGAGGACGCATTGAGCAGGTTACGATGGGACATCGTAGGAGTGTGTGAAGTCCGAAGAGAGGGGAAGGACACCATAAACCTTAAATCCGGAAACCTGCTCTATTTCTGGGAGGGCGACCAACTGTCCGAGGGTGGTGTCGGGTTTTTAGTCCACAAGTCCCTCAATAACAATGTGGTCCGGATCGAGAGTGTTTCGACGGAGTAGCGTACCTTATTCTCCGAATTACCAAACGGTATTCGCTAAAAGTTATTCAGGTATATGCACCGACCGCGCAACACTCCGACGACGAAGTGGAGCTTCTATATGAGGATATCTCTAGAGCTCTACATAATAGCTCCCGGACCCAATACACCATTGTTATATGGAGGACTTTAACGCGAAACTGGGCAAACGAAGTGATGGTGAGCTGAGAGTGGGGCAATTTGGATATGGAGAGAGAAATGCACGTGGCCAGCTGCTGGCCGACTTTATGGAGAAGGAGGGCCTCTTTATGATGAACTCCTTCTTCATAAACATAAAGCCTAAACAGCGAAAGTGGACATAGTTGCATCCCAATGGCGTAACGAAGAACGAGATCGACTTCATCTTGTCGACTAGAAGGCAAATATTCAATGGTGTTTCTGTGATCAACTCAGTCAAAACAGGAAGCGATCACCCAATGGTAAGAGGCACATTGAATCTAAAGACCAAGCTAGAAAGATGTCGGACTGATGAAGTCCACACTCCGACCAGCGCCCATCCAGCTCCAAAACCCCGAAAATTTTCAGCTCGAGTTGCACTATCGCTTCGAATGCCTAGGAGACTGCGAGAATGTGGACGATTATAACGACAGGTTCGTGGAAATTGTCCAAACGGTCGGGTCTAAGATTTTCAAAACTCGCCGTTCAAACAGAACCAAAAAATCTCTGACTTCACCAGCAACCTCATGGAAGAAAGACGCTGATTGGTTTTGCAGTCCTCTGAAGACGCTACTCAGTATCGGCAACTAAACAGGTAGATCTCTAAGTCTCTAACTCGCGATTTGCGCCAAATAATACAAATTGTATTAAAGAGGCGATTGAGAACAACAAAGGCTCAAAAGTGTTCGCGAGAGATCTGTCTGTTGGTCAAAGTCAACTGACCAAGCTGAAGACTGAGGACGGTAGGATCATATCGTCTAAGACTGAGTTGCTGGAAGAAGTTGAGAAGTTCTACGGACAATTGTACACAACCACAGGTCTGCCTGTCAGCGATCTGGCTAAAGACCCAAGAGCTACTTACCCGACACTATACCGAAGATATCCCGGACGTCAGCCTGTACGAGATTAGAAAGGCTCTTAAAAAGCTTAAAAACAATAAGGCACCGGGTGATGATGGAATTACGGCTGAACTTCTGAAAGCAGGTGGAACACCGGTACTTAAAGCTCTTCAGAAATTATTTAATTCCGTTATACTTGAGGGACAAACGCCTAAGGCATGGCACAGAAGTGTGGTCGTGCTTTTCTTCAAAAAGGGCGACAATACCCTGCTGAAGAACTACAGACCCATCTCACTTCTAAGCCATGTTTAAAAACTGTTTTCGAGGGTCATTACGAATCGTCTCGCACGCAGGTTTGACGACTTCCAGCCTCCCGAACAAGCCGGTTTCCGAAAAGGATTTAGTACCATAGACCACATACATACGCTGCGGCAGATTATACAGAAGACCGAAGAGTACCATTAGCCACTATGCTTGGCGTTCGTGGACTATGAGAAAGCCTTCGATTCGGTCGAAACTTGGGCTGTGTTACAGTCTCTCCAGAGGTGCCAATTTGACTATCAATATATCGAAGTGCTGAAGTGTTTGTATGAAAACGCCACCATGTCGGTTCGCCTCCAGGATCAAAACTCGGAACCTATTCAGCTGCAGCGAGGGGTGAGACAGGGAGACGTTATATCTCCGAAACTGTTCACCGCCGCCCTGGAAGATGTTTTTAAGCTTTTGGACTGGGGTGGACTCGGCATCAATATCAACGGCGAGTACATCACCCACCTTCCATTCGCTGACGATATCGTGGTCATGGCTGAGACTATGGACGACTTAGGCACAATGCTCGATGGCCTCAGTAGAGCCTCTCAACAAGTGGGTCTTAGAATGAACATGGACAAGACGAAAATTATGTCAAACGTCCGTGTCATACCTACTCCTCTGAAGGTTGGAGGCTCTACACTCGAAGTTGTTACCGAATATGTATACCTGGGACGAACAGTCCAGTTAGGTAGGTCCAACTTCGAGAAAGAGATCAATCGTCGAATCAAATGATTCATTTTCATGTGGGTTTTTTTTAAATAATTTGTCACTTTCAGTTATTCACGCGTACGAAATCGCGGGCAACAGGTAGTGTTACTATAACTTATAATTTAACCATTACTGACGTACCGATACTTTATACCGGTCATCATCATCATATCAGCCGAAAAACGTCGACTGCTGGACAAAGGATTTCCACGACGACCGGTCCTGCGCTGCCCGCATCTAGCGGCTTCCCGCGATCTTCAATGGTCGTCGGTTTACCGCGTGGGAGGCCTGCCTACGCTAAGTTTTCCGGTGACTTTTAGGTACAAGCTTTAATTTGAAATGATTTATAATTTTTCGTATAATTCTCAGCTAACTCTTTCATTTGATACCCATATCATCAAAATAACTGGTCCGCCATACTGGATTTAACATGACGTCACTTGTATGCATTGTTCTCCAAACTTAACGTGTATGCAAATTTTCAGCTTAATCGGACACCGGGAAATTGTTCTAATTTGGCTTCCAAGATTTGCCCTAAACTAAAAGATAAACTAACACGGCAAACTAGTATATAGCTTGCTTAACCGCCTCCGTGACGTGTTGGTACAGTCGGAGATTGCGGATTCGATTCCCGGCCGAGTCTAACTTTGTATGACTCGGTTTGGTCGGTGTAAGGGCATTTTATAAGCCCGCCTGGCTAGCTACCACCATTTTATCCTAAGTCTTGCCGCCAAGCATCAATGTTAACAGCATATGTGTGAAGATAAGTTAGTCAGTTTCCCATTGCGTTGAGGAATCATGGTGAGCCTGCTTCCATCTTTGGCATCATCGTCACTTACTATCAGGTGAGATGATGTCAAGGGCTTACCAATTGTGGATTGAAAACAAAACATGCCAATACCGGCTTCTTGAGCTTCTTCAGTCATATTATGCGTTCTTCAAAGCCTGATCAGGAGAGGACGATCATTTTAGGGCAGACGGAGGGAAAATATGCTACAGGAAGAACACCGGTGAGAAGGTTCGATACTGTGAAGATCAAAGTTGGGGGGGGGGGGGGGGGGAAATTTGCACCGTGCATTCAAACTGGCCCGGGACCGCGACCAGCGGAAGATCACATGAGGTCGTGATCCTCAGCAGTGAGGGAACGACAAAGAAGAAGAATACTTACCGATTGGCATCAAATGATGTATGTTGGTTGTGTTGCTAGCGCTCCCACGGGGTCTACCACGGCCCCTGCTGGAAATTATATGAAGGTAGGGTTATGTAATAGCAAGAGTGTCAGTGGCGTAATGGCAAGGGCCGCTACTTCCTCTCCGGGAGGTCGTGGTTCGAATCCTGCCACGTACCAATGTGTTTTCGAATTTCGATTTCATATGTACGATTATCCAACACTCTTACGGTGAAGGAAAATATCGTGAGGAAACCTGCACACGCCTGCGAAGAAACTCAAAGGTTGTGTGCGAAGTCGACGAACCAGCACTGGGCCCCTGATTTTTTTTAAATACACACTTTTTGAAGGTTTTTTTTTAACATTTTAGTTGATAATCACAAAAAAATTCAAATACATAATTTGCAGTCTATTTATGCGCCCAAGTCTGGAGGTCAACGACAAAACTAAAAGAGGTTTGGTTTAAACGCCTCCGTGACGTAATGGTTAGTCCATTCGCTTCACACCAGGACGTCGCGGGTTTATTCCCGATGGGGTCAACTTGTAAGTTTTGTCTGTTTGGCGGCAGGTCACCACGCCGCCCCACCCTTCCGCACCCCGTCTTTCGCCAAGAAGGTTCATGGCGGGTCACGAGTCACGGGTTCACTAGCCTAGGCACGTCCTACATGCATAATGAATTACTATTTAGAATATTACTATAAAAAAAAAAGATTTTTAAGGGAAATTTTTTTTATTGGTTTTCGATTCTATTCATTATACTGAATCACCAGTTTCAATGTTGAAGGTACACACGCTGTATAGATAAAATTTTGCATTGAAGTTTGAAAACTGAATCGGCAATTTCATAGGTAAAGCCTTATTATTAATAGTGAACAACCCTTAGAAAACCCTACTGCCGGGGCACGGGTGTCTATCTAAATTTGGAACGGTTAGGCCATGTTATCTAAGTCTTTCCATCTTATCTAAGTCTTGCGGTTGGTGGAAGAGCATTTTCTAAGCCAGCCCGGTTAGCTACCACCATCTTATCTAAGTCTTGCTGTTAAACAGATGTGCCTTATTATTAATAGTGAACAACCCTTAGAAAACCCTACTGCCGGGGCACGGGTGTCTATCTAAATTTGGAACGGTTAGGCCATGTTATCTAAGTCTTTCCATCTTATCTAAGTCTTGCGGTTGGTGGAAGAGCATTTTCTAAGCCAGCCCGGTTAGCTACCACCATCTTATCTAAGTCTTGCTGTTAAACAGATGTGTTCCGGTTTGAAGATAAGACAGCCAGTTCTCCATTGCGTTGGGGAATCTTGGTAAGCCCGCTTCCATCTTTGGCATCATCGTCACTTACCATCAGGTGAGATGATGCCAAGAGCTTACCAATTGTGTATTAAAAAAAGTTTAAATGAGGTTTTCTTGTTCGAACAAATGAAGTTGTTATACAATTGGCTGGTTCTACCGGAAAAATATCTAAGTCTCTTTCGTTCCATTTCAGTTCTCTGACCTGGTACCCCGTACGTTATTTGAAAAACGTTTTAAGTCAAAAAAAACATCTAAATTGGTCAAAGTGGTTTAGGAGGAGAATAATTACGAACACGTAAAAAAATTGGTGTAGGACCCGTTAATTGGGGGTTCCACTCATCATACTGAACAACTTTCGTCAAGGCTTTTCCAAAAAAAACTTGGACCCTCCATACAAAAATGCACAAAATTGGTCATTCAGCTGATCGATTTGTACAGACTTTTTAATTTTTTTAGACTTTTTAATTATTATGGTGAGTAGAACCACCAGTTAAGGGGACTTACACCAATTTTGTTACACCCTGTATATATGTGGCAGGAAAATTGTATGATTAGTCATTTTACATACGGTCAGGCAAATTGTATAATTCGGCCGTATGTAAACGGTCCAGCAAAATGTAAAATTCTGTATGCAGATTGTAAAATGCCGAGCCAGGCAAATTGTAATAATTCGTCCGTAAATAAACGGTCAATGCCGAGTCAGGAAAATTGTCAAAATGCCGTACGGCAGATTGTAAATGAGCTCGCGAAGCGAGCGATGTTAGGTTCGGTCAGGTTTGATTGATTTAACTGTCCCCGCCCGCGCCATTATATAATTTGCCTGACCGTATGTATAATGACGAATTATACAGTATGCCTGCAACATATACATATATAAATATAATTAAATTGTTTAGGTGTTATGAACACATTACCTGCTGGTGGAAGGCGGGGCAGGATAGACAGAATCGTACGGGTTGTCGTTGCTCCCCAGCACCTCCTCCCCTGACATGCCGGGCAGGATCACCTCCTCGCTGCCGACTGGAAATTTGAAGCCTGTCAGCATCGCTGACGGAGCGATGGTGATTTGTGGTGAAGATGGCAGATGATAGTGATTAGCGTGCAAGTGCATATAGTGTACTGCTGATTGGGGTGATGATTTTAAAGAAACAAATCTCTTTTTGGACTACCATAGTACCTCCCTGACCACCATCTTGATTTCCATTCGTGCACGATTCTATCTATACCGTGTCCTTCGGCAAAATGTCAACTAGACGGAAAATTATAGCAAAAACAAAATGATATTAAAGTTTTCAAATTAAAAAAATATATATATTATCCTTTCTACGAACTCTGTGCATCATTGTTTTTTTTAAAAGGAGTCGATTATGTAGAAGAAAAAAATTTTCAAATACTCAGTAGTGACGATAGAATAAACAAGTTCGCAATATGTCGTTATCATGACCTAACATTGTTTTTTTTATTTTAAACAAAAATACACTCTATAAAGGATTGTATGGCTTATTCATTTTATATCGTTCCCTGTCTTAAGGGATCGTTCAACAATTACGTGATCATTTTTGGCCGTTTTTTTAACCCCCCCCCCCCCCTATGTGATCACAGCGTAATCTTTTGTTTTTTAACCCCCCCCCCCCCTCGCCTTGATTACGTAATATATACTAGAGGTGTGTAACTCAGCTCTGAACCGGTTCAAATATGCAGATCGAACCCACTGAGTTGCTGAGCTGCAGCTCAAACGCAAAATCAACAGCTCACGGCTCACAGATATAGGTACGACGTTCAATGGTTAATGTGAAGTGATGAGTGAGAGTGAGTCAAGCTCCATACAGTTCATTCTGAATCAAACATTCATTACAGATTCAATCATTCTTTTATTCGTAGTGTATTATATTTCATAAGCCGCCACGCGCCCAGCAGAACGAAAGAGAAAGAATATTGCGAAAAAAACCGGTTTATACATCGCGGAGCTAGTAGTAGGTAAGTAGCTAGTAGCTAGCGCGCACCGCGCAGGCGCGCAGATTCGTTCGTTTGAGCGGAACTGTAGGTATAGCTCACGGGAGTCATTGCATCGAAAAACGCCCCGTGATCTAGTGATTCAAATTGAGCTGATCTGCGAGCCGGTTCGCAGCTCCGGTTCAGGTACTTGAGCTGTGAGCTGATTTACAGCTCAAGCAATTATGCTGAGTTACCCATGTCTAATATATACCCAAAATACTTACTTCCTCCGAAGTCGATAATATATGCCGAAAAAGTATAAAAATACTGAATCTGGTCACACTGTTCCACAGTTTGTCTATAGCAGGGGAAATCCCGTTCCATCTATCTAATAGTTAGTGTTACCAGTAGTAAACTTCAAAATTGGACGTAAATATTTTAAATATTTAGTTTATAAAATGATAACGTAATCATGGATTCTCCCTCCCCCCCCCCCCAAATAATCCAGATGTATATACAAGCATCTGACCCCCCCCCTTCCGGTGATCACGTAATTGTTGAATGATCCCTAATAAAAAAAAAGTATTGTTTTAAACTTAAGAATTCAAATTGATAAAAAGGATATTAAATTATTAAGTGTCGTTAGATGCTTCTTGATCTCGTAAGTGAAGAGTACATTTTTACCCAAGTGCCCAAAAAAGAAGGATAATGATCAGGTAATTAATTTTTAACAAAATTACTTATGTTATTTGGTTTGAATTGTCGTCCCCTATCGAAATATTAATACAGGGTTTTCAAACGATTTTTTTAAAAATTAACCAGCCTTTTAGGTGAACATTCTACTCATAAAAGTGAACAATATAAAAAACTGGCCAAGTGCGAGTCAGAACCGCAAACATACGGTTCCGTACCATCATACTAGATGGTGCTAGTTTCTTCATGGTTAAAAAACCCCAAGTTTTGTACGGAGACCACCCCCTTAATTTTTTCACTTTTTCTAATTTTTAGTATTTGCTGTTACAGCGGCAATCGAAATACATCATCTGTGAAACTTTCAAATGTCTAGCTATCACGGTTCAAGAAATACAGCCTGGTGACAAACGGACAGACAGATAGACAGACAGCGAAAATAGGGTCCCGTTTTTACCCTTTGGGTACGGAATCCTAAAAACAAAATCAATCAGCTGAGAGGTCAAAGCTGAAAAGTGAACTATACAGCATTTGTTTTGTAGCATTATTGGCACTATAAGGTTTGTATAAATACAGCAGTACACAATATGCATAAATGATACGTCAAGCATGAATAAATAATAAATCAGACAGTTTAGTAAAATAAATATTATGTTAATCTCTGCGATGCGTGTCCTGGATCCAAAACACTTCAAACAGAACTGGGACAATGACTGAATCAAAAATAAATATGATCTATTGATCACTATATTATGAACTATTTGATCACTAAATTATGAACTATTGATCACTAAATTTTGAAATATTTATCACTTAATTATGAATTATTGACCACTTAATTATGAATTATTGATCACTAAATTATGAACTATTGATCTCTAAATTATGAATTATTGATCACTAAATTATGAACTATTGATCACTAAATCATGAAATCATCATCATATCAGCCGAAAAACGTCCACTGCTGGACAAAGGCCTTCCCCAAGTGGCAGTGGGCAGGGCACATAGCTCGTAGAACAGATGGCCGTTGGGGCATTAAAGTTCTAGAGTGGCGACCGCGCATCAGAAAACGTAGCGTAAGCAGGCCTCCCACGCGGTGGACCGACAACCTGGTGAAGATCGCGGGAAGCCGATGCGGGCAGCGCAGGACCGGTCGTCGTGAACTCATGAACTATTAATCACTAAAGTATGAACTATTGATAACTAAATTATGAACTATTGATCACTAAATTATGAACTATTGATCACTAAATTATGAACCATTGATCACTAAATTATGAAATATTGATCACAACATTAGGAACTATTGATCACTACATTATGAACTACTGATCACTGAATAATAAAAAGTAACTCAAATGACAAGCAGTCATCGTCCCTATTTTTGAGTGAGAGGAAATATCAACAAAGTTACAACTGGATGAAAATGATAATGCTCGGAATTTCTCTGCGCGATTGAATCGGAAATAAGGATATCCGCAGGAGAACTAAAGTAACCGACAAAGCTGGCAGAATCGCTAAACTGAAGTGGCAGTGGGCAGGGCACATTGCTCGTAGAACAGATGGCCGTTGGGGCAGTAAACGTAGCGTAGGCAGGCCTCCCACGCGGTGGTCTGACGACCTGGTGAAGATCGCGGGAAGCCACTGGATGCGGGCTGCACAGGACCGGTTGTCGTGCAAATCCTTGGGGGAGACCTATGTCCAGCAGTGGACGTTTTTTGGCTGATATGATGATGAAAATAAAAATGTGAACACAGACTACCCAATATTACGAGACCGGACATAACAAGGACGCAGCTGTCTGCCGATCGTTTAATCATATATTCTTAGATCACATTTAAATGAACGAGATTCCCGTTCACGCAGTCACAAGTGCCCAAATACAAAGTCGCCCTTTTTGTTCACGGAGGTGTACTTTCGCGTTTCTCCCTCTCTGTTTACCATAGCTAAGTTATTTATATGTATGTCTATCCTTGTCTCCTGTCAAACAACTTATTCAAGATATTTATTCAAAATAGGTGCAAATTACACTCTTTCTGATAGTCATAAAATAATAATAATATAATGTCATTTGTGAAATATCAAGAAATAAACAATCATTAGTTAATAATGTCAAAATTCAATGCTTTATATAAACCAGATTATGTCATTAGAACATGAAAACAATATGACACGAAAACCTAGATAAAAAACATTGAATGTCATTAATGCCTTTGACAAGAGTAGGCCAGTTCACACGGACAGTACCCGGTCTTGAGTATAACGAGAGAGTCAGCCATCGCTCCCATCAACCACCATATTAGAGGGAAAGGAACGACCCGGCTCCCGATGCGCCACCATCCGCACGAACATTTAAGCGAGCGTGCACCACTCATGTCAATGCTAGGATAAAAATATTAATTAAAAGGAGTACTAGACTTGTCATGTCTTGTCGCTTCCTCATCAATTCTTACGTTGGTCATCATTTTATTACTATTAAAACTTTCCGGACGTTTTTGCAGTTTGTTTTGTATGAATGTTCTTTCATGTGTGATCTAGCTCGTGTTCTCTATGTTCTCTATGTTCGTATATTGCCGCAACTTCGCGCTGAGGACGTGATCAAGTAATCTAACTGTGAACTGTATTTTGCACAAACCAAAACTTCAAATGCTCCTCATTGTTTTTTTTTATTAAAAAAATTGAGTGCGTTTGGCTGCACCTCACCTAATGTAAGTGCCGATGCAGCCGAAGATGTAACACGCAAGCAAAAATAGTGCCTATTCACTCTCGTCTTGAGGACTCCTAAATTATACGAATCGGGAAATACAGACGCCGGCAGGGAATTCCTCTCCTTGGCCGTTCGCATAATGAACGAAGAAGCAAAACGCTTCGTGCGTAAAGGTGGAATATTAACGACAAAGGGGTGGAATCGCTCTCCGCGCCTGGTAGTCCGATGATGAAATGGAGAGCGGGAATGAGGTCGTATAAGATTACCCACATGTAACGCTGTACGCTGTTATTCTTCATTTTTCATTCCATTTATTTGTTCTTTTACGCATGCGCTGTCATCTATGTGACTTTTCATTAAAAAATCAAAATTATATCATCCAACTTCTATTATCCAAGTTTATTTCTTTATAAAATAATAATTATTAATTTATTAACCTGCTGCTTTGTTAAAAGACCCTTCTCAGGTGTTTATTTCAAAATTCAATTCCTCTCATCTGTAAGCACGCATCTTTTTTAAAACCCACGCCCACTACACTTACCTACGAAGTCGTGCTTCACACATACAGTGTAAAGTCTATATAGAGACACTCAAGGGTTTGGGCATTTTGTGACGTTATTGAGAGTTATCCAACAAAATTATTTTGTATAAATTAATCGCCGGTCTCGTGATACGTGATGGTCCGTCACCGAATGAGTAAACCAAACTTTTGTAAAACTGACCTTCCTCCAGGTGCTGCATGCCGATCACCTGCTCCTCCACCTCCTCGTACTGGTCGTCGGTGATGTACTCCTCGTACTGACCCGCCTCTATCTCTTCGTACTGTTGAGGATTTTAAGTGATGGATGAATGACAAGATTAAATGGTTCACAACAATCTGTCGCACTGTCATTTTTGTTTTTTTTTGCATACAATTGATAGGCCCTTTGGTAATTGGTAAGCCCTTGGCATCATCTGACCTGATGGTAAATTACGAAGATTCTCCAACGCAATGGAGTCTCTACAATGGAGTCAACTACTCTTTATTGTTCACACTAATTAAAATAAACACAATGTAAAACTTAAAAAAAAAACAACAACTTAAAACAAAATCTTATGAACGTACTATAGCGGCACAATTTGGGCAGTCTTATCGCTCAAAGCGATTTCTTCCAGACAACCCGGTGTTTGGAGCCAAAAGCATAAAAAAAGACGTGTGGCACTCGGAAACTGCCGCGGTAAAGCTATTGCATAGCATTTTTATCAACTTATGCAATTATTATTATTTATTTATTTTGTATTTATGCAGTATTTACCAGTACCATATAGTCCTTGGGGCGCGGAATGTTTATGCAATAAATTAACACTAAGAAAGTTAATCATCATCATCATCCGTCATCCATCATCGTCATCATCATCGTCATCATCATCATCATCATGATGGATAGATAGATGGCACTGAAAGTTTTTTAGAACTCAATATATATATTTTTTGGGTGTTAGGTTTTATTTTCGTTACGAAATTTCTTGATTCGGTCCCCTCAAAGCCCGCGATAAAAGCTATACAATAGTTTAACTGGTAGTGGACGAATATGCAACTACAAAAAATTGTAAGTGTTAAAGTATGCAATAGCTCGTAGAACGGGGCGGCCGTTGGAGCAGTTAAAGATCTCGAATGGCGACCACACACTGAAAGAAGCAGACCGAGGACCTTGTGAAGGTCGCGCAGTGCCGGTCGTTGTGGAAATCTTTGGGCTATGTTCAGTAGTGGACGTCTTTCGGCTGATATGATGATGATGATGATGAAATTATGTGAATAATACAACCTAAAGTTTAACTGAAGCATCCCATTCACATCACATAAGGAATTAAGAGAAATTTTGTTTATGGTTATAATTTAAATAAGTCCAATCTAGTCTAACCTATAGCTCTGTCCCTCTCGGTCCGTGCGACCGTCGAGTCGGTCGTGATGTGAGCGAGTTACACAAATTTTGAACTTGATCATTAAATTGCCCTAATGAAATTTCAAGACACCTTATGAGCCTCCAGGAGGCTCGCGTTTCCATACAAACGTAGTTTCGCTTTCATACAAAGACTTCATGCCGGATTGAATCCAAACTTTGCGAATATGTTTAGTAGACACATATCGATATTTGAAATTAGTTTTTATCGCAGTAAATTAAAACATAACTAAACAAAGGCTTAATTTAGTTTTGTACTGAAAGTTTGAAACTGCTCTTATTTTTTTCCGTTTTATATTAGTACATCGAAAACTAATTTCAAACCTCGATATGTGTCTACTCAATATATTTGCAAAGTTTTGATTCAATCAAGTATGTAGTTTTGATATTAAAGCGGAACTACGTTTGTATGGAAACTCAAACCTCCTGGAGACCCTTAACAGCTTTGTTTTAAACAAATTCTTAAATTTTTATTTGGTCGAAATTACAAAATTAGTACCTACATAAATGACGCTAAAAATATGATGTCACGCACGTCTATGTATTTGAATTTTTTTTTAGAACAAAATGTCGTTTTTGACACGTGTCAAAAAAGTAACCCAAATGACGAAACACTCATCATCCCCGAGTGTTCAAGGCGCCGCAGTGTCTGTGGAGAGGACGACCCCTCCACCGACTTAATAGTCTTGTAAAAAAAATGAGCACAATACTTACTCATCAAACTGAACAACTTTCACCAAGGAACACATAGTCAATTCTGAAATAAATATTTAAAAAAAACCGGATAAGTGCGAGTCGGACTCGCCCACCGAGGGTTCCGTACAAATGTGTAGGTAGGTACATAATATATATCATAACATAGCAACAGTTAGGTACTCATCATTTCAGCTCATATACGTCCCCACCGAGGGGCTCGAGCCTACCCTGAATCAGGGCGACTAGGCCTTAGTCAACCACGCGGGCCCAGTGCGGGTTGGTCGACTTCACACACAACCTTCGAGTTTCTTCGCAGGCGTGTGCAGGTTTCCTCACGATGTTTTCCTTCACCGTTAAAGCAATCGGTAAGTATGTACGTAAGTTTTTGAAAAACTCATTGGCACATTGGCCGTCCAGATTTGACCCCGGTACCTCTGGTTAGATGGACCGAGTCGTTACCGGTTGAGCCACCGACGCTTTAGGTACTACATACATCAAAATTATTAGGTACCTACCAATACATACAAAATAGGGAAAAGTTTTTTTTTCGTTCTTCGACATAAATTGAAAACTATACATCATAAAAATAATTAAAAATCTGTTTAAGCTTGTGCCAATGAAGCCCTTTCACGCGATACTCTACATGAAATGGTTTACTCCGTTTACGCCGTTACTTGATAATTGAATACGTACTATAAATAAAGACTATATTTTTTATGATTTAATTACAAATATATAGTTTTCTAATTTTTCCCTATACTTGTAGTAAAAGATGGTATTACTTGCCAAATTTCATAGTGCTAGGTCAACGGAGAATACCCTATAAATTTTGATTCCCTTGAGGGTGTCGAAATATAAATTTTTGCGGCATAAACGGTTGTATCTTTTTTTACGTTAACTTAGAAGTTTGATTTTTTCACAGCTTCAACGGACTGTAAACGGAAGTGTATGGTTTTAATTTCAACTCGATACCTCCACGCGTTCCCGAGATAAACGGTCTGGACAGACAAACGGACGGACAACAAAATGATCCTATAAGAGTACCGTTTTTTCCTTTTGAGGTACGGAACCCTAAAAACGACTGCATAAAACCATTACCCCTCTTTTTGAAAGTCGGGTAAAATGTATCCTATGTCACTCACGGGATCAAGACGAATCCGATATCTCGCACTCTTAAATCCATCAAGCCGTTATCAGGGGATAAAGAAACACACATACATTAGGCCTGAAAACAATACACTCCTTTTTTGGGGGCAACCCTGCCACGTACCAATGTGATTTCGAATTTAGATTTCATATGTACGTTTATCCGATGCTCTTACGGTGAAGGAAAACATCGTGAGGAAACCTGCACACGCCTGCGAAGAAACTCGAAGGTTGTGTGTGAAGTCGAGCAACCCGCACTGGGCCCGCGTATCACCCTAATTCAGAGTAGGCTCGAGCCCCTCGGTGGGGACGTATATGAGCTGATATGATGATGGGGGGCAAAGGCAATCGTGTAAAAAGGCCTCTCCATATATAATTGTCAACCAGCTGATTGATTTGTATAAAAAGTCCAAATTAATTTGCGATTTTAGCAATTTCTAAGAATAAAAGTTTTTAGTTCGATGCCTAAATGCAGAACTAGATGCGCTCTAGATGTAGAAGACCAATGATGTGGTGATGTGGTCTTACCTTGACGCCGACGCCGACGTGATCATCGCCGTCCATGGTACCCACTTCCACCTCACACATGATCTCCTGGTTCATCATAGTGAACCGTCCCACCTGGAAATAAGGTGTCTGTTAAAGCAATATGAAGCTGTTGCATTATTTTAGGAGGGTTACAAACTTAAATAGTGAGATATTACTGATATATAAAATTTGAGTTAGTTTTACTGCAGTCGAGGATGGTACACGCAAACTCAAATAATGCCTATTCACTCTCGCCTTGAAGGTCCCCAAATTAAATCAGGAAACACCGACTCTGTCCGCATAATAAATGAAGAAACGTCACGCTTCGTGCGATAGGTGGAACATTAACAACCATGTGGTATAACCCCTCCCTACGTCTCGTTGACCGACGGTGGAATGGAGCCGCGGGAATGAGGTTGTGAAGTTCTAACGCTGCACACTCGCCGAAACGAATTCCATAGAATACCGATAGACAGGCTACTTCGCGATCGCATCGGCTCAAGGCTTTGGAGCTTGTTGTTGACTAGCTCGGCGTCACCAATGAGTCTCCGGGCGCGTCGGTCGATGGCGGTATCCAGAATTTGTATTATGGCCGGTGAGGCTACTTAAAGTCGGAGGAGAGTAGCATTTGATTGAATATTTAGTGTATTTTCTACAACCCTCCTTCTTGGGCAGGCGGTTGTAAAGACATACAGACATAGTAATACCCTACACGAGGGGATTGACACCTAAAATCATAAGTATAATTATTTCAAGAGGAAAATTATCATGGCTTAGTGGCTTTATTGAATTAGTAAAATTTAGATTTTTTTTTTAAATTACAAATTTCGAGTGCGTTTGACTGCATCTCATCTGAAAAAACCCATAGGTACTGAGCAGTTCTTTTGAATGTGTTCGGGCATGAAGATAAACCCCCTTCCATCATCGGCATCATCATTTAACATCAGGTGGTAATCAGCATAGCCCGATATAATTGCTGAGGGACTCACGAGCCGCTACTCCCCCTCGAACGATGTCCACGCTGGCGAAGCCGCGGGCAAAAGCTAGTGTATTAATATGCCTTAAAATTTTTAAATAAGAAACACTTTACATAAAATATGTGACATGAAAAGAAAACACATCTGTAACAGTAAGTCACATGTTGTGATATTCAATTATTAAGATTTTGTCCTAGTTCAATAGTAATGGGTTTCCTAATCTATTCTAAATGACAGTCAATTGCTTTTGTTGGTTTCATTCTCGTGTTCACATGTTAAATCTTACAGCAATTCTCCAGAGTGTAGGTGTTAAGGTAGACTTCCGTGCCTTGCGACCATATTCGCACTATGGAAATGTATGGCGCCGCTTTCCAGGCCTGCAACAGCCGCCGGGTGGCCGATCGGCTGGCAATGTATGACGTCGCTTCCGAGGCCTGCGACAGCATCCGGCGGCCGATCGGCTGGAAATGTATGACGTCGCTTCCGAGCCCTGCGACAGTCGCCGGCGACCAATCGGCTGGAAATGTATTACTTCGCTTCCGAGGCCTGCGACAGCCGCCGGCGACCGATCGGCTGGAAATGTATGACGTCGCTTCCGAGGCCTGCGACAGCCGCCGGCGACCGATCGGCTGGAAATGTATGACGCCGCTTCCAAAGCCTGCGACAGCTGCCGGCGGCCGATCGGCTGGAAATGTATGACGTCGCTTTCGAGCCCTGCGACAGCCGCCGGCGACCGATCGGCTGGAAATGTATGACGTCGCTTCCGAGGCCTGCTACAGCCGCCGGCGACCGATCGGCTGGAAATGTATTACGTCGCTTCCGAGGTCTGCGACAGCCGCCGGCGACCGATCGGCTGGAAATGTATGACGTCGCTTCCAAGGCCTGCGACAGCCGCCGGCGACCGATCGGCTGAAAATGTATGACGCCGCTTCCAAAGCCTGCGACAGACGCCGGCGGACGATCGGCTGGAAATGTATGACGTCGCTTTCGAGCCCTGCGACTATATGGAGCGTAATATATGGAGCTTCACAACCTCATTCCCCCCTCTCCATTTCATCATCGGACGACCAGGCGCGGAGGGCGGTTCCATCCCTTTGTCGTCAATGTTCCACCTTTACGCACGAAGCGTTTTGCGTCTTCGTTTATCATGCGAACGGCCAAGGAGTGGAATTCCCTTCCGGCGTCTGTATTCCCCGATTCGTACAATTTAGGAATCTTCAAGACGAGAGTGAATAGGCACTATTTGAGTTTGCGTGTCACATCCTCGGCTGCATCGGCGCTTACCATCAGGTGAGGTGCAGCCAAACGTACTTAAATTCTTAATAAAAAAAAAAACGTCGCTTCCGAGGCCTGCTACAGCCGCCGGCGACCGATCGGCTGGAAATGTATGACGCCGATTCCGAGGCTGTAAGGCGCCATAAGCAGGAAGCAGCACCATACATTTTTTGTAAAAATGGGACCCTATTACTAAGACTTTGCTGTCCGTCCGTCCGTCCGTCTGTCACCATGCTGTATTTCATGAACCATGATAGCTATACAGTTGAAATGTTCACAGATGATGTATTTCTGTTGCCGCTATAACAACAAATACTAAAAATTAGAAAAAGTGAAAAAATAAGAGGGGTCTCCATACAAAAAGTGTTTTTTTAAACGTGAAGAAACTAGCGCCATTTAGTATGATGGTACCGAATCCTTTGTACTAGCACCATCTAGTATGATAGTACGGAACCCTATATGTGCGGTTCTGAGTCGCACTTGGTAGTTTTTTTGATAGGTGTGTAAGTTAGAGCAAAAGTTAGGCTTATACGTTTCGTTTTTTAAATTACTGATTATAAATAAACAAAAAATGGCCGAAATTAGTTTTGTATGACAACACGTGAACGAAAATAAAATTATACTCATTAACATCATCGAAAAAACAAAAACGTATAAGTCTAGCTTTTGTTCTGACTGAAAACCTATCAAAATTGGTCCAAATTGGTTTACATTTAAGAGGTGAAAATCGTTAACGCTTTGTATGAAAAGTCGCAGCTTCACAATCCTCTTAAGGCACAGAGGAGTATTTATGCATCGGATGGAATGTGTTCGCTTCAGCCTTTTCACCGACAGCCCCCTATGCAGAGCGTGTATGGAGGCTGAGGAGACTGCTGCCCACATCCTACTTGATTGCGAGGGGCTGGCACAGTACAGGGTCGTGCACCTCGGTGACCCGAGGTCACTCCAGGAAGTCGTCGGCAACCTACGGGGGCTACTGGGCTTCTTGGAGGAGCTGGGCTGGCAGTGATGCCGGCCAATCACGCAAAATGGGCGCAGTGGTCGCCTGGTTGCGGAAATCAGCCCGCCCCTTACTTCAACTTCAGCCTTTTCAAGCGACTTCCAAAAAGGAGGAGGTTCTCAATTCGTCTGTATGTTTTTTTTTATGTATGTTACCTCATAACTTTGGACTGGGTGAACCGATTTTTATGATTCTTTTTTTAATTGAAAGCTAGTGCTTCCCGTGTGGTCCCATATAAATTTTATCAAAATCGGTGAAGTACTTTATTAGAACATTAACAAAAACCAAAAATAATAATGCAAAAATGTACTAAGTTGTTGCGATGGAAGTCTGTTTTTTAACGTGTTTAACGTTTTCAATTATAATAGCCGCTAATGGACGCCACCGATAGCGCTGTTAAGGTGGCCACATACAGGGCAGAAGTCGACACGATAGAAGAGGAAGGATAGCGATCCTCCAATCTGGCCAGCAACTCTTAAGATATTCGAGAACAACAGTTGGTTTCTGTTTTCTGTTCCTAGTTAGAATATTTTATTACATTTTATAATAAGTCATGTTTATTTTTATTAAATAAATTTGATTTATTATGTTAAATAAATTTTGCTATTTTCACTTTTGAGCAATGAAGGAGTGACGATGGTATTGTAATGGGAAAAAATCAAAGTTGCCATTTTGATGGGGATCGATTATGTATCTTACATTAATAGAGTCCATAAAACTAAAAAAACGTAATGTATTTGTGCGTGTCTATGTGCACACTTACTAATATATACTCAAGAACGAAACAAATTATGAACTAACTAGCTTTTGCCAGCGGTTTCGCTCGCGTGCACGTAGTTTCTATAACTGTCTCCGAGGGTACGCAGTGCGCGAGGCGCAAGCGGCTCGCGAGCTTGGTAAAAAGTAGCCTATATGTTAATCCAGGTCCTAATCTGTCTACCTATCATATTTCATTCAGATACGTTCATTAGTTTTTGTATGAAAGAGTAACAAACATTCATACATCCATATATTATGCAAACTTTCGCGTTTATAATATTATTAGTAAGGAAGTAAGGATGTATATTCAAGGGCGAGCAATTTTTGATTGTTTTTGGTCTGTAGGGGACCTCTTAGGTTGGCTAGCTTGATGAGGATTTTAGGGGATATGAGATGTAATCTCCCAAACCACTCATTTTATTTCAAAATTGTTTTCATCAATATTCAGGATGAACATAAGCTGAAAAAATGAATTTAAATTTCGCCAGTTGCACCGCACACCCCTGATATCCACGCGGGTGTCGATATACACGCAGGCGAAGCTGCGGGTTACAGCTCATATCCTATACATTATTAATGTTTTTCACAGTATAAAATAACAAAAATTATTAATACTTTTTTTTATCCTAGTAAATTGTGCCATGTTCCTTCTGCATCTTAAAGTATTAACATTTTAGAACACTTTAAAAAAACAACTATTATCAGGCTGTGGGCTGAAGAAAATTTTGTTTTATTGATGATCATTTCTGTTTGACATTGACAGGCTAAATTTTATTGGTAATCAAACAGCATTAAAAACCACAGTTATCAGTGCGAAAATTTCATTCATGGAAGCGTTCCAAAACACTTAACTTGCAGGTGAACAATCGGTTACCCTTGATTTCACTCAGGTCTGTTTTGAAACACCTTAGAATAAAATTCAAGTCGCTACAAGTGTTTTGTATGGTTTTGGAACAAATTCTTTTTTTATTTCTTATTACTTCCAATTCATTTAATCTTGATGATCATAATATTATGCTCTGACATTTTAACTCTAACAAAATACTGAAAATTGCATTCTGAAAATTGTACAATTAAAATACCTAAATGAATCTAAAATTTAAAACTAAACACAACGGGTTAACCTCTGGCTTGAGTCAACATACTAGTTAATATTTGTTATCCTGGAAAATGGAGATGGACCAGACACATAGCCATATAACCAGGACAAAAGATTGACACTACAAATAACAAAATGGAAAGGCCCAATAGGCAAGAGGAGCGTAGGTCAACAAAGGAAGAGATGGGTGGATGATATCAAGAACATAGCAGGAGGCTTTGTAAGACTCGGTTTGGTTGGTAATAGTCATATGTGATTTTCAGGTGATTTTCATAGCCCACCTGGCTAGCTACCACCATCTTATCTAAGTCCTGCTGCCAAAAATCAGTGTTAACAGCATTGAAGTATTCCGACTTGAAGATAAGATAGCTAGATCCCCATTGTGTTGGGGAACAATACAATCAAGTGAGATGATGCCAAGGGCTTATCAATTGTGAATTAATAAAAATCCATAAAGTGCCGGTCAAAACTGCGCACAAGGAACCCTTTGTGCATTATTTTATGTATCATTATACTAAATGGCACTAGTTTCTTCATGTTTCAAATAATACATGTTTTTGTATGGAGATGAGTCTTTTCAAATTTTTTGTATTTGTTGTTATGACGATGATGATCTATCCGACCGATATCGGTCATGGCCACCACTTCGAGTCCTAGAAGCGTGCGCTCGAAGATGGTTTATGTAGCCAATCTTCGCAGCAAAACTCCTCGCACACCGAGGGCATTTAATTATGCCACCCTCGTAATTGTACGAAATGGTCGCAGGTGGTCGGGCCTTTAACTGGTATCAAGGTCAGCTTTACGCTGATCCTCGAACTCGCACACTTGTCTATTCACAATTCTGCACCATTCAGGCCGTTCATTGAGTTTTTTTCATGTTGTTATACCGGCAACAGAAATACATCATCTGAAAATTTCAACTGTGTAGCTATCACACTTCATGAAATACAGCCTGGTGGGTGACAGACAGATAGACAGCGGAGTCTTAGTAATAGGTTCCCATTTTTACCCTTTGGGTACAGAAGCCTAAAAAGGAATGGATGAAAGTTGCCATAAACCAGGAAGAATGGTTCAAGTTGGAGGAAGCTTTCACCCTAGAAGGACTACACACCAGCAACAAATAAATTCAATTTTAAGTTTTTAGTTAAACAGTTCATTTTTAAATGTGTAGACAAATAAATCTTTATTATTATCATTGAAAATCCAGCAGACCGGAAGCCACTTACACATCTATTTATTTAAAATCTTTTTTATATTTCATATATTTCACACTGGTACTGGTACTGAAATTCCTATTTATTTAAAAATTTAATGAACTATGGAGAAAAGTCTTTTTTATATTTACTTCACATTGGTATTGGTACTGAAATTCTTCTAAAGGTTTTTAAGCCTCTTTTCTTGTACCTAATTATAAATATGTGTATTTATTAAAGGTTTTGGCAGTATTGGACGAAGTAACTAGTATCTCATCTGTGGTATTGGTATTAAAATTGTTCTAATTAGAATCAAATGTTATTAAGCCTCTTTTTAAAATATGGTTTATTTATTGGAATTATCATTGTAACTAGTTTGTAGTACCTTTTTACAATAGTGACTCCCCAATGAGTTTGAATGGTAGTAAGTATAAATTAAAGTCATACTAAGTAGGTAACTAGTTAATTATTAGTGTTTATTATTATTATGTTATTAACTAACAAGTACATAGAACAGGTAAAATAATTATTATTTTAGTTAGGTATATTCTACCAAGTTGCTGGATTGTCAATAAATTAAAATGATACCTCTATAAAGCCAAGACCAAAACAATAACATAGTTATACAGGTGTAGATAAGTAATCAAAACAAATAATGGTTGCATACATGCACCAGTGTCTAGATTATGATTAGGTAGGTTGCCCGTCTTTGTGGAGGTATTGGATGTATGAACTGTACAAGCAATGAGGAAAGCCAGGAGGCGGCGACTAGCGAGGTGGAACACGGGTGGGTGGTCGCAGTCGCAAGTCGACTGAGCGAGAGAGAAGCTAGGCGCCCGCCGGCCCCGGCCGCACCGGCCCAACGATTACCAGAAACTAGAAAACAACGATGCCAACGCTTCGTCATACCAAACCAGCCCAATGTAACCTTCATTCATCATCATCCTGTACCCTCTCTTATACAGTAGTTACATAGAAAATACAAAACACTTGTTACAAAATGTCAAAAAGTACGATGTTTTTAAAGAAATCGTTTACCTTTATTTATCTTCCAACAAAAGCTGTATGACCCCCTGGAGACAAATAAGGACTGCGGCGTGGGCACAGATTTTTTCAGGGCAATATTTACACTAATCAATCCACCGGGCTTCAGTGAAAAAAAGTTCGATATTTAGGCTCAAAAGTATTTGAAATTTACGCGAAAATGTTTATAAAATATGTCCGACTAAACATGGCGTCCAAAGATGTCCGACCAAATTCAATATGGCGAAGCAAAATGGACGCCCGTTCCGCGGCCGCTCGCAAAGGAAAGAACAAGGAAGGTAAAGCAACCACAGACGGAAGACAGTTTTTGACAGCTACCAATGTTGCCAAATTGAAAAAGGCAATTTCTTTTGTTTTTTGAAAATCCCAAGACGTTAATTTCAATAAGTAACTCTTGATCAAGTTAAATAGAAACTATCATAATTCCATTGTTCAGAATTTTTGTAATGCTTGAATTCATTTTTAATTACTAAATACAATACCAAAAGAATTTACATGTATATACGCTTTACCTATGCATGTACTGCCATCTACTGCAAAAACCACAAAGCTGTTATGCAATAGCGCCCTCTAGCCCAGTAGTAACTACAAATGTCATCTCGTTTTCCTCTTCCTGTGATTATCCAACACCTGTAAATAGTTTTTTCGTGAAAATTTTAGTTTTTGAGTGAATTTGCGATGGCGGTGAGGTTGTTTACTAAACTTAGGCTCATGCCCGAATTGCGCGGCGCCGGGGTCGCCAGTGCGGCAGCGGCGCAAGCTACATTGTCGGATTTCGATATGCAGCACAAAACCCCAGTTATCAGAAAACAAAAGCTCATCCCGAAGGCTCACTATGGTGGAAGACACGCTGTGACAATGCTCCCTGGTGGAGGGATCGGCCCTGAGGTCATGGGATACGTCAAACAGATTTTCAAGTGAGTTTTTTTCATGTAGGCGCAAGAGTGTTTCTGAGATAGTGTTGTGGATAAGTATGAGAAAGAATACACATTTTGTACTATTTAAAATCCAGTAACCTTATCGCCTGAATCGGAGGATACTGGGCGTCAAATCCGGTAGGACAGATTTTTTCTGAAGATGTTTGCCACTGTGCCAAATAACAAAAATAATAAAACATAGGTATACTCAAAAGAAAGCCTCTTAAAAGTCAGACAGATAGACAAACAGCATAGACTTAGTAATAGGGTACCATTATTTCGTATGGGATGTGACCCGGATGACACTGCTGAATAATATCCACATAGCTCAAAATCAAGCAGCCTGGAGAGCTGTGGTGGCACGAGCGACCCATGATGGTCACGTCCCTCAACTATGAAAATACGACAAAGAAGAAGAGATCTGGTATGGGACCCTAAAAAGATGTTTCTTTTGTTTTTGGTGATTTTCCCTGAGGGACTACTTTTTAATATTTATTATGTAGGACATTTTAAAGTAGACTAAAGGACAATGGTTTGGTATTTTGGTAGTGGGCTCCCGGGTCCTATATGCGTGCAGGTGTCGCTGGCTAGTCCAGCCAACCCAGCTCCTTTCAGAAGCACAGAAGTCTCCTGGGACATTTGCAGGCTTCTTGGAGCGACCCCATATCATTGAGGATTTTTACCCAGTGTTCGATCAGACCAGTGCATTCCAGGATCACATGACTGACTGTTTCATCTGTCTCAAGACATCCTCTGCAAAGAGGACTGTCTGCGAAATTCATGATGAATAGTTGCTTATTCAGGGGTAGGTGCCCGCTGATAGTACCCACAACTATACGAAGATCGCGTCTGTTGAGGCTGAGGAGTTTTCGGGTCAGTTATTGGTTTGAGTTGCATCAAAACCATTTTTGACTGTCTGTAGCTAGTTAGATTAGCCCAGCGGGCATTGTGTTGATGAACTGTGTGCAGCCTTGTCCATAGGCGTATTTGTCTAAAAAAGGATTGGCATGAGTGGAACGGGGCCAGCTACTGGAGTTCCGACCCCCTTTTAGCCAGCTCATCGGCTGCATCGTTCTCCAATGAGTTACTGTGCCCCTTTATCCATTGCAGGATGACCCTATTTGCTCCAGTGCAAGGTGACATTCGTAGATTAGACTGGAGTTCATGGTATTGCTCTCCAGAGCCAGAAGTACGGCCATGCTGTCTGAGAGTATCCTAATGCCGTAGTTGGTGACACCTCTTCATGACCGTGGTGGCAGCGTGGGTGATGGCAACACATTCACATTGGAATATGGAACTATGTTCACCCAATGCCAGTGATACGTGGATGTTCAAGTCTAATGAGAAGATGCCTGGCCCCGTACCAGACTCTGTTTTAGAGCCATCAGTGTAGATGCGGACCTTGTTAATACCCGATTGGTCCCCGTCTTCCTCGTAAAGTTGTATTCGATATGTTTATCGAACACATGTTTCGTAGGGATCCTATCACATGGGGCTTCTAAGAGCGGTTGAAATGTAACCGCCCTACTAAGCAGAGTTTGATGTGAACCCTCTTGATTGTGCCACAGGCCCAGATATTTGAGACGAATGGCCGCCATTGTAGCCTCTTGTTGGACAAAGAGGTCAAGCGGTGCCAGGTTTAGAATCATCTCTAGGGCTGCTGTGGGGGTCGATCGCATGAAACCTGTAATAGCAGAGCAGACCTGTCTCTGAAATCGTTGCAGGCTATTAATCACGGTGCTGAGTTCGGTCCTCGACCACCAAGCTATAGCACCATAGGTGATTATTGGTCTAATGACAGCTGTATAAAGCCATGTGATGATTTTTGGAGAAATACCCCAGGATTTGCCTAATAGCCTCTTACATTATGCAAGCCTTTTGTAGCTTGTGATCTATATGTCTATTCCATAACAATTTGCTATTGAGGATAACTCCCAGGTATTTGACTCGTTCGTTAGGGTTAGTGCTCGTTATTTCCCTGTCACATAACCTTTCTAAAACTTTAAGTAGAAAGAATGTGAGGTTATTTGGCCTGAATGATTTCGGCTGTGTGTATTCCCCCCTGCCGGGCTTAGGTATAAATACTACTTTGACTTCCCTCCATTGTGAAGGAACGTAGCGGTAGGCGATGCATCCTCTATAAATGTGCGACGAGATGGTTTATCAACGTTGCATCACACCATTTTAGCAGCCCGGGGAAGATACAATCTAACCCTGCCGCCTTAAACGGGAGGAAGCTGCTGATTGCCCACTTGACTTTTTCTAGGGTGACAATTCGGTGGGCCGTGGTCCAGTTTGTGTCCACTGGTGCGCTACGGTGTGCATCTTCCCAGGTCGAATCGTTCATATGAGACACCCGGGGAAGTACATCTGCAAAAGCAACCCGCAAGTTTAGAGTCTGTTTTGGTATATGTTCTTATGGTATAGGTATTCCAAGGTTGTGCTCAGGATCACTACACAAAATGTTTTTGACCCTGGCTGCCTGGTTGTTTGTTTCGATGTTACTACAAAAACGTCTCCAGCATTCTGACTTCCTGAGTCTTATACGCTTTTTGTATCGGTACTGAGCTTGTTTATATGCGGTCCAGTCGTGGTCCGCACAAGTATTTTTCGCCTTATTGAACAGTTTCCTTACCTTGTGACGAAGTCTATCGAGTACTGGGCCCCACCATTGCTGCCTATGGTCAGTCCTCGGTATCACAAGTGGGCATGTCTGCCTGTAGCTGTTGATTAAAGTGGATGTGAGATTATTAACGTGGTTGTCAATGTCGGAAACATTACCATAAACTGGTGTTGCAACTGCCTCGATCAAATTTTTCGCCGTCAGTACTCTGTACATAATGCGATCAATCTTGCGGGGATTGCGCCGAGGTTCCATGGGTTTGACTGTTAGAAGAAGATTGTATCTAATCCAGTGGTGATCGGACCACGATGCCTCATCAGACACATGCCAGTCTGAGATGTGTTAAGAAATTTGCTCCGACGCTAGGGTTAAATCGACAATTGTCTGAGCCCGGCGAGTGACGAAGGTCGCTTACGAGCCCCGATTGAGTCTTCGGACAAGGACAATGGTTTCGATTCGTTCGATCATGAAATTACGTAACCAATCTATGTAATTTTTATGGAAATAAATGCTTACCTGTTGTGTAAATCCCTTGGTTTTCTTTGAACATCTAGAAATTTATTATAAATTTTCACCTTTCACTGAAGAAAAATTTAATTGCATTTTTTCGCAAAGTATTTTAGAACTTATTATTGACACATAATTTACGTTACTTTCCCAGTAATTTGATATAAGACACTTATGAGACACTTCCTTTTTTCATTTCAAAATCATTATTTCACTTTACTACAGAAATTCGACATACAGAGAAAATGGCAGCTCGCGGAAACTCTTTTGCAATTATTTTTTTACCGACTTGGCATCAAGCAAAGCTGAATATTCCTGCTACAATCCGGTACCAAAGACATAAAGTCGACATCATTAAATACTTACCACTATGGTAATTTTATTATCATAGATAAAAAGAGTGCAGTTTGTGCGGCCTTATGAGGGAGAACGAGAGTGCACTTGAGAGGTCAAGGATAATAATTGGAATCCCTAAACATGTTAAAAAACCGACTTCCATCACAACAACTTAGTACACAGGACATCATCATATCAGCCAAAAAACATCCTCTGCTGGACATAGGCTTCCTTCAAGGATTTCCACAATGACCAGTCCTGCGTAGCCCTCATTCAGCGGCTTCCCTCGATCTTCACAAGGACGTCGGTCCACCATACAAAGAACAATTTTGCATTATTTTTTTTGTTATTGTTGATTTTCTAATAAATTACTATACACCAATTTTGATTAAATTTGTATGGGACCAATCTGGCAGCATAAACCTATCGAATAAATAAACACTGGTTAAATGCGGGACGGACTCGCGTAAACTAGGGTTCACAGTCTTTAAAAAAAATGTATAATTAAAAAAATATATGTTTACAGCTGAAGCCACTGGATGCGGGCAGCGCAGAACCGGTCGTCGTGGAGATCCTTTGGGAAGGCCTATGTCCAGCAGTGGACTTCCTTCGGCTGATATGATGATGATGTTTACAGCTAGTAATAGAACATTTTGTATGGAAAATCTGAACTTTTTTTAAATCCAACTGCACAGCTTAAGTTGGTCGACTATTACAACTAAACTAAGAAAGTCTACTAAGCCATGATAGTTTTCATTTTAAATTGATTATATGTCCTATTTTTTTTTCAGATGTCCTTTAAACAGTGGTTTAGATGGAAAAGGCGGGGCGACGCTTGACTTTAACAAAAATTAGCATTTAAAGCTTAATATTTCTAAATTGGTCGAAGACCTTGATCTTAAGACACTGCGGTATCTGGGACGTAAAGATATTGCGAAGCTTCCCGAACGCTGCCCAGCCGAGTTGGATTCGACGATTGATCTCTTTCTCGAAGTTGGACCTACCTAACTGGACTGTTTGTCCCAGGAATACATATTCGGTAACAACTTCGAGTGTAGAGCCTCCAACCTTGAGGCTGATGGGCCATCGAGCATTGTGCCTAAGTCTTCCATAGTCTCAGCCGTGACCACGATATCGTCAGCGAATCGAAGGTGGGTGATGTACTCGTCGTTGATATTGATGCCGAGTCCACCCCAGTCCAAAAGCTTAAAAACATCTTCCAGGGCGGCGGTGAACAGTTCCGGAGATATAACGTCTCCCTGTCTCACCCCTCGCTGCAGCTGGATAGGTTCCGAGTTTTGATCCTGGAGGCGAACCGATATGGTGGCGTTTTTATACAAACACTTCAGCACTTCGATATATCGATAGTCAATTTGGCACCTCTGGAGAGACTGTAACACAGCCCAGGTTTCGACCGAATCGAAGGCTTTCTCATAGTCCACGAACGCCAAGCATAGTGGCTGATTGTACTCTTCGGTCTTTTGTATAATCTGCCGCAGCGTATGTATGTGGTCTAAGGTACTAAATCCTTTTCGGAAACCGGCTTGTTAGTGTGCGCGTGTTGTAGGTTGCCAGGGCCAGAGGTCTTATGTTTTGGTAGCCTGGCATCTGCCGGAGATTCTTCGCACCCCGTGCCCCGCCGTTACCTTGACCGCTACCGGAGCCACCAATGTGTGTTGCCAGTGATGACGTACGGAACTGAGACATGGTCGCTTACTATGGGCCTCATAAGAAGGCTCAAGGTCACCCAAAGGGCAATGGAGCGTGCTATGCTCGGAGTTTCTCTGCGTGATCGAATCAGAAACGAGGAGATCCGTAAGAGAACCAAAGTAACCGACATAGCTCTCAGAATTGCTAAACTTAAGTGGCAGTGGGCGGGGCACATTGCTCGTAGAACAGATGGCCGTTGGGGCAGTAAAGTTCTCGAGTGGCGACCACGCACCGGAAAGCGTAGAGTAGGCAGGCCTCCCACTCGGTGGACCGATGACCTGGTGAAGGTCGCGGGAAGCCGCTGGATGCGGGCAGCGCAGAACCGGTCGTCGTGGAGATCCTTGGGGGAGGCCTATGTCCAGCAGTGGACTTCCTTCGGCTGATATGATGATGATGATTTTTGAATTGAAAAATGGTTGTAACAAACCCTCAGTACTTTTGAAAGAACTATTGAAAGATACCCCACACGATAGGGTACGTTACCGAAAAAAATTCACCCCCTCTTTACATGCAGGGAAGGTTTTTTTTTTTTTACAAGGTACACTAAATATTTTTTTTACAAGATTTTATTGTATACTTTGTTGGCGTGATTAGTATACCCATGCTATGCTAAATAACAGCTTTCTAGTAGGAATATTCTTAGCTGAGCCGCGCACAAAGGGATGGACAGACAGACATGGCGAAACTATAAGGATTCCTTGTTGACTTCGGAACCCTAGAAAAAAAACATGAAAATCGGTTTACCATCTGTGAAGTTATCGCGTAACAGAAATAATAAAAAAATATACAGTCGAGCACCTCCTCCTTTTTGGAAAATCGTAAAGGGTTAAGGGTTTACCAATTGTGAATAAAAAAAAAGGTTGTGTTTGGTGCTCGAGATCCAAAACTAGAATTATTCGTTAGGTCAAAATCATCTAAATTCTGCTAAACTTTAAAATTATCAGATTTGATGCACAGTCTGATGTGTATGGTTACTGTATTAACTATTACTGCTTCTGAGACATTTCAAAAACCTTAAAATAAAAAGTGTGTAATCGTCACATTACTTAAAATAAATATAGTTAAAACATACGCTATTAAAGCACGCAAAACTTAAAAGTGAAAAATAATTCTTAATGTAAGCTGAAAACAATAATGAGCGAAAAATACCATTGTGAAAAAGCGTGGGGCTTTTGTGCCATATTTTTCGTATAGCGAGCAACCACATTCATACTAGTATTTTTCGTTCATTATTGTTTTCAACTTATATTAAGAATTATTTTTAACTTTTAGTTTGCTGTGGTGAAGAGAGCGTCGGTGGCGTAATGGCTATGGCCGCCGCCTCCTGTCCGGGAGGTTGTGGTTCGAACCTGCCACGTACCAATGTGATTTGGAATTTAGATTTCATATGTACGTGTATTCGACGCTCTTAAGGTGAAGGAAAACATCGTGAGGAAACCTGCACACGCCTGCGAAGAAACTCGCAACCAACCCGCACTGGGCCCGCGTGGTCGACTAAGGTCCGATCGCCCTAATTCAGGGTAGGCTCGAGCCCCTCGGTGGGGACGTATATGAGCTGATATGAGTATGATGATGAGTTTGGTGTGCTTTAATAGTGCGCAAACTTCATAAATTCAAAATTAAATATCTCTGTTTAAAGTGGGTCAAAAAGTCAAAATTGAGTGTAAAGGAGTCGGTTACACACCATACAGGTGAAGCTAATAAAAGTGTGATTAAAAACGGAATTCCTGTTCTGTAAAAATTAAAATAGCAAAAAGCATTTTTTAATTAGAAGTCTAATGGATTTCAAATAAAAAGTACACCAGTAAATGTGTATACCCGAGGGCGTCATGCCTAATGGCTAGGGCCGCTACCTCCTATCCGAGAGGTCGTGGTTCGATTCCTGCCACGTACCAACGTGTTTTCGAATTTCAAAACATCATGAGAAAACCTGCACATGCCTGCGAAGTAACTCGAAAGTTGTGTGGGAAGTCGACCAACCCATACTAAGGCTGAGTGGTCAACTAAGGCCTGATCGATCGCTCTGATTCAATGTAGGCTCAAGCCCCTTGGTGGTGATGTAAGGAGCTGATATAATGATATCTGTGTTGAAATTTTCAGATATGTTGGCGCTCCCATTGACTTTGAAGAGGTGGACATAAGTGATAGTGTAAATGAAGATGATGTCCAGTACGCCATCACAACCATCAAAAGGAATGGTGTTGGATTGAAGGTAAACTACTCAGTATGGTTGGTGGGATCCCAGTGCATTATCTATGCCCCTTTTGCCTACTAACACCATTTTATCTAAGTCTTGCCATCAAAAATCAACGATAAACATTAAAATCTCAAATTCTTCAAGGCGAGAGTGAATAGGCATTATTTAAGTTTGCGTGTACCATCCTCGACTACATTGTCACTTACCATCAGGTGAGATATAGTCAAACGCACTCAAATTTTTAATAAAAAAAAACCATTGTTAAAAATAGAGAAATTTATTAAATATCAGACTGCATAAAAACATCACCCCTCATTTTTGGAAGTTCGAGTTATATATAATATATCCTTTGTTACTCACGCGATCAAGACCATTCTTATCACAACTTGCACACCAAAATCCATCAATCCAAGCAATGGACATACATACATACAGCCGAAAAACATTACCCTCATTTTTGAGCAGATGGGTAAAAAGAAATAACTACATAATTACATCATCATATCAGCCAAAAATCGTCCACTGCTGGACAAAGGCCTCCCCCAAGGATTTCCACGACGACCGGTCCAGCGCTGCCCGCATCCATCGGCTTCCCGCGATCTTCACCAGGTCGTCGGTCCACCGCGTGGGAGGCCTGCCTACGCTACGTTTTCGGAGTTTCTCTGCGTGATCTAATCAGAAACGAGGAGATCCGCAGGAGAACTAAAGTAACCGACATAGCTCACAGAATCGCTAAACTGAAGTGGCAGTGGGCAGGGCACATAGCTCGTAGAACAGATGGCCGATGGGGCGGTAAAGTTCTCGAGTGGCGACCGCGCACTGGAAAACATAATTACAAACTCATGTTTATTGCTGCATGTACGAAAGATCAACACTTGAGAATGGCTCAACTGATTTTCACTTTAGAATGGCTCAACCGATTTTCATTTGAGAACGACTCAACCAATTTTCACTTGAGAATGTCTCAACCAATTTTCATTTGAGAATGAATCAACCAATTTTCACTTGAGAATGAATCGACCAATTTTCACTTGAGAACAGCTCGACCGATTTGGCTGATTTTTTCCTGCATGTGATGAGTATATACTTAATCTGTAAGAACAACCAGTTGTTGTAAATCAAGCAAATAAAAATATTTTATTTCGTTAGGGTATACCTATAATAGTTCCCACTGCTGAGGCACAGATTGCTAAGCTTCGTGTAAGTTATACACCACACACGGGGACCAAGTTCGGATTGGTGGAGGTTCTAGGGCTAGCGGTGGACCCTACTGTCTGAAGGCATCTGACGCGGCAAAGTGACTGCCAGCTAGTTATAGCAAACGGCTTTAGCATGCTTTACGGAGCACGAAAACGACCGAGAAAAACGTCTCTAACACACGCTTGAGGTCTCCCAACCACGCATGTCGCACTTTCAACCGCCTCCGTGGTGTAATGGTTAAATCCCTTAGCTTCACATCAGGAGTTCTCGGGTTCGATTCCCGGCGGAGTCTAACTTTGTATGACTCGGTTTGGTTGGTGGAAGGGTATTTTTTAAGCCTGCCTGGCTAGCTCTATCATCTTATCTAAGTCTTGCCGCCAAGCGTCAATGTTAACAGAATTGATATGTTCCGGCTTGAAGATAATATAGTCAGTTCCCCATTGCAAGCTTGCTTCCATCTTCGGCAGGTGAGATGATGTCAAGGACTTATTATTATTATGGATAAAAAAAGCTTAGCTACGACCACTGTCTTTAATTTTATTTATTTTTCAGGGCAACATCGAGACGAAATCGGAAGCGTCCTACGTCACCTCTCGCAACGTGGTCCTCCACAACGAGTTGGACATGTATGCCTATGTGTTGAACTGCAAGTCCTTCCCAGGCGTCGTCACGAGGCATAAGGACATAGACGTTGTTATTATCAGGTTAGCTTGTTCCAACGTTTTTATTATCAGGTTAGCTTGTTCCAACGTTTTTATTATCAGGTTAGCTTATTCCAACGTTTTTATTATCAGGTTAGCTTGTTCCAACGTGTTATTATTATAAGGTTAGCTTGTTCAAACGTGTTATTATCAGGTTAGCTTGTTCCAACATGTTATTATCAGGTTAGCTAGTTCCAACGTGTTATTATCAGGTTAGCTTGTTCCAACGTGTTATTATTATCAGGTTAGCTAGTTCCAACATGTTATTATCAGGTTAGCTAGTTCCAACGTGTTATTATTAGGTTAGCTTGTTCCAACGTGTTATTATTATCAGGTTAGCTAGTTCCAACGTGTTATTGTCAGGTTAGCTTGTTCCATCGTGTTAACGCATAAACAATGAAAATCGGGTTCTACTGATTTCATACAAACTGTAACAGAAATATCCCAGGCAATGTTGAGCAGTGTATACATATACACTCGAAAAACATAACCCTATTTTATGAGAGTCGGGTAAAAAACAAAGAGTTGTAGAAAGCATGTGCAAAAGTTATATCAGTGTTTACATGTACATATTTGTATGTATTTTAATAATTTTGACAACCTGTTTTGCTGACTCTATGACGAAGTCAATCTTTTTTTAACAATCTGATTTTTTTTTTTTTTTTTACTTTTTGTCATTGGTTGTTTTGTTTTTTTTAAAATGGTCATTCAATTGCTATTCTGTTCATCGATACTTTCTATTTTCCATATATTTACGTTTATTCCTTGTTTTCCGACTTTTCTGTTTTTATTGGGTTATTCACCTCTTCATTACTCGTACTTTTTATTTAAATATTATATAGTTCAGTGTTGGTGGTGTAATCATATTATTTTATTGGGTTACAACGAACCCTGCCCCTCCCTCCAGAACCTACTCCGTTCTTGTGCGCGCATCGGCGTAGTTGGAGGGTACGCCCAACGCCGCAACTCTACCAAATGTACTTGCCACCATTTTAAAATATTTTCAGTAACTGCACACGGGTAGTACCAGATTTTATTATTGTCAGTAAACTTGAATCCTTCGTTCCTCAGACAAAACACAGAGGGCGAATACGCCATGTTGGAGCACGAATCAGTGCACGGCGTGATCGAGTCTATGAAAGTGGTGACAGCGGACAACTCGGAGCGCGTCGCTCGGTTCGCCTTCGAGTTCGCCAAGCGCAACGGCCGCAAGAAGGTACGCTACACTTAGGTGTGACTGAGTCCAAGAAGAAAATACACTATACCTATGACCGAGTCCAAGAAGGTACGCCACACTTATGTATGACCGAGTCCAAGAAGGTACGCTACACTTATGTATGACCGAGTCCAAGAAGATACGCCACACTTATAACCGAGTCCATGAAGGTACGCTACACTTATGACCGAGTCCTAGAATGTACGCTAAACTTATGACCGAGTCCGAAAAGCTACGCTACACTTATGTATTACCAAGTCCAAGTAGGTGTACACTACACTTACATATGTATGACCGAGTCCAAGAAGGTACCCTACACTTATGTAGACCGAGTCCAAGAAGGTACGCTATACTTATGTATGACCGAGTCTAAGAAGGTACGCTACACTTACAGCGGTGGTCATATAATTAAGAACGATAAAAGTTAAGAGGCCAATTTAATTTTGTCACCAGAATAAATTGTACATTGTACGTCCAGATTTGAACCCGGTACCTCTGGTTAGAAGGACCAAGCCGTTACCGGTTAGCCACCGACGCTTTGTATAAGCGCTTTGTATAACACTTATGTTTAACCGAGTCCAATTAGGTACGCTACATTTACATATGTATGACCGAGTCCAAGTAGGTACCCTTTGTTTGACCGTGTCCAAGGAGGTACGCTACACTTATGACCAAGTCCAAGAAGGTATGCTATACTTATGACCGAGTCCAAGAAGGTACGCCACTCTTATGACCGAGTCCAAGAAGGTACGCTATACTTATGACCGAGTCCAAGAAGGTACGCTACACTTATGTATAACCGAGTCCAAGTAGGTACGCTACATTTACATATGTATGACCGAGTCCAAAAAGGTACCCTACACTTATGTATTAATATGTATGACCGTGTCCAAGGAGGTACGCACCACTTGTGACCGTGTCCAAGAAAGTACGCTATACTTATGACCGAGTCTAAGAAAGTACGCTACACTTATGTATAACCGAGTCCAAGTAGGTACGCTACATTTACATATGTATGACCGAGTCCAAAAAGGTACCTTACACTTATGTATGACCGTGTCCAAGGAGGTACGCTACACTTATGACCGAGTCCAAGAAGGTACGCTACACTTATGTATGACCGAGTCCAAGAAGGTACGCTACACTTATGTATGACCGAGTCCAAGTAGGTACGTTACACTTTTGACCGAGGCCAAGAAGGTACGCTACACTCATAACTGGTGATGTAACGTGAAAAAAAAATCGACTCGTTGTGTGTGAAGTCGACCAACCCGCACTGGGCCCGCGTGGTCGACTAAGGCCCAGTCGCCCTAATTCGGGGTAGGCTCGAACCCTTCAATGGGAACGTATATGAGCTGATATGATTAGTCAATTTTTTTTAATGGTGCTAGATGACTGATTGTTTTGTAAATAGTAAATAAAAAAACCGGCCTAGTGTGACTCGGGGTCACACAAACATGTTCTGCACCAAACATTTAACTACTAACAGAACAAGTCCTGTCAGTGCATAGGAAAATGTTCAGGAATTTAGAAATTTCGTTTTTCCTGTGGGAATTGAAGGATTTTAGATTTTCCTGTAATCTATGCATTCAATCCCATACACTGCGATTTTTTTCAAACTTTTACGCCCAATAGTTTCGGAGATAGGGGAATATTCACCTATTTTCTTAAATAACTTCAAAACGATTTATCTTAAAATTATAAAAAATGTATGAGATTTTTACAACAAGCCCTTCCATTTGATTGTCACACAAAATACTTTAAAAAAAATAAAAAAAACCCTAATTTACCCCCCAAAAGTGGCTACCATGTTTAAAATTCAAATATTTACGTTAAACGTCCGTCTTTAGGTCATTGACTTAAATATTTACTTATATTAAATATTAAATTTGTTGTTGATATTCAGTCAGCCTATACGCACGAAGCGATACGCTTCCTCATTTATTATGCGGACAGCGATGGAGTGGAACTCCTTGCCTGCGTCTGTGTTTCCCAACTCCTATAATTTGGGGATCTTCAAGGCGAGAGTGAATATAATATTATATGAGTTTGCGTGTACCATCCTCGACTACGTCGTCACTTACCATCAGGTGAGATATAGTCAAACACACTCAAATTTTTAATAAAAAAAATTAACTTAAATATGTCTACCTTTCAAATAAATGGGTCCAGTAGTTTCCGAGTAAATTGCCTGTGTTTTGTGTGTGTAGTCGACCAATCCGCACTGGGCCCGCGAGATCGACTAAGGCCCGATTGCCCTAATTCAGGGTAGGCTCAAGTCCCTCGGTGGGAACGTAAATGAGCTGATATGATGATGATTTATTTTTTGTAATTTATAAGTAAGTATTGTAAGTTAAGATAGCCAGTTCTCCATTGCGTTGGGGGAATCTTGGTAAGCCCGCTTCCATCTTCGGCATATCGCCACTTACCATCAGGTGAGATGATGCCAAGGGCTTACCAATTGTGAATTTAAAAAAAAGACATTTTGTATGAAAGTTTCAGCCGGCGACCTTTTTACGGTTCAAAAGATACAGCCCTTTTTCTTAAAGGTCCGGACCATAACCCTAGGGAACCCTAAAAAGTATGCGTTTACTTGATCCTATGGTAACATCACGTACCCTCATCATCCACAGGTGACCACGGTCCACAAAGCCAACATCATGAAGCTGTCCGACGGCCTTTTTCTGGAAACGTCGAAACGCCTAGCCAAGGAGTACCCTGAGATTGAGCACAACGACATGATTATTGACAACTGCTGCATGCAGCTGGTTTCCAAGTGAGTCACATTTTTACCCTACTACAATATGAAGGGTTCCGTACCCTACATAGTGTCCCTGCGGGCCGATCTAGCGTGCTTCTTATTTTTGATGTGTAACATCTTTGCTCTCGCTTTCCTGCAATTTGTGGGAGTGATTTCGTGAAATGGGACGGAAATGTGTCCCATGGGACGGAAATATGTCCCATTTTAACAGGAAGTCGCGTTTTTTCAGGCTTCAAAAGCGCGGAAAAGGCAAAGGTATCTATGACCATACAGCCTAGTCTGCCGTATCTTTGCCGTCCTTTAATAAAGTATTTTGTCACATGTTACACATCATATGCGAGTACTGTAGGTCTCGCTCCAATTTTTTTATTTTATTTACAATTGGTAAACCCTTGGTATCATCTCACCTGATGGTAAGTGACGATGATGCCGATGATGGAAGCGGGCTTACCAAGATTCCCCATTGCTATGGAGAACGGGCTATATAGTCTTCAAGCCGGAACACATCAATGTTGTTAAAACTGATGTTTGGCGGCAAGACTTAGATAAGAAAAACAACAACAACGTATTTTGGTTATTATTTGAATACTATCCTTTTACCGCGGCTTCGCCCGCGTGGAAATCGTTTCCATGACTGTATATCTGGTGTCATTTCCGCGGCTTTGTTCGCGTGGAAATCGTTTTCATGACTGTACATCTGGTGTCATTCACGTATCACAAGCCGAACGCTTGAGTGCTTTAGACCACACAACTGAAGTAAAACTTATTAATAAATTACCGCCCATTTAGTCGGGTGAGTTAAGTCTATTGCATTTCCTCACAGACAATCGACCGAATTGGAACACCTCTTGTAACATCCTGGAAGCCTAGTACTTTTAATGCATTCACACTTAACTTACTTAACATAATAAAACAACTTAACATAACTTAAGTACAAGCACAACTCTTGCTTGCACGCTCGGCTCGGGCTTAACGTGACAACGACGTCACACTGGCGTAACGCGACAATGACGTCACACTGGCGTAATGCTATAATGGCGTCACACTTTTTCGTGAATGCAGCCCGTGTCATCAATTTATAAAACGTTATCACATCAAAAAATATCGTGGCTGTTGGAACCAACTCCGTGGCTGTTGGAACCACCTCCGTGGCTGTTGGAACCACCTCTCTGTAAGAAAATGTAATGAGAAAACACAAGTGACCCTTATTTTGTTTTGAATAGTATATAAAGCTTGTAAAAATAAACGTACTACGTCGTTCCGCAGACCCCATCAGTTTGATGTGATGCTAATGACGAACCTTTACGGGTCGATCGTGTCCAACGTGGTGTGCGGACTTATCGGCGGCGCCGGGTTGTTGTCTGGAAGGAACTACGGCGACCACTACGCCGTGTTTGAGCCTGGCACCAGAAACACTGGTAAGATTTTCAATAGATCCATGATCTATGACCCATTAATTTCGTCACATCCGTCTGTGTTACAGTAAATTTTTCTTCACACCTGTTCGAAACACGATAATTGACTTTAAAGGCTAGCGGGATCAAAATTCAAGTTTGTTCCCGAGGGAGTTTGAGTTTTCTCTTCTGATTGGTCCGTTGAAAGCCTCTATATGTGTATATATAGCCGAAGGACGTCCACTGCTGGACAAAGGCTTCCCGCAAGGATTTCCACGAGTCACGACGACAGGTCCTGCGCTGCCCGCATCCAGCGGCTTCCCGCGACCTTCACCAGGTCATCGGTCTACGGAGTGGGAGGCTGCCTACGCTACATTTTCCGAGGTGAGGTCGCCACTAGAGAAATTTACTGCCCCAACGGCCATCTGTTCTAAAAGCTATGTGCCCTGCCCACTGCCACTTCAGTTTAGCAATTCTGAGAGCTATGTCGGTTACTATGGTTCTCCTAAGGATGAATGTCTACATTCGATTTTCTTTTTCTCATAGGTAGTGATTTGTCATTTAGTCATTTTGTTTTCGGGTGGCGTGTAGTGAGCTTCGGTGGCGTAAAGGCTAGGGCCGCCGCCTCCTGTCCTCCTTCTGTGGTTCGAATCCTGCCACGTACCAATGTGATTTCGAATTTAGATTGCATAATTATGTACGTTTATTCGACGCTCTTACGGTGAAAGAAAACATCGTGGGGAAACCTGCACACGCCTGCGAAGAAACTCGAAGGTTGTGTGTGAAGTCGACCAACCCGCACTGGGCCCGCGTGGTTGATTAAGGCCCGGTCGCCCTAATTCAGGCTGGGCTCGAGCCCCTCAGTGGGGACGTATACGGGTTGATATGAAGAAGAAGTATATTGAATTCCTCGCGAAGATCAGGATTCTTCTTTAGAATGCTTTGTTTCGCTTAGAATTCAAACTAACGCCTCCGATGAACAAAATATTGCTTTGGCCCCTTGTTACACAAATAAATCTACTCTGCCACTATTAGACCTACAATAAGCCTACAGGCCGTATGGCTCCCGGCTTTGAATACCGCCATTCCATCTCTTCCCGGGGTTGTCGTAAGAGACGCCTAAGGAATTAACCGGAGGAAAGGCACCAGCGTCCTCTCTGTGCTGTCCCACCCGCCTGCCAAGCGTGGCGATTACGGCAAAAACCTGTAGCACGACTTAGATAGGTATGGTAGTATATAGAGCGTGGGTTTGAAATAGATGCGTGCTAACAGGTAATGGGAGTTTATTTATGAAGTAAAAGACCTAAAAAGAACATAGAAATAGTAAAAACATAATACACTTAAATTTAAAATACAAATCACAAAAAATATAATTCAATCTTACCAGTAATGGGTCTTTTGGAGAGAATCCAGGTATTAAATAATGAATTATGTTAAAATTTATTGGAAGATGGCAAAACAATGCTGGATGATCGAATTTTTGGTTTTTGAAATCAAATGTCAGCGCATGCGTAAAAAAATAAATAGATGGAATGAAAAGGATATCGATTTTTGAAGGATATCAAAGAATTCCGGATTTTGAAAAACACATGTGTCACTTTTTGCTTCAAAATGTGTTATGTACCAGCGCATGAGAAAAAGATGAAATATATCAAAGAGAAGAAGAAGAAATAACAGCAACGCGTTACCGCGTTACAATCTTCGGCATCATCGTCACTTAGTCAGATGAGATGATGCCAAGGGCTTACCGATTGTGAATAATTTTAAAAAAATCATTGTCAAATAGCCCACCGAGAATTCTCTGGTGTGTGGGCGGGCTCTTCTCATCCGTAGAAACGAGCTAATGGCGACTTTAAATGATCGCATCCTTAGCGAGATCGAGGGGCACGAGTTCGTAATACATAACTAGGAACCTCATATTTTCGCCATGGCTAACTGTCTGTACGTTCGGTATGTCACAGATGTTTTACTTAATTACTATTACAGCTATCAATGGTGATTTGTTCGTTTTCGTTTGACTTGATTGGCATTCTCCTCATCCCGAAAAAGTCCCGTTTCATATCAAGCGCGTAAGCGTTTCCTGTGAGCGTTTTTATTTAGGATCTTTAATTATTAGTCCCGTTTCATATCAAGCGCGTAAGCGTTTCCTGTGAGCGTTTTATTTAGGATCTCAAATTATTAGTCCCGTTTCATATCAAGCGCGTAAGCGTTTCCTGTGAGCGTTTTTATTTAGGATCTCAAATTATTAGTCCCGTTTCATATCAAGCGCGTAAGCGTTTCCTGTGAGCGTTTTTATTTAGGATCTCAAATTATTAGTCCCGTTTCATATCAAGCGCGTAAGCGTTTCCTGTGAGCGTTTTTATTTAGGATCTCAAATTATTAGTCCCGTTTCATATCAAGCGCGTAAGCGTTTCCTGTGAGCGTTTTTATTTAGGATCTCAAATTATTAGTCCCGTTTCATATCAAGCGCGTAAGCGTTTCCTGTGAGCGTTTTTATTTTGGATCTCAAATTATTAGTCCCGTTTCATATCAAGCGCGTAAGCGTTTCCTGTGAGCGTTTTTATTTTGGATCTCAAATTATTAGTCCCGTTTCATATCAAGCGCGTAAGCGTTTCCTGTGAGCGTTTTTATTTAGGATCTCAAATTATTAGTCCCGTTTCATATCAAGCGCGTAAGCGTTTCCTGTGAGTGTTTTTATTTAGGATCTCAAATTATTAGTCCCGTTTCATATCAAGCGCGTAAGCGTTTCCTGTGAGCGTTTTTATTTAGGATCTCAAATTATTAGTCCCGTTTCATATCAAGCGCGTAAGCGTTTCCTGTGAGCGTTTTTATTTTGGATCTCAAATTATTAATCCCGTTTCATATCAAGCGCGTAAGCGTTTCCTGTGAGTGTTTTTATTTAGGATCTCAAATTATTAGTCCCGTTTCATATCAAGCGCGTAAGCGTTTCCTGTGAGCGTTTTTATTTAGGATCTCAAATTATTAGTCCCGTTTCATATCAAGCGCGTAAGCGTTTCCTGTGAGCGTTTTTATTTTGGATCTCAAATTATTAGTCCCGTTTCATATCAAGCGCGTAAGCGTTTCCTGTGAGCGTTTTTATTTAGGATCTCAAATTATTAGTCCCGTTTCATATCAAGCGCGTAAGCGTTTCCCTTGAGCGTCTGTTTCGCAACGACAACCAACTACTGTTTTTTTTTATTGATGTGAAATTTCTATATAGACGGGGGGTATTAAGATTTTTCTGTCACGAAAAAGCGTTACGGCCGCGTGGAGGGGCTTGTCCGTAGAAGTGACTCTTCAATGTGGCCCAGCACACATTTCGATTTTTTATTTATGATCTCAAATTATTAATTTTCACGAGGTTTTTTCATAATTTTCTCATGTTTAGTTATCAACGCGGACAAAGTTGCGGACAACAGCTAGCTCTATATTAAATAAAGAGTAACTTCTTAAAATATTACTGTTGTTTTTAACACGTGTATGTTGGTGTGCAGGCGGCGAGGTAGGGCGTCGCGGAGTGCGGGCGGTGCAGCGAAACAGGGAAACGCGCGCAGCTGCGCCGGCCTCGCTATAGGTTATCTCGTCCCACTAACTTATGCACGAAGTTGTCAGTCTATACCTAGTTTATCTATGCCGAAGTCCAAACTAATGTCGACATAGTGTTATACATATAAATCTTTATATATATATATAAATCTTTTTTCCCATTAACAGGCACAGCCATAGCCGGCAAGAACATCGCCAACCCGATAGCCATGATCAACGCTTCCGTCGACATGCTGGAGCATTTAGGCCACCACAGCCACGCGAATTTGATCCGCAGCGCCGTCCACAAGACTGTCAACATTGATAAAGTCATGACCCCCGACGTGGGGGGCACCGCTAGCTCCACTGACGTTGTCAATGCTATTATTGCTAATATTGGTCATTAGAAAACCATGAAAAAATATGGAAAGGTCATTTAACATCTTCCCCTAAAAGGTCACTTTATACCGAGCTCTGAAAGGTCATACCCTGTGGGAAGGTCATTCTGTTCCTTGCTCTAAAAGGGCATTGTATACACCACCCTATAATTTTATTCCCTGCTGTAAGGAAATTTTATACCCTGGTTACCTTGCTCTAAAAGGGCATTGTATACCAAGCTCTATAATTTTATTCCCTGTTGAAAGGTCATTCTTTACCTTGTTCTAAAGGAGCATTGTATACACCGCTCTATAATTGTATTCCCCGCTTTTTATACCCTGGTTACCTTGCTCTAAAAGGGCATTGAATACCCTGTTCTATAATTTTATTCTCTGCTTTAGGATGTTATAATTTCGCTCGACTAAAAATAATTTTGTACCCTTTTAGCAGTGCCATGCATCACAGTTACTTTGTTCATTTAAGTAACAGTAATCAGTTGAAAAAGGTCATTTTATACCCCGCTCTAAAAGGCAATAACCTGCTCTAAAGGTTTTTTGTACCTTTCTGTAAAAATTAATTTTACTCCTTGCTCTAAAAGGAACCTAGAATCCCAAGTGATCCTAGATCTGTGTTTTATATTACCATTTTCATAGACAAAAAGTACTTATGTATAAATGTATTATGTATTTTTAAGTTTTTTTTTATGTGTGTTCATTTAACTTCATTGACCCCGTGATACATCATTTATTGTTAAAAAAAATAGTACATATATGCCAGTGTAAATATAAAACAAAACTAGCTTAGAGTACTCGAAATAGAAAATTCAAATACTATTGCAAGTATTTAACAATTCGTATTTATTTATTTATAAACTTGTTGAATCGTTACCGAAACTTTGTATTACGTAATCGTTATTATTTATTGATTGTAGGTTTAATAAACGGTAATTAATTACCACTGCCAGTGATTTTGATTTAACACCCTTCTATACTGGATGATGAAAGGTGCTATTTCAACGGCGACTGCAGAATGCAAGATACGCTACTGATTTGTATGAATTTATATGAAAACTAGCTGTTTCCCGCGGCTTCACCCGCGTGGACAACGTTTCTATTACTTTTCGAGGGTGCGCAGTGCGCGAGCCGCAAGCGGCTCGCGATCGTGAAAACTCAGGTAGCCTATGTCCTTTCTCAGGGTCTAAAGATTGTCTGTGCCAAATTTCGTCAAAATCGGTTGAGAAGTTTAAGCGAGAAAGCGTAACAGACAGACAGAGTTACTTTCGCATTTATAATATTAGTAGGGATAACTAGGCTTCACCCGCGCGGGTAACGTTTCTATGACTTTTCGAGGGTGCGAGTGCGCAAGCCGCAAGCAGCTCGCGAGCGTGAAAAAAAGTGGCCTATGTGTTAATCCAGGTCCAAATCTGTCTACCTACCAAATTTAAGCCAGATCCGTTCAGTATTTACGTGAAAGAGTAACATACATGCATTCTTACACTTTCGCGTTTATAATAGTAGGATTCCGAGCGTGGCGGCACTGTCGCTGCGATCGGTAGTAGGTACCTGTAGTAGTGTCACCGGCCGCAATGAAGTGCCGCCGCCGGCCGCAACGTCTGCGGTCGCAGTTGGAATAGCAACATGAGTGCCAAATAAACCGTACAGCCACGCGGAGCATTCTTTCTCGCAAAGCCTTCACCGTCTGTCGTTGTCGGGCATACACAAGTCAACAGTAAACATTACACTTACATAGTTGCAAAGAACAAAGCTAGGTAAGTATATCAATGAAAAATTTACAAATAATTTGGGTTTGTATGGGAGGTACCTTACTCAGTATTTTTTCTGGAACAATAAAGTACCCAGTGTAGTTGGCCTTACTGAGTCCTTATTACTTACAAAGTTTCATTAAAATCGTTAGAGCCATTTTGAGAAAAAAGTAACTAACAACCTCGATTTGTATGGGAGGTACCTTATAGCGATTTTCTTGGAACAATAGACTACTGCGTACTGTAGGACATATACAATTATAGTAACATACAGAGTTTCATCAAAATCGTAAGCCATTTTTGAGTAAAAAATAAAAAGTGACTTATTATTTTTTACCCTGAAATCAAGATAGGGATAATTTAAAAAAAAAACTCCTGAAGATACAAAAATAGTACCTATTCCCGTAACCCAAATCTCACCCCAATCCGTCAAGTAGTTTGGGGACTAGAGCACCGGCGGACGTGTACAGACACACACACACATTTTAAATTCTTTTGTTTTTTTAGACTAATAGCGTAGACAATCGATCCCACTTCGATTTGTTTTTGCTGTTTTCTTCACTCCTTCGTCGCTCCCTGGCCTTGGCTACTTTTTACCACCAAATCAAATATAGAAGATAAGTTGATTTGACAAATATAACATGACTTGTACGAGGGCGGTTTGATAAGTCCATGACTTTGGAAAGAAGAAACACTCTTTTTACATATATATTTTTTTATTTTTCTACATAATCTTCTTTCAACTATACGCACTTAGTCCAGCGATGTTCCAACCTCTTACACCCATCAAAAAAATATTTTTTGTCAAACCCTGAAAAATAGGCCTCAGTTTCGGCTACCACCTCTTCGTTTGACGAAAATCTTTGCCCGCCAAGCCATTTCTTCATATTTAGGAAGAGGAAAAAGTCGCAGGGGGCTAAATCTGGCGAATACGGAGGGTGTGGCAATAATTCGTATCCTAATTCGAAAATTTTTGATGTCGCGATTGCAGACGAGTGGGCCGGTGCATTATCCTGATGAAATAAAAATTTTTTTTCTTTGCTAGATGCGGTCGTTTCTTAATCAACTTTTCATTGAATCTATCTAACAATGCAGCATAGTAAGCTCCGGTTATTTTTTTTTTTTAAATAAATAAATAAATAAATTTTCTGGGACAAATCACACATGGTCATCTGGTCCCAAAGTAGGAAATGGGTCCCAACTGCTACAATTTTACTTGAGTTGGTTAAGTGCAATCGGGTATGACGACCTTCTTGTTTTAGGGTTTTTAATTTCCAAATTACACAGAAACGCAGGCGGGCTTTTTAGTTTTTTAAATTACCGTTTTTTATTTTTTATCATGTCAACTCATATACGTCTACCCTGAATTAGGGCGATCGGGCCTTAGTCGACCACGTGGGCCCAGTGCGGGTTGGTCGTCTTCACACACAACCTGCGAGCTTCTTCGCAAGCGTATGTAGGTTTCCTCACGATGTTTTCCTTCACCGTAAGAGCGTCGGATAAACGTACATATGAAATCGAAATTCAAAATCACATTGGTACGTGGCAGAATTTGAACCACGACCTCCCGGACAGCGGCGGCAGCCCTAGTTAATTACAATTGGTAAGCCCTTGGCATCATCTCACCTCATGGTAAGTGACGATAATGCCGAAGATGGAAGCGGGCTTACCAAGATTCCCTAACGCAATGGAGAAGTGGCTATTTTATCTTCAACCCGGAACACATCAATGTTGTTAACACTGATGTTTGGCCAGATTGTTTGGTCAACAAATACCGCTTGCTGCAATTCTCCGGAAAATATATTTTGATATACCCAGTGTCACTCTCACAGTAAATACGTATCTAACGAAACCCCTCAAGCTAAAATCCATCGAGCCCGTCTGGCTGCAGAGCGGGCCAAACATTTGAATTTGGCGCCAAAAATCCGCCATATTTTTTTTTGATATACACAATCTCACTCACACAGTAAATATGTATCTAACGACATCCCTCAAACTAAAATCTATCGAGCCGTTCAGGCTGCTGTGCGTGCCTAAAATTGGAATTTGGCGCCAAAAATCCGCCATTTTGTTTTTTTTATTTTCATATACCCAGTGTCATTCTCACAGGAAAAACGTATCTAACGACAAGCCTCATGCTATAATTCATCGAGCCGTTCAGGCTGCAGAGCGTGTCAAACATTTGAATTTGGCGCCAAAAATCCGCCATTTTGTTTTTTTTTATTTTGATATACCCAGTGTCACTCTCACAGTAAATACGAATCTAACGACACGTCTCAAGCTAAAATCCATCCAGCCGTTCAGGCTGCAGAGCGTGCCAAACAATTATACATACAAACATACATACATACTTACATACATACTCTCGAAAAACATAACCCTCCTTCTGGCGCAGTCGGGTAAAAAGAACGGCGTGCGCTTCGTAGTGAGTTTCCAAATATGAGACGACAAAAAAAATATTTTAAAAGTTTTTACTCAACCTTAACGTCATTGAGTTGTCAAACTGCCCTCGTATGTAAAAAGTAGCCAAGTCAAATATTAAACTTCAATTTAACATACCTAATAAGTTCTTTACTTTGTCTTAATTTTTTGACAGTTAAATTTCAGAATTTATAATTTTAATTATCAAACACTGCTTTAGCAGTGAAAACATAGAAAAGTAGAGTTTTATATTTGTGTATAAAGTTATTTATTCTTATAAGTAGATTTCAGGATTATCCGCAGTACTTGGCACCCATTTAGATTTCAATCCTTTTTTCGGCGTAGTGTACAACCAAAACCAAGCATATTTTTAGTATTGAACTTGGCTAACATTTTTCACATTAATGTTTTTGGTAGGATATCATTACTTTTTGTAAAGAATAGAAAGTACACAAGGCTAATTTAGCATGAAAAAAATCTTCCTATAATAAGTAATAGACTTAACTCCTTTTAATACTTTCATAAACTTTCTAATAATTATAATAAAAAAAAATAGAAATAACAAGCAGAACTTACAACGGATAGTAATATATTTTTAGCAAGAATATACAATAATTTGGCAACAGAATGATGAATTACCTACATGTAGAAATTATTATGAATTCAATTATTTACAACCTAACCTAAAAGCAATGAGCAAGAAAACAAGCAAAATTTACGACGGATGATAATATATTTCGCAAGATTTTTTTTTGTTTCCCAGCGATAATTAAATACCTACGTGATAAATGCTTGAACGAATTAAATAATTAATTTAATAGTTTTTCAAAATACTCTCCATTAGTCTCTATACAACGATTCATTCGTCTAAACCAAGATTTATAGCAATGGCGGTACTCTTCCTTCGGGAGGTCCTCAACCGCTGCAATGAAAGCATTCCGAGCATCCTCAGGGCTATGAAAATGAACACCACGGAGTCCAAGCTTCACTCATTCGATTGGCTCATTTGTTGAATTTCTAAGGTCTTCAAAAACTCTTGAGTAATTTTGGCTTTGTGCGGTGATGCAATGCAAAAAAAGCCCTCGCAGCCCTGTTTTTGGACGCTTTTGCCGTAACGCGTCAAACACAATTAGTAAACACTTTCGCTGTACCATTGAGCATTGACAGTTAATTGATTTTCTAAAGAAATTGTTGCTACATGACCACTCGCACTAAAAAATGTGGCCACCATTTTCTTCCCCACGCTGCGTCCTCGTTTGACTTCCCGCAGAGGCTCTTCGTCCGGAAAGACCCAAACCATCGACTGCCGCTTAGTGAGTGGGTCATATTGGTAGATCCAACTATCGTCTCCAGTAATAATATTAAATATATTACGTCCCTCTTCATTTTCAAATTTTTAAAGCATTTCCCGGCACCAGGTCACGCGAGCTTGTTTTTGTTCGGTTGTCAAAGCATGAGAAACCCATCGCGAACAAAGTTTCCTTACTTGAGATGAGCATGTAAAATTTCATTGATTACCGGCGATGAAATCTATAGGGTTTCTTCTACCTCCTTGTAGGTTGTTTTCAGGTCTTCTAGCAAAATTTTCCTTACCGCTTCGACGACGTTTTGTTTAGTTACAGAAGTAGCAGGACGACCACTTCTGTCATCATCTTTCAAAGAAAGTTTTCCCTGTTAAAATTGTGAAAACCATCTAAAAATTGTTGCACGGGATGGTGCAAGGTCGCCAAATGCAGACATAAGTCTATTTTGGCACTCAGTTTCACTCAAACCAACTTTAAAATCATACAACATCATTGCACGACAATGTTCACGTTCGAATTCCATTGTTGATGGAAAAATCGCCGGATTCGCCGGAATCGCATTATAGAAAATGAAAGTTACATTTTAATTTTTTAATATTATGTCAAATTACTTATGGCATTCGATTTTCAAATAAATGAGGAATTTAAAAAGGTGCAATTCATGTAGGTTCTATTTTTAAAATCGCCGTATCTCAAAACTTTCCTAGTGACCCACGTAATTTTGAACGTGGTCAAAGATTTGTAGTGTTCATGTAGTGTCCAACACTGGCTTCACTGTATTGAAATACTTTTTTTTTTTAATATTTCAGGACATTTTCTAAGTATTGTTCTACTTTACTAGTTCATATCTTGTTCCTAGCTCTTAGAAATGTTTTATGACTCATTAAGTTTGCGTACGGATACCAATTTATTTTTTTACTATAGAGTAATATTCAATTTCATTAGATTATGTTGTTAAATTTTTGTTTTCTTTCTATTCCTTATGTATGTGGACATACACTGTCTTACCTTGAATGGCCAGAGGAATGAGGACATTCCAGTACCAGGATGGCCGACTTTTGGCATCACTGGTTAAGTAGAAGGTTCTTGATTGATTCTCTTTAGAAAATTTACATGATTTGAAGTTAACGCTATTGGTCTTGAACCCAAAGCCTAAAAAGGAATCAAAAAGGAACGAAACACGCCCGCGCAGCAGTCATTGAAAATCGAGGCAGTGGATGGACAAGGAGTTGTTGCATTTTTGTAAGAAAAGGTCCTTAAAAGATTCAAAAGCTAATCACCAGTTTTATTAGTCATCCTAAACGTGGAGGAGTAAATAGTAGGCACTTATTACTTGATTCATATGTATTCTAAACCTATTAAAATACTTACGTATGTTAGTCATCATCTCATGTTGATAAGCTGATGAAGGAAGGTACAACTCCTTAACGGTTAGGAGTTGGAGGAAAATTCTTTCAATATTATACATAGATATATACGTAGTTATGCATAAACCGATAGGTTGTATTCTTTCAGGTTATTCAGATGAGCATTAGATGGGCGATTAACTCCATAACTTTCATTTCATCTGCTGAGATGATGATGGAAGCCACAGGACTTTGTATTTGTTAATGAAACACAATATGTATTATGATTGATATTGATAATTCCTATTGGTGAGTAGGTGATAGGGATTAACGTTGTAGATGTAGATAGATAACATTATCACTAAAAATAAAGAAAATAAAAATAAAAGTTTAAAAAAACTAAAAACCGACTTCAAATTTAAATCCACTCAAAAGTATGAAATAATATTATTATACTTAAATACACAACATAACCAAAAATAACGAAATCAAAGGTGGGTAACCCACTTCATACTTTTGAGTGAATTTCAATTTGAAGTCGGTTTTTAGGTTTTTTAAACTTTTATTTTTTTCTTTCTTTCTTTCGATTTACCTAGCCTAGACGCGACATTCGCACATTGAATTACTACGTATAAACAGCTAGTCAAAACAAATATCTTGCTCTGCTCCGGGGTCGCGAGGAGTGTGCGGAGGCGGGACTATCGCGTGACGTTTATGAAGAATAAGCGAAGATGCGAAATTCACTGTAATGGAGTTATCTGCCTAATTAGCACTACCACTTGAGCAACCCGACTGCTCACCAAGACCTTTTTCGGGTATGTATGTGTGCGTGTGTGTGTTTGCGTGTGTGTGTGTGTGTTGTCCCTTTCATTGTTACCGCATGTAGCCAAAACAGCTTGTTGGATTTTGGAATACGAGGTGACGTTAGATTTGTACAGATTAACAAGGATTTTTTTTGCCGACTACAGAAAAAACAAAAAGAGCGTTGTGATTTTATGCAGTCAGGTTTAAGGTATTTTGTTAAAGTAAGCGGTATTCTTACTCCTGATTTGAAACTATTTTTAAAAGCTTTTATTTAACTTGCAAGGTATGTATGTGCATGCTTGTATGTATGTATGTGCATGCATGTATGTATGTATATATGTTACGTGGATAAAAAAATATTAAATTAATAAAGTAAATGAAAATAAATTGTGACGCATTTAAAATCAAATTAAATATAAAGACTAATTGACACTAAAATACACACTTGCACTTTCGCTAAATAAATCGAGGGGTGCATGGAATACAGTTGCAATCGGAAAAAACATACATTACACATGTAGTTATTAAGCTCTTTTTAATATTAATAACATTCATACATGCATACCACATCTAGTTATTTTAAGCTCTTTTTTAGGTTATACTTTTTTGGTCCGGGGATTGAACCCATGACCTGAACGTTACTGTCACAGTAAAGTGCGACCCAGCTCGCCAAACATTAGTACCGTACCTATGCGTCCTATCTGTATAGTTCACTTTCAATAATCTATGATTTTCAAACAAAATGTCGGCATGTGGTTGAAAATAATGTAGAAAAAAAAACTAGTTTTGGTTGGTTTTGATGATAATTTTTTGACTTACCAACGATAAGTCATGCCACTATCTTTTTTCTTTGCAGTAGATCGATTTTTACAAGTTTTTAAACACGCAAGCCGGCATTTTTCGATTGTTCTTAGGTATCGGCACGCGGGCGATCGCTTGAGCGTTAGGCGAGAGACTAAACGCGTTGTTGACAATTGTCAACAACACACGGCGCAAAAAACTGGTTCGCGGCGTCGGTTCCATACGTAGTAGTAGTAATTCAATGCATTCCCATAACAGAACAACTTCGCCACTTGGAAAGAAGTTGACTAACTAAACTGCTATAAATAATGTATGAGTTGCTCTAGCTTTAAAGATGCTTTGAAGTCTTTTTTTTACTGACATCACACAAAACACCATTACACTATCTACACTCGTTTCGTCTCGGATTAAAGAATATGTATGGCTATGGCTGGCTCTGCTGAGTCAAAATGTACCTATTCATTCACAGTACATAGGTACTTTAAGGATTCAATGATTTCAATTCAAAGCAAATGAGTAGGTAATTAAAAACTCCGGCTAGCTGGCCGGTGTGTGATGACGTCACAACTGATAATGATAACCCATAGCAACCAGCGTCGAAAATCGAAATAGCCAAAACAAACGTCATTCTCATTAGCGTTTACTTTTGTTTGTTTCTTGATTGTCTAAATTTGTCACAACAGCCAACATTCAAGATCATTCAGAGAAAAAATAGAGAGTGGGAAGTTACCGATTTACAACGATATTGGTGAAAAAATTGATATGTTAGGTATCCAGAGCCACAAAAGAAATTTAAAAAAGTATATTTGAGATTGCTGTAATGCGTAGGCAGTAGGACTTTTTGGCGGGAATTTGTAGCGTTCAGTTTGTCATTTTTCTTTTATTATCCGAAAAATTACATTTAGTAGTTTTTGATGTATAATATTGATAGTGTATTTATCAGCGAAGTATCATTTATGTGTTTCTTGTGTAGGATAATGAAATAAAAGTGTGTATACTGTGTTTCGAGTTCCCACAAGAAGTCCGAGCAAGCTTTAGCAAAAGTGCTATCATTTTGCTAGAGTATGTAGGTTAGGTTAGTTTATAGACAATGATATGATGTGAACGTGAAGAAACAGTGATCGTAAAGACTGAAAAGTTACTGAACACTTAGAAAGATTGACAGGAGAAAAATGTGAGGAAACAATGATATTGAAAACAAAAAAAATGGACTGGACATCTGGATTTGACCAATATAATGAGCTTTTGACTACGTAATCTGAAAAATATACAGAAAATTATTGAAAACGTGAATTCTACAAATTAATACTACTGAAAAACATGACTAGGCGGTATGGCCAACGAGCCTTAGCCTGCCCTAAAAGGGCGAAGAAAAAAAAAAGTAATAGTCAGTAACTCCCAAGTAACTCCCTTGTGGAGTAATAGTTATATCGTAGTGTATTAAATTCTCTTTGGTAATAGTGTTCTGTGGTCAGTAATCAATCGGGCGGGGCCTAAATCGACGCTGGCGAAGCTCTAGAAAAGATAATGTAAATACCTAGCAAAGTAAATGTAAACACCTAGCAAAATCAATGTAAACACCTAGAAAAAAGAATGTAAACACTCTAGAAAAAGTTATTTGAATGTTGGTTACTTGTCACTAGAGCTGAAAAACCGGAACTTTAAGGACATTCATCTATGGTTCGACCGGGTACCTACGCTTAGTTACGCAAGGGCGAAGGAGTTGCCACTCCCGCAGCGCGGCGCCGGAACAGAAGCATTCCTAAATCGCAATTTCTTGTCAAAACTTCCATATCCCCCTCGGATCCCGAAGGTGTGATTAGATTTCGGTAGAAAAAGCGAATTTCTGGTCAAAGATGACCTTATAGTAAATATTCGAAATTCATTTTTTTAAATGGGTGGATCCACGTTCCCCCTTTCTAGGAAGGGATTTATCCCACTCTCCTAGATTATCCCCCCCCCATAATTTCAAGGGCATTAATCTATAGCTGTAACAGATTTCTTGTCAAAGATGACCTTATAGTTAAAATTTCATAACTAATTTTATCTGAAGAGGGGGGTTAACGTACTCCCCCTCACCACCCTCACTCCTCGACTTATTAATTTTTAAAAATCTGAAACAATGTAGAGCATAGGCCGACTTTGGTAGTGTATTATATATATGAGACTAAAGATGATCTATCCCACTAACATCGATCTGAAAGATTTATAATAGCGTAGAGCGTAGGGCGTAGCCCACGCCAACTACTTTGATCCCCAACATACAAACCTTCGAAATCCGATGGGGATGTGGGAGTATCAGGGCGAGGAAAGCATGCTAGTCCGACTTGAGAGCGGAAAAACTTAAGCAAATGAAACAAGCGATATTATGTTCTGTCAGGTTTGATTGAATATACCTCCCCATCTGTGGCAGATCTACCAGTTACGAAAGTAAAAATTTAGGGCTCTCGCTTGTTAGAACGCGTTCACCTCCCTACGTTCCCAGTCTTTTTTTTATTCTAAGGCGCGAAAAAAGGGCAACCCCTGCCTTCGGCGACCAGCATCAGCCATTACGGTTCGCCCGGGTGCCTGAGCTTTGTTACGCAAGGGCGAAGGGGCTGCCATTCCCGTGGCGCCGGGGCAGTCGCACTCCTAAATCGCTTATAAATTAAAGCATATAGTGGAAGTAAATACCGAAGGAAAATATACGGAGAGTATGTTATCCGTAAAACCCTCGAAAACTGGGAAAGAGGTGTTGTTGTGGGAGGAAAAACCATCTCCAACCTCCGATACGCTGATGACACTGTTCTCCTCACCACATCCATTGAAGACATGAAGAGCATTCTGAATAGGTTAGAGTTTGAAAGTGGCATTCTGGGACTCGCAGTCAACCGACAGAAAACAAAATTAATGGTGATTGATCGTGCTGAGAAACTAACAAGGAGCCATAACATCCAAAGCATGGAAACAGTACAGGAATTCACTTACCTGGGTTCTCGGATATGCAATGACGGCAACTGCGCTCCGGAGATTAAACGTCGCATAGGAATGGCCAAATATGCGATGACAAGACTCCAGAACATATGGAGAAACCGGGGCATTAGTTTTAAAACCAAAGCCCGCCTAGTAAGAGCTTTAGTCTTTCCTATTTACATACGGAGTGGATACATGGACTATACGGGCTAGAGAAAGGCAGAGAATAGATGCATTTGGTTCGATCCCCACCCAGGGCAAGCATTTGTGTGATGAGCAGATTTGTTTGCTCTGTGGGCCAGATGACCATGTGTGATTTGTCCCAGAATATTTATTTTATTTGAAATGTGGTGTTGGAGGCAGATGCTAAGGATTCCTTGGACAGCTAGGCGAACAAATGCGTCTATTCTCTCGCAACTCAAAGTTCAAACACGGTTGTCTACCATCTGCCTGCAGCGCATACTTACCTATTTCGGCCACGTAATGAGAAAGAGTGGTGACAACCTTGAAAAACTGATTGTTGTTGGCAACATTGAAGGAAAATATCCAGAGGCCATTTGCCAACACGATGGAGTGATCAGATAAAGGAAGGCACCACATCTAACAAGCTTTTATCAAGCGGTGAGGGCGACTATGCACCGCAGTCGATGGAGACAAATTACGCGTCTCAAGGCCAATTTGGACCACGATCCTCAGTAATGAGGGACCGACCAGAGAGAGAAAGGTACCAAATCGCGAATTTCTGGTCAAAGATGACCTTATAGTATCCTGTATACTGTGTAAAAGGGGAAGATTCACGCTCTTCCTTCTCCCGGATCCTCTCCCCCTAATTTAAAGGGCATTTATCTAAAGCCCTATCAGATATCTAATCAAAGATGACCTTTAAAAAAAATTCAGTGTTCATTTTATCTCAGGAAGGGGGGAAAACAATTTTTAAAATTCTGGTAACAATGCAGTGTATAGTAATCTTTGGTAGTGTATTATTTGAGACTAAAGATGACCTAACCAACCTATCCAATTTCGATCCCAACCCCCCATCCATTTTGATACCAACAAACCAGATCCGATGAGGATGTAGGAGTGTCAGGGCGGGGAAAGCATGCGGGTCCGACTTAAGTCCGGAAAACTTAACGTGTCATTGAAAGTTGTCCGCCGCACTGAAAGATGTTTTTAAGCTTCTGGACAGGGGTGGACTCAATATCAACGGCGAGTACATATTCCACCTCCGATTCGCTGACGATATCCTGGTCATGGCTGAGACTATGGAAGATTTAAGCACAATGCTCGACATCCTCAGTAAAGTCTTTCAACAAGTGGGTCTTAAAATGAACATGGACAAGACGAAAATAATGTTAAATGTCCGTGTCGCACCCACCCCTCTAAAGGTTGGAGACTCTACACTGGAAGTTATTGATGAATATGTATACCTGGGACAAACAGTCCAGCTAGGCAGGTCCAACTTCAACAAGGAGATCAATCGACGAATCCAACTCGGCTGGGCAGCGTTCGGGAAGCTTCGCAATATCTTCACGTCCCTAATACCGCAGTGTCTCAAGACTAAGGTCTTTGACCAGTGTGTGTTGCCAGTGATGACTTATGGAACTGTGACATAATCGCTTACTATGGGCCTCATAAGACGGCTCAAGGTCACCCAAAGGGTAATGGAGCGTGCTATGCTCGGAGTTTCTCTGCGTGATCGAATCAGAAACGAGGAGATCCGCAGGAGAACTAAAGTAACCGACATAGCTCACAGAGTCACTTAACTGAGGTGGCAGTGGGCATGGCACATAGCTCGTAGAACAGATGTCCGATGGGGTAGTAAAGTTCTCGAGTGGCGACCGCGCACCGGAAAACTTAGCGTAAGCAGGCCTCTCACGCGGTGGACCGACGACCTGGTGAAGATCGCGGGAAGTCGATGGATGCGGGCAGCGCAGGACCGGTCGTCGTGGAAACCCTTGGGGGAGGCCTTTGTCCAGCAATGGGCGATTTCCTGCTGATATGATGATGATGACAGCATCATTTTACAATTTCGTGGCTTTTAAAATCTCAACATGACAACCCTAAATAAATGACAACACTGGTCTACTCTATGCACCATATTTAAAAAAAAACAAGTCAAAACAATGCAAAGCGAATATAAATCCAATTAGTGATGGGACTCAAATCGAAAATGAATATTCGAATCAATCGAATCAATTCGAATAACCCGGCGAAAATTCGAACCATGATCCGAATAATCCCTTGATTCAAATTGATTGATACATTCGAATCAATACGAATTTATACGTTGAATCGAATCAATAAAATCGTTTAATAGATAAAAAAATATTTAGATACTTAAAAAGTCCCAAACTACAGTTTTTTTAACGGTTCTATAATTTTCAAATTGTTAGGTAGTTACTATGTCTTCACTGCGAAACACAAACATTTCACTTTATTTACACGCTTACGCTACACACACTTGTATTATTTACACCAAAAATACAGTCCCACTTCACTATCAAAAATGTAATTTTAAAAATATTATTAAACGCTTTTTAAAGTTACCGTATTCAAATTACTTCTGAAATATTAACTAACAAACCTCTATAAAACCACTTTCTAAAAAAACTACGAACGAAAAATTATAATATAAATAACATCACTTTTTAGAATTTCAACCGTCTCATCTATAAGTTAACCTTACCGCGCAATATAAGATTCGAATCATAAATATTAATTCGAATCATCAATCTGATTCGAATTGTAAAGATGATTCGAATCAACATTGAATCTCATTCGAATCAAGTTTTCACTGTCATAAACGTAGTGATTACTTGCTCGGTGACCGTCGTCATTCGAACCAAATGTAATTCGAGTCCCATCACTACCGTATTTTATTAATGTTTACAATTTTTTTTACAATTAATCCTACGAATTACTAAACAAATAGTTACAAAAGTAATTAAATTTCACACTGCACAACGGTTTCGTCATAATGTCTATCAAATTCTCTTCACTCATAGACTGATAAACGTTTCATAATCACAATGTCTTTAACAAAGTGATATTTGATGTCGGCTTTGCTCGTTTTGTGTTCTCACTGTTATCCATCATTTTAATCGCGCTTTCACTGTCACAATACATCACCACATTTTGCACCGCCAATCCCTTTGTACAACAGTTCTGCACTACCTGCCGCTTACCCAAAGGGAAGTAGAACCTTTACTTCTATCTAATTTTAAGGCCCATCGAAATTGGTTATCACTGGTGACCAAGTACTACTACTGGTGACTGGTTAATTAAAATGGGTTAATAAAATATAACAATGCAGTATTGCTTTCGCTACATTATACGTAGAATTTTTACTCGCAGTCTAAATATGAATTTCGGAAAGAAAATAAATTTTGGGGTAATATGGAATACTTTTAATTTATAATATTAAAAAATTAGGTAAAGATGTAAACAAATGGATGACCGTGGAAATAGACTAATAAAAATAACACATTTACATAATTTTAAAATACAAAAAAAAGGTTAGGTAAAGATCGATCGTCCCCCCAGGTATAAAAAATGATCGAATAAATACCTAAAACATAAATGGAGTTAATTTATTTGGTGTCGAAATTACCCCCCAAAGTTGTAGGAAACACTTTGGGTATACGATACTCTTAATAATTTTAAACTAAATGCTAAATTGTTAAAGTAAACGGAAATAGGAGGTTATGCAGGCCAGCAGCTGCGCTTGGAGGCAGGTAGTAGAATTTTGCAGGGCAGTAGTAGTGCTTGGTCACTAGTGATAACCAATTGGCGTGGCAGGTCGTAACGCTTGGTCACCAGTAGTAGTGCTTGGTCACCAGTGATAACCAATTGGCGTGGCAGGTCGTAATGCTTGGTCACCAGTGATAACCAATTTCGATGGGCCTTAAAATTAGATAGAAGTAAAGGTTCTACTTCCCTTTGGGTAAGCGGCAGGTAGTGCAGAGCGGCGAAATAAATGCCGGTGGAAGACTCAGCAGTGACCCAGGGTTATAGTGATTCGTACGGGCAGGGTGGAAGACCCTACGAACATAAATAAAAATTTAATTCACAACAGCCACAAATAAAAACGGAAAGCTGTCTCTAAACATAAATCACTTGCCCCTGTTAAATATAGGAGGTCTTGTTAACAAAAAGAAAAATCACAGCACTTTAAAATATTTTCGTCCAACCACACATTTCGACGGTCATCAATTGTTTCTCTCTTGTCAAAAGCTAACAATCATTTTCAAATTCTATTTTCATAGACGAACAAAACCAAAAGAGAATTTAATCATAAAACGCAAGAAAGAAGATCGGCTTGAATCGATACTTTGCGTTTCAAAATACCCATAAACTCACAAAAAAAAGGCGAGAAGTCCAAAAAATTTTTTTGAAATTTGGACAACCCTATAGACGTTTGACAGCCCTGAAGAAGAAAAAAAATTAGGCCACATTAAAAGAATAAAACACCTAAGAAACAAGTTAAACGACAATAGTTTAACTAAAGTTAGGAAAATCGAAAGAATACCACAACAGGAAAGATCCGATTAAAAGGACAAAACGATTATGCTAAGGAAGTCCTACGAGAAGGGACAAAACGAAGAAGTTAAAGAAGTCCAACGAGAAGGGACAAAACGAAGGAGCTAAAAAAGAGACTACACCGCTCAAAAGGCATGTAGGGCTGTCAAATGCAAAAAGGTTTAAAAGAAAATAATAGGTGTTAAACGAAAAAAGTTGAAAAAATAATAATAGGTCTGTTAAACGCAAAAAGTTCAAAAGAATAAACTTCGTAAAACGTGTTGAGGTTAAAAACCAGGCTTGTTAAAAGCTAAACGTACCGAAAGAAAAAAATATGCTAGCAATAAAGAGGAAGAAAATGGAAACCCTCCCGAACCAAAAATTAGGAAAAAGTTAGTATTCTTTACAAAATATCGTTGATAAGAAATTGAACTCCCAATAAGCGCGAGAACTTACTGCGCTAAATGATATACCCGACAAAGTGAACCAAAGCGAAAGTCAACAGACACAATTTAGAAGTCAGACCCGACTTTCGAACGAAAAAATTCTTAAGTTTGGTCATCGACACTCCACAAAAATTATAGGAACCGTAAGAAAATACGCGGGCTAAGACAATAAAATCAACACGAAGACAATTAACCACAAAAAGGGTGGGTAAGTGCCATTACGCCGGGAAAAACCGACGCGTGTGAAAAGACGCTTAGAAAACCGCAAAGTATAATCACGATCCTAAAAAATTTCAAACCGCAAATTAAATATTGCGATAAGTATCTGTCGACGTAACACCTTAAAACTTTAAAAAACGTTTTGGTACCCTACCATAATTATGAACCGAGATGGTCACTGCGGATGCGCGATGATTCCGACTTTCGGATAAATCAAAACCGGAAGTCTGAAAACACGATTCGCTACCAAATATAGGAAACATAAAGGCTCGAAGGCATATACAAAATTGGGGTTCGATAGTGTCAACTCCAGCATAACGTGAGTGTACAAAAAACTCGCCCCGTCCCATCTTGGACAAAAAAAGTCCAATTTTGCAAAAATAACGGGTCGTTACCGAGTAACGAACACACCTACCAACGACAGAAAAATTAAGGTTGATTCGGGAAAAGGATAGACCAAAAAACAGGGGTAAATTAACAAGTTCGGGCGCCATTAATGCAGCATAATTTAATTAAAATGGGTTAAATAATATAACAATGCAGTATTGCTTTCGCTACATTATACGTAGAATTTTTACTCGCAGCTTAAATATGAATTTCGGAAAGAAAATAAATTTTGGGGTAATATGGAATACTTTTAATTTATAATATTAAAAAATTAGGTAAAGATGTAAACAAATGGATGACCGTGGAAATAGACTAATAAAAAATAACACATTTACATAATTTTGAAATATTATAAATTAAAAGTATTCCATATTACCCCAAAATTTATTTTCTTTCCGAAATTCATATTTAGGCTGCGAGTAAAAATTCCACGTATAATGTACCGAAAGCAATACTGCATTGTTATATTATTTAACCCATTTTAATTAAATTATGCTGCACCCAGTAATATTGAAGTCATTGATAATGACATTGACATTTATTCAATTTAAAAGAAAAACTATTACGGCTAAGTATGTTTCCTTAGTTTAGCAGTAATAGTCAACCAACTGAAGATGTTCAGTTGGATTTATAAAAAGTTCATTGATTTTCCATAGGTACATAATGCTCTAATTACTAACTACTTAAACAATTTATTTTTAAATGAAAAGACTGAAACCCTACTTTGCGCAAGTCAGACTCGTACTTGGCCGGTTTTTATATTAAATACCCACCTTGGAAGCACACAATTTTTTTTTCTCTTCAAGATCAGGGATTCTTAACCTTATACTCTATGCGCCTCACCCAACTTTCTGTTATTTTCTTTGCAAAAGGTGCCGAATAAGGCGTCAAAATAAGTCATCATCTTCATATCAGCTGAAAAACATCCACTGCTGGACAAAGGCGTCCCCCAAGGGTTTCCAAGACGACCGGTCCTGCGCTGCCCGCATCCAGTGATCTTCACTAGGTTGTCGGTCCACCGCGTGGGAGGCCTGCCTACGCTACATTTTCCGGTGTGCGGTCGACACTCGAGAACTTTACTGCCCCTACGGCCATTTGTTCTATGACCTATGTGCCCTGCCCACTAACACATAAGTTTAGCAATTCTGTGAACCAAGTACGTTATTTTGGTCCTCATTTCTGATTCGATCGCGTAGAGAAATTTAAGCATAGCTCGCACCATTGCCCTTTGGGTGACCTTTAGCCTTCTTATGAGGCCCATAGTAAGCTACCATTAATTCAAAATAAGTATTAACGAAAATATAAATGCACATTTTTATTCCAATTCAATTAACCTACATTCAATTAACAAAAGTAAAACCTACAATAAGTGAATCCTTGTCTTCATATTACTCTGTGTACAATGGAGACCATTTTCAACATTTGTAGTCAACAGACAAACCCTTGTTTCGTTTTTATTCCCAGCAGTGTTGCAAAACCACTTTTACAAATACACCAAATATAAATTATCATCATCATATCAGCCGAAAGACGTCCACTGCTAGACAAAGGCCTCCCCCAAGGATTTCCACAACCGGTCCTGCGCTGCCCATCCAGCGGCTTCCCATGGCGTTCACCAAGTCGTCGGTCCACCGAGTGGGAGGCCTGCCTACGCTATGTCTCTAGGTGCGCAATGTATTCACAAAGATAGCAAATTGATAATGGTAAAAGAATACACAAAATATATACATGGTTCTACGTCCTTAAACGTTGCCGGAAGGTTGCACTCCTGAGGCAGTGGAGTCTAGACTATCTTCTGATGGGATGCTGTCTATCGTGGCTTCGCGGAAGGGGCCTCCAGCAGTCCAGGGCGAGAGGAAGGTTCACATAGCCCAGACAGGACCAGTGCGCAAGGAGATCATAGACCACGCTGACGGTGACAAGGCGGACAAGTAATTTTTGGTTAATTTTCGTCATTCCATTGTTTTTTCTATATTTGTCTTGTAAATTTTTAAGACTGATGAAGTTTCTATTAAATTGTAAAAGGGACGCACCCCATTGGTTTGAAATCCATGTTCCAGATCTTCATGCAGTTTGAAATTAAGACACCATCAGTTTCCAAGCTTTTAAATGTAACAGGAAATGGTTCTGTATTTACAGGTACTGGTTCGGCAAAACCTGTTGGGTCCTAGTATTCTGTGGGCAGATGAAGTACGTCAGAGTGACTTCCAGTTCCTCATTTGGTTGGGAATTCTGTTCTGACCATAACAGTTTACTCCAATGTACAATATTGTTGCTTGTTCTTGCACTTGTGATTATTACCATTCACCTAAACTGGAAGAGAAAACAGTTAAGATTTTACATGACACATCATTCTATCACTAAACTGTTGGACTAACGAAAAATAAACCATACTGGATAATCAAGCTGTCACAAAGGATGGTTTATGCTCTAGTTATCACTGCGCCATCGAGTACCTTTTTGAAACTAAACACAGACAAATGAGAAAGTTGCTGCTTACATACATACTTTACTCCAAGCAGCATAGTTAAGAGAAATTTCCTACTTACACTTGCTTGCATGCAGCAAATGCAATTAATTAGGTAAATTTAATGCGCTCCAAGCTGTTTTCCAGTCCACGACAGATAAGCGTGTCTGGGAGGTTTTTCTGCAGGTGGAATTGATACTCATTGATTTGAGTGCCATGGAAGCAGTGAGAACAATGGTAACATTATAGGTATATTGTTGTGAGATATTAAACTACAAGTAAAAGAGATGGGCTCTGGTATAAGAAGACTGTTATTGGGAGAACACTTAATATTAAATATAAAAAACATTGAGACACGTCACCTACAAGTTATTCAACCGGAATGATATGGACAACTCATTCTATAAATATTTCAAACTCATGTGCCATGCGCAGTTCGATTGCAGATAACTTTGTTTGTGGCTAGTATGCATCGATCGCGAAGATATAAAGCTTATTTCAACATACGTTTATTTATTTGCTTGCACGTCTCTCCTTTGGTATTAGGCTCCCGTTACGTCCTTCCAAAAGCACTTACCTAATTCTCCTGGGGCACTCACAGTCTCTTCCTCATTTTATTGAGTGCGTATACTGCATAAAGGCAAAGATTTCTATCTACTTACTACCTTTTTTCTTTCGATTTACCTAGCCTTCAAGACGCGACGTTCCCACTTCGCCACTTGGAAAGAAGTTGACTAAATTGCTTTAAATAATGTATGAGTTGCTATAGCTATAAAGATGCTTTGAAGTCTTTGATAGGGTTACTGACATCACACAAAACACCATTACACTACCTACACTCGTCTCGTCTCGGATTAAAGAATATATAATGTGGTTAAGGCTGGCTCTGCTGAGTCAAAATGTACCTCTTCATTCATAGTAGGTACTCTAAGGAATCAAAGCAAATGAGTAGGTAATTATAAACTCTGGCTAGCTGGCCGGTGTGTGATGAGACGCCACAACTGGTAACCCATAGCAACCAGCGTCGAAATAGTCACAACAAACGTCATTAGGGTTTACTTTTGTTTGTTTCTTGATTGTCCAAATTTGTCACAACAGCCAACATGCAGGGAAAAAAATAGAGAGTGGAAAGTTACCGATTCACAAAAAAATTCAACGAAATTGGTGATAAAATTGACATGTTTAGTATCCAGAGCCACAAAAGAAATTAAAAAAAAATACATTTGAGATTGCTGTAATCAAAGAGAATATAATATACTACGTTATAGCACAGATTACTAAATAGTTACTACGTAACAGATACTTCACTCAGTAGTAAATTTCCAATACCTACTGCTATAATAGCCTACTCCATCGCGTCAGCAACCGCAGTACTTGCTTCACACCGCGCGATCGCAGGGCTGCCTCTTTGATAAAATTAAATTAACATAACTTTTTGTGTCTATGTTATTCAGAACTGTGAATATGTTTTGACTTATAGGTGGTAGTTTAAAATTGTATCATTTATCTATCTATCTATAATATAAAAATGAATCGCAAAATGTGTTGGTAAGCGCATAACTCGAGAACGGCTGGACCGATTTGGCTAATTCTTTTTTGTCGAGTTCGTTATTGTCAGGAGAAGGTTCTTATGTAGGGTAGGGTAGGGTAGGGCAGTGTAGTGTAGTGTAGTGTAGAGTAGGGTAGGGTAGTGTAGGGTAGGGTAGGGTAGGGTAGTGTAGTGTAGGGTAGGGTAGGGTAGTGTAGTGTAGGGTAGTGTAGTGTAGGGTAGTGTAGTGTAGGGTAGTGTAGTGTAGGGTAGTATAGGGTAGTGTAGTGTAGTGTATGTAGGGTAGGTTAGGGTAGTGTAGGATAGGGTAGGGTATTCATATTTATCAATTTATTATTACTATAACACTGGGTAACTATTTAGTAATCTGTCACTGGGCAAGCTCAAGAATTGTTTGACGATATCAAATGAACCCTTTGCATTATTTTATTTTTTTATAACTTCAAACATCTTTTAATTAATTTTTCTTTACAAAAACATTTACTTACAGAAGGTAGGTTTTTTCGAAAAATAAATGTGTATTTAAAAAAAAAAAAACTATATTTGCAGTTGTTAAAAGACCATTATGTATGGAAAATCTATGAACTTTTTGCAAATCCAACTGCTCATCTTACTCCTAAACTAAGAAAGCCTACTTAGCCGTGATAGTTTTCCTTTTGAATTCATTATAATATAGACTACTTTCATGATTTTTTGCAAATTTTTAAATACAGCGGTTTAGTTGTTAGGGGGTGGGGACACCCGACTCTAAATTTAGCACTTTCAAGCCAATTTTATCGAAAACGGAACCCTAAAATTTAAAATGGTGTTAGAAGACTCACAACAATTTATTAAGCTCTAACCAACGGTATGCCACACGACTAGGTTTGACGAATTTTTTCGGTTTGAAGAAAAAGTCATATCTCCGGAGTACATACTCCAGGACCTATCATTTTTTCTTTTTTAACACGCAATTTTTATTTTCTCTAAAATTGAGATCACGGTTCCTAAGAGCGCTTTGCTCTATCTCATAATTTAGAAATTCCTCATAGAAAAAATTCACCATGTATATTTTTTACAAATCGCATAAAACCGAATCACAAGCACAGATTACTAAATAGTTATGTCACAAGTGTTTGTGTGCGCTAACAGCACAAGTTGAGACAGGTCGCCGCGCCTGCGACTCACATATTATCACAATTTTATTTTAATAAAAATAGCTTTTTAAACGTTGTTAAAATAGTGTTTAAGGTAAGTATGACGTTTCTATGTAACAAAAAAATGTAAATCTGTGTCTGAAAGGCAAGCTAATGCCACAGTGTAATAAAGAGAACTAGCTAATGCTTAGTATACCTAGTATTAAAAATAATTTTAAAACGACAAAAAATAGTAATAGTTTATCACTTAACTTTCTTCATTGACAGGTAAATGGAAAAATGTTAGGTGTGTATCTCTTCTTTTGCTTGATTTGCACCCATCTACAGCACATAAGGCACCAGACGGCATCGTAGGTACGCGTACGAACGAACGAAACGATTTAAATTGAAATACGTGCGTGCGCTTCGTTTGTGAAAACCGCACTGAATTGGGTCCGCAAACGGCCCGAGAACGCTCGGCCGGGCTGTAGGTTATTATAGCGCGCAAGTACATGGAGTGACGGAGGCCTGGTTATAGCTGTAATGGGTAATAGTCTCCCTTGTGGAGTAATAGTGTTCTGTGGTAATAGTATAACGTAGTGTATTATATTCTCTTTGGTAATAGTTATCTGTGGCGAGCGTCGGAATAGTTGTTTCGTGCAAAGAGAATATAATACACTATGGTTTCGTGGAATCTGTCTGATAGATAAAAGTACTTTGGGTTCGAAAAAAGAAAAGTTGCGCTCGCGACTTGTTCAAAGCTTCATAAAAACAATATAGTTTCCAAAAGAAGTTCAAAACACACACAATAATTGAAGGATTAAACTAGACAAAAGTTATTGATGATTTATTTTCATCTATATTTTCATATTCAGTCTTAAAACATAGGGTAAGACACATCAGGATTCACTCTGGACTACTCTGGAGAGAAATCATAATATTCATGTTTAGAATGTACCTACTATGCTATTCAGTGACGTGCTTTTGAAAGACATCAGAGGAAAAGTGACAAACAAGTCGTGTACTTTGTACACTTAAGTCTGTTAAAACCATTTTGTGATTATTCCTTGTGTGCATTTAAGAATTTATACATACATACAACAAGTCCACCAAACTTCTGACTTGACAACATTCATGAGGACACATGCAGGAAATGAACTAGAATAGATATGGCTTGGAATGTAAAGCAAAAATTATGTTCTCTTTGAGGTGTCCTGGTCTGACCACTGTCCAAAAGTATATGTTGTGATGTTAACTTATTAAACCCAAAGTGCAAGTGACTCGCAAGCCAGTAAATAAAGTAATTTGGGGAAACTGAGATGACTAACAAGACAATTTATAATGACCTCTGTAGTAAATGTTTAAACAAGATGTATTTTTAATTACGTTCCTAGTTGTTGTTCTTTATTTTATTATTTTTAAAGTGTTTAAAAAATGAGATTTTTTACACATATTTGGATTACTTATGGAATAACATGTTTTGGCCTGACATTAATTAATTGTGATAAAAAAGGTTATAAAAATGATAATTATATTCTGTGCACTATTATAGAATTATATTTTACAAACATTGCTATTTAAAAAAAAACTAAAATATACTGAGTAACTAACTTACGAAATGCAAATTCAAGTATGACTGTTTATTCATGTTCAATATGTGACAAAGCATTCAAAATTAAAAGTCAGTTGGTATCACACATGAGGATTCACACAGGAGAGAAACCATATTCATGTTCAGAATGTGACAAAGTATTCAGTCATAAAACTACTTTGGTAAGACACATGAGGATTCACACAGGAGATAAACCATATTCATGTTCAGAATGTAACAAAGCATTCAAAATTAAAAGTCAGTTGGTATCACACATGAGGATTCACACAGGAGAGAAACCATATTCATGTTCAGAATGCGACAAAGTATTCAGTCATAAAATTACTATGGTAAGACACATGGGGATTCACACAGGAGAGAAACCATATTCGTGTTCAGTATGTGACAAAGCATTCAATGTAAAAAGTTATTTGGTAACACACATGGGGATTCACACAGGAGAGAAACCATATTCGTGTTCAGTATGTGACAAAGCATTCAATGTAAAAAGTTATTTGGTAACACACATGAGGATTCACACAGGAGAGAAACCATATTTATGTTCAGAATGTGACAAAGCATTCAATCGTAAAAGCAGTTTGGCTACACACATGAGTATTCACACAGGAGAGAAACTATATTCCTGTTCAGTATGTGACAAAGCATTCAATGTAAAAAGTTGTTTGGTAACACACATGAGGATTCACACAGGAGAGAAACCATATTTATGTTCAGAATGTGACAAAGCATTCAATTATAAATGTCGTTTGGTAACACACATGAGGATTCACACAGAACAGAAACCATATTCATGTTTAGAATGTGACAAAGCATTCAATAACAAGAGTCATTTGGTAACTCACGTGAGGATTCACACAGGAGAGAAACCATATTCATGTTCAGAATGTAACAAAGCATTCAAAATTAAAAGTCAGTTGGTATCACACATGAGGATTCACACAGGAGAGAAACCATATTCATGTTCAGAATGTGACAAAGTATTCAGTCATAAAACTACTTTGGTAAGACACATGAGGATTCACACAGGAGATAAACCATATTCATGTTCAGAATGTGACAAAGCATTTAATCGTAAAGGTAATTTGGCTACACACATGAGGATTCACACAGGAGAGAAACCATATTCATGTTTAGAATGTAACAAAGCATTCAATAAGAGTGGTTGGGTAACACACATGAGGTTTCACTTTGAAGAGAAACCATATTCATGTTTAGAATATAACAAAGCATTCAATGATAAAAGTAACTTGTTAACACATATGCCCAATGATGGAAGTAAACTAGAATGGATATGGCTTGGAATGTAAAGCAAAAAATATGTTCTGTTTGAGGTGTCTTGGTCTGACCACTGTCCAGAAGTAATATGTGGTGACGTTAACTTAATAAACCCAAAGTGCAAGTGACTTGCAAGTAATTTGAGGAAACAAGATGACTAACGAGACAGTTTATAATGACTTCTGTAGTAAATGTTTGAACAACATGTATTTTCCATTACGGTTAATGATGTTCCTAGTTGTTGTTCTTTATTTTATTTTATCCTTTTTAAAGTATTTTAAAAATGTGATTTTTGACATGTGCTTGGATTATGGAATAATATGTTTTGGCCTGACATAACTTGTTATAAAAATGATAATTGTACTCTGTGCACTATTATAGAATTATATTTTACAAACATTGCTAGTTTAATTACAAGTCTAAGTTCAAAACGCAAGTGACGGGATGGAATTTCCATGTTAAAGAATATCATGAAAAGGCTCATTTAGCACCTCAGTTTAGCGCATCAAGTTTGGGTAAAAACTGTGTGACAGAACTACACAAGGTACTTATATTGATGAAATGTGTAAAATTAAATAGTTATTAAAAATAAGCTTATAGACAGTGGTGTAACTATACTATCTGGGGCCCGTGGCAAATACTTTTGATTGGGCCCTATCCGAGATTTTCAGCGTACTCAATTAAACGCACAACATTTGACATTAATAATTTAAAATTTAAAGGTATTATGCAATTTTTAATATTTTTTTTCTATTTTTTATGTATTTTTTTTGTGTAAGCTGAAATGTATTGTATGCCTCTTTAGGCAGATTATGTGATACTTTATGTTACTTTAAGATCTTTGTACCATAATCAACAATAAAAACTCTGATTCTGATTCTGATTCTGAAACTTTGTTTATGTCCCACTAATGGCCATAGGCCTCCTCTCTTAGGCCAGAGGGAATGGTCTGTAGTCCCCACGCTAGCCCAATGCATATTGAAGGCTTCACATTCATTCATAGAACATAATATCACAATGCATTCATCATCTATTCGCTAGCTTTTCGGTGTAGGAACAACATCGTGAGGAAATCTGCATACATTTACAATAAAATAAAAATAACAATTTAATTTCAACAAGATATTTATTAAGAAAAATCTTTTTTTCGAGCTTTCTGTTCCGCAAAAGTTTCTATAACATCATCAAAGTTTAAAGATCGGGCCATAGAATTTTCAATAGACAGAATAGCCAAGTTACATAACCTGTCTTGTCTCATAGAGTTTCTCAAATAAGTTTTTATCAATTTTAGTTTTGAAAATGATCGTTCAGCACTAGCTGTAGTCACAGGAATTGTAAGAAATAACATTAATGCAGTGCATACTTCAGGAAAGCTGCAGGATATAAAATGATTTCTATTATTAATAAATCAGCAAGGTTTCTCATACACGAAGATTTTTCTTTTTCGACTCTGAAAGTGGATCGAAAACTGAGAATTTCTCTGGCAAATGATTCAGATATGACTTTTTTATATATCTCAACAAATTCTAGAGCTTTTTTTTAATAAATCAGTGTCATTTAAATCTTTTAAAGTGGAAGGCTGCCAAACACTGAAATTTGAAACAATTTCATTCATTGGAAGGAAACGCGATTTCAGTTGGTTTATAATGATGTCCAAGGTAAGTTTAGTAAAGTCCAATTTTTCACTTTTGGAGCACTGTTCACTGGACTTTTCATTATTTAAGTCATCATTTTTCAAGTACTTACTAATTTTAGGTAGCTTTTTATTTTTTTATTCAATCTCCCTCTGTCTCTTTTATTTTTCGCTCCTACTTAAATATTTTCTGGAACTAGACATTTTAATATCTAACTTTCCCAATCAACTTTACTTTGACACCATTTTCATATTCAATAAAAGAACAAATACGAAAACTCAAAGAAGAAAACGCAGTCAGTAGAGCCACAGTATTGCGATGTAGAGGCCTCATAAAAAAATATCAAATCCGGAATTCCCCTAATAGATCTGTGCCCCTAACATAGTGTAACTATTAGTGTTGCTAGCTCGCTCCAGCAGTAGCGCCACGAAAAAAGTGAAAACAAAATGGGGAATTCCCCGATCGTCCATGCTCACCAGCGCTGCCAACGTAGGTACCGCGACAAAATATGTAGAAACTAATGGATGCGTTCTAAAATGAATAGAGATGTGCAATTACCGGTCCGGTATTTTTATTGACGGTTTTTAAAATTACTCGTCACGGGTAACGTGTATACATCTCTAAAAATGAATCAACATCTTTTTGTGTAGGTCGGTTGAAATGCTTAACGATTAACTTGAAATTGTATTTATGGTCTTTAGTTTTTTTTTTTTTTTTTGGTAGTGTGGCGATTTTGGCACTTTGTGCATTTCGCCAAAGTCAAGTTATTTAGTTCACTGGGCTAAAGGTTGGGAAACTTATCTAACACGAAAGGTAGGTTCTTATAGGAAACGGAATGGAAATAAGGAAAAAGGATTAGTTTTACAAAAAATATAGTCACTACTTAAAAATATTATATAATAAATAATTATACTCCAAACTTCATGTGTAAACGAAAAACAAAATAAGAGAAGGTAAAAACACAAAATGCTATTTATAGTTATTAAACTTTGATGTTATTTTGTACAATGAATAATTCAATTGCTTTAAAAATAAAAAAACTATTAGAAGAAATCAGGCATTCAATACTTGTAGGAAACGGAACATGCAGGATGGTAAGGGTTTCAAGGAAGGAAGAGTGATTATATTTAGGACACGTAAAGAAAATATGGTTGATATCACCAACAGCACCATCAGAATCAGAGCAATCACACTTGTCAGTGCTTACGATTCCCAATTTTGAAAGATGCGCTGGGGTGCACGTGTGACCCAAGCGCATACGAATAATTATGCTGGTTACTGTTTTGCTTAATTTAATTTTAGTGAACCATGGTTTATGCGGAATCTCTGGTTGGATCTGATGATAATATCTACCTTTCTGCTTTGATTTTTCTGAATAAAGTGTTGTCCATGAGTCATAAAGATTCCTGTTTGACAAATTTGCAAGGTCATGGATGACATTTTTATAAGGATGTTCTCCATCTAATATAGCCTCGTTGGCTAAACGATCAGCAGTCTCATTTCCACGTATACCGCAATGGCTAGGTATCCAAACGAAACGCACATCATAATTTGATTCGTGGCATTTGTAAAGAAGATTTTTGATTTGGAATATTATATCGTACTGAAATTTAATTTTGAAAGGAAATTTAACTAGAGTTGCTAAGGCACTTTTGCTGTCGGTAAAGATTACAGCTTTAGGTAATTTGGCAAGTAAAATATATTCGACTGCTTTATACAGCCCAAAGCACTCACCCGTAAATACTGAGGCCTCAGGTGGTAGCATTATTTTTTTTACAAAGCTAGACTGTTTGTGATAAACACCAACTCCAACGTTGCCCATTTGAGTGTGTTTAGATGCATCGGTAAATATTTGATGAAAATCTTCCCAGTTCTGATCACTTTGATGTATGAAGGAAATGTTTGGATTAGTATCGTCCTTGTGGATTCCGATGTCAAAAACTACCATGGTAGGAGTGTCAAAGAGTTAAAAGATATACTGTACAATGGAAGTAAACGTGATCTATGAATTGGTGTAGTTAAAGACAAAAATTGCTTAAAACTGTTAAGAATTAGTGGCATAGATTTATGTTTCCAATACGAAGACGATGACGTTAAATTGTTTAGTGCGCTCAACTTTGACAATAAAGGATGGCAGGTGTAGTGTATTATTCGAAACAGGTATTTGTGAGCGAGATATTGACGTCTCAATGCAAGAGGCGGTACTCCACATTCCACTTGTAAAGCATGAATAGGACTAGATTTCATGGCACCAGCCATTATGCGCAATGCCTTCGACTGAATCGTCTCTACTTTATTAAATGCAGTGACGCTGCCAGGTTCCAAGAAGAAAGTACCATAGTCAAAAACACTACGAATCACCGCCTGGTACAGTAATTTCATAGAGGCGGGGTGAGCGCCCCACCAAACACCAGCGAGACAACGCATCATATTTATACGTCTTTCACATTTTGCTATTAAATAGTCACAATGAGCTACCCATGATAATTTAGAATCTAGTATCATCCCTAAATATTTAACCTGAGATTTAACCTCAATAGGTCTATCATTATATAATATTGTTACTGGTGGAGGCATACGCATTCGTGAAAACAGAACAGAAGTAGTTTTACCAACAGAAAGTTCTAAACCGTTATCATGTAACCAGCACCTCAGAGAACTCAAAGCATCTGTCAAATTAGAAGAAATTCTATTAACTGAATTATCAGAGCTATATAACACGACATCGTCAGCGTATTGTATAATTGAGACCAGATCGCCATTCAATTTACTCTCCAGGTCCTGAGTGTATATGTTGTACAATAGAGGGCTCAAAACGGAGCCCTGTGGAAGCCCTTTCCACACAGTTCTTATTAAATACGAGTCTTGTATTTCAAAATGGATATATCTTTCAGATATGAGACTAATTATAAATCTACAAAGAATATTCGGCACATTTAATGTCAGTAATTTTTGTTGTAAAATCGGTATTAATACATTATCATATGCTGATTTAATATCAACAAATACTGCTCCCAAGGACTTATTAGCAGAAAATGCCAATCGAATGTCCATTGTCAAAATTCCCAAACAATCAAAAGTACTTCTTCCCTTTCTGAATCCAAACTGGCTATTAGATAAAAGACCTCGACTTTCCAGAAACCATTCTAGTCTATTTTTAATTAAATGTTCTGCAATTTTAACTAAAACAGTGGACAAAGCTATTGGTCTATATGAATCTGCGTCTGAAGAGGGCTTATTGGATTTAAGTAATGGCAACACAGTTTGAGTTCTCCAAGCGGTAGGTACAGTACCTGTCATCATTACAGTATTAACTAACTCTAAATAATAAATGAGTGAATTATCACTAAGGTGTGCCAAAAATGAGTAAGGAATACCATCCAGACCCGGGGCTGTGTCGTTGGTACTGGAGAGGATGCCCTTAAGTTCGTGCAGTGTGAAAGGGGAGCACAAGTTATTTACGACATTGAGATGATTGGATGTGGATATGGTTCGCAACTGCTCATGGACATATGGAGGGGCTAATCTGTCTAAGAATTTATTTGCAAGAGGCTCAGGAAGGGACCTATAAGAAGTGTCAGTAAATGCAGACCTAAATCTCCTAATCTGTTGCCAAACTATGGATGCAGGTGTATCAGGGCATATAGACGCACAAAATTTTTTCCAACTTTCGACCTTTTTCTTTCTAAGGAGTTTTTTAACTTTACACATTGTTTCTATCAGCGAGTCATAATTCTCCTCCGTCATGTGCTGTTTATATTTTTTTTCAGCTTCTTTCCTCTCCCTAACTGCTTCAGTACATTCACTGTCCCACCAAGGAGGAGATGGTATTTTACCAAGCGAACCATTTTTTTGCGGGAATAATTGATTAGCTGTATCAACTATAAGTTTTGCTAATTCTTTTGCACAATTATTCTCATGACCTAGGCATGCTCTCTGAAGTGTAGAAATTTTTGTATCTATTTCATTTTTAAACTTTAGCCAGTCAGCATCTGCTAATCTATATTTTAAACGGGGTTTGCGCTGTGGTGTAGATTGATTTTTAATAGGAAAAGATATAATAATTGGGAAATGATCACTACCATATGTATAAGAAAGAACCTTCCAAGTAAGAGAAGAAGCTAAGTTAGGAGTACAAATAGATAAATCAACAGCACTATCGGATTCATTGGGAGCTGACCTTCTTGTTGGTAATCCTGTGTTAAGTAAGCACAGATTGTGATGGTCCAATAAATCAAGAACTTGTTCACCATAGCTATTAGAGGTAGTGCTGCCCCATGAAGAATGATGAGCATTAAAGTCTCCTAATATTATAAATGGTTGTGGGAGTGAGGAAAGTAATTGGTCTAATTCATTAAATATAATAGATGAGGGATAAGGTACGTAAATAGAAACAAAACAAATATTATTAACGATAGCAGCAATTATGGAGTAATCATTATTATGAGAAGTTATGGGATGAATGATAGGATGAAATGAATGTTTGATGAGTAAGGCTACACCGCCATACCCATCAGATCTATCTTCTCGGAATGAGATGTAACCCTGGAACTTAAAGCTTATTTCAGCTTTAAGCCAGGTTTCAGATAAAGCTATGACAAAAGGGTCAAATTTATTTATCAAATAGATCAGATCAGACTTCTTATTGACTATACTGCGAGCGTTCCATTGCAGTATTTTGCCGGACTGATCCATTGTTGTTTTTATTAATACTGGAAATAATATCTAGTAAGGGGGCAACGTGGGACGGTGAGAAATTAGAGGAAGTGAGTAACTTAATTAAGGCTGTTATTATTTCAAGAATAGTAGATTGAGTTTCATCATTATCATTTGATTTATTTAGTGCAGAACCATTTTCAAATGACTTTTCATTGTTGTAGTTGCCTACAATTTCCTGATGGGCAGCTCGGTCATACCCTCTTGAAAATTTAGGCAGAGCACGAGGTTTAAGAAACACAGTCTTTCTGTAAGATGAGGTAGGAGTATGGTCAGTGGATGTAGAGGTAGTAGGTTGGTTATCAGGTCCAGTGGATGGATAAGATGGTTGAGAAACAACATTAGCATATGGCCTATGCACTGGAGGGTGCAGCTTGGCTGCTTCTACATATGAAATACAGTTTTGTGCCATATATGTCTTAATTTGTTTTTGCCTATCATACTCAGGGCATGTTTTGTTTGTGGCATAATGACAGCCAAAGCACATACAACATGAAGCAGAGTCCTCCTCAACATCACAAGAAGACCCAGTATGACTAAATCCACATTTGTAGCACTGCGGTTTCGATCGACATTGATTTTTGGTGTGTCCATATCTACAACAGTTATAACACTGGATTGTAGGATATGTGTATAGTTCTACCGGAAGAGAATTGTAGCACATAAACACACGTTTTGGTAGTACCTGTCCATCAAAAGTCAATACAACTGTTTGAGAAGGTTTCCAAACAGGATTACCATCAACCATGACCTTGTAGTTAAGCCGTCTAGTTTTAATAATTTCACCACAACCTATAGGCACGCTAATATTTTCTTTAATTTCTTCCAGATCCCAATCAGCAGGGACACCGCGAACAAGACCTATACGTGTTATGTTGTAGGAGGGGATGAAGGCTTTGAACTTGTAATCAGCTAATTTATTATTACTAATAAAAGAGTTGGCTGCTCTGTATGATGTAAACGCTACAGTTATTCTGTTTCTACCTATCTTTTTGATGCTTCCATTGCAAACGTTTTGTATATTGTTTTTTTTTAAGAAGTTTCCAAAACTAATGGGATGAAATGTAGCCCCGGCATCAGTGGAATCTCTTTGTACATGAACAACATATGGAGCAACATCAGTTGAACTATACTCAGACCTACCAATTTTAACAGCTGTTTGTATGACTGGAGTTGGAGCTAATGACATATTTTTGGAATCGACTAGTAATGAATGATTCTGAGTTACATCGCCAGTGACATCAACCGCATTAACCTTATCCTGAACTATCTCTTCAATCATGCAACTGCAACTGACTTTGGTTGCATGAGGATGTTTCCTACGTTTTTTATTGCAGTGTTTGCATATTCTAGTTGCGCGAATACGTTTCCTTCTATTCTCAGTGTCCACATCAGCATGATCCGTATCCATACTGGAGTCATTATTTATGCTACCACCTTCTACTACAACCATAAAAGCATCATTTGCATCTGCATTAGGATTTACGTTTGAATTCTCCGCTTCTATAGTAACATTGTGAGCCACCGGGGAGGGCGGACCCCCCGGCGGCGGATCGTCGCCCATCCTTCGCTTTTTTTGCTCAATTAAAATTAAAACTTACCAAAATATATAGTATATATATACACTACTAACTAATATAACACAAAAATAGAACTAAAAACTACAAACTAATCCTTTGTATTAAATTATTTATAAATTTAAATCAAAAAACACGCCCGCTCAAATCGAAGTTTCCCGCGCTTTTCCGGTCTTTAGTTGTCTCACTTTGGATTTTAAGCAGAACTTATAAAAATAAAAAAATAAAAAAATTAAAAAAATAATAACTTAATTAAATTAATAACTTATAAAAATATACTTTTCAAATAAAATAAAATACTCAGGTACAATGTAAAAAAAAATATTTTTGAGCTCGCGGCCTCTTGGGAAGTCAAAGACAAGATAAGGATTCTTAAAGGTTCTGGAAAGCTACAAAAAAAAAAAATACAATTCATCAGTCAATGGATGTCCGGATAATAAAATAATAGCTAACATTTTTGTTGATTAATTTTAAATCATCATTATCAGCTCTTTCCAAACATCGATGTCAAGCATTGATTTGTTCCAGTATGGATACAAGATAGCCATAGGATAGCCCATAGACTTAGATTCGGTTTAATTTATTTTTATAAAACAGATACAGTCAGTTCCCCATTGCGTTGGTGATGTTGGTAAGCCAACTTTCATCTTCGGCTTCATCGTCACTTATTATCGGGTGAGATGGGCTTACAAATTGTGGATGAATCTGGTAGTGCCCCCGCCAAGACAAACATGGACAAGGCTGCACACAGTTCATCAACACAATGCCCGCTGGGCTAATCTAACTAGCTGTAGGCAGTCAAAAATGGTTTTAATGCAACTCAAACCACAACTGACCCGAAAACTCTTCAGCCACAACCGACGCGATCTTCGTATAGTTGTGGATACTATCAGCGGGCACCTACCCCTGAATAAACAACTATTCATCATGAATGTCACAGGCAGTCCTCTTTGCAGAGGATGTCTTGAGACAGATGAAACAGTCAGTCATGTGATCCTGGAATGCACTGGTCTGATCGAACATCGGGTAAAAATCCTCAATGATATGGGGTCGCTCCGAGAAGCCTGCGAATGTCCCAGGAGACTTCTGTGCTTCTGGAAGGAGCTGGGTTGGCTGGACTAGCCAGCGACACTTGCACGCATAAAGGACCGAAAAAGAGTCCAAATGCGGAAACAGGAGCCCACTACCAATACCAATGCCCCCGCCAAGACGAGCCAAGCAAAGCGCAAGGGCACTACTACCTTTTCTCGAAGCGCTTCGTCGTTTTTTGAACCCTCATAACTTGGGTTGGGATTATACCAGATAAACAAAATTCTCGAGACATATAGTGTCAATAGTGGACTCAGTGAACATGTAAAGTTTAAATTGCATAGACCTTATAATTTAGATTTTATTGATATCTAAAAAACCCCGATTTCGTCACTAACTCACTGATGATCCATCAAAATTCTTAGGGTACTTCCTGAAGTCCTACAAATCTAAAATTTGGTATGTAAGCTAGTATTAGTACACAAACAACAAAAAAAATAGTTGTCTGTAAAGTCAGTTTACGGACAATAGATTAACGTGAGAACGTCATAACAAAACATTGATGAAATGTTTGCATACTTTTATGAAGAGTCAATTAGCGTAACGGGAGTAGTATGGATTCGCGGATTCTGGCTCACCCCTGGCCACTCCCCTCATGGGGGGCGCGATTCACGCCAGTAAAGATGCCCCTCCCCTAAAAAAAAAAAAAAAAAAAAAAGTTTTTTTTTTTTTTTTGGTTTTGCCCCCCACTTAAACCGTTTGGCGCTAGTTTCAGAACGATCAGAGCACGCCTTTATACATTTATCTGCGCTGCTACAAGCCCCATTGTTATCGAGGCTCGACTATCTCTATTGTTCGCTCGACGTCTATTCATTTCGAGGATTCGGGTAACCTATTGTAATAGCAATGTTACCTGCTTTTGTGTTTTGAACCAATTGTGCTGCCTTCGATACTCGCTAAGGGCTATACTCGACTGTTCAAAAAGGAGGGTAATGTTTTTCGGGTGTATGTATGTCTGTTTCTTTGGATAAACCTGTAGCCTAAACGCTTCAATGATTTTGGAGTGCGAGGTGTCGTTAGGTTCGTCTTGATTCCCTGAGTGACATAGCTTGTGTTACCCAACTGTGCAAAAAGGAGGCTAATTTTTATGCATTTGGGTTTTTTATTTTAAATTAACCTAACCTGATTACTACTTTTCTTTGACAATTTATCATACACTCATGTAAAACCTTTTACCCGATTGTACAAAAAAGGAGGGTAATGTTTTTCGGGTGTATGTATGTCTGTTTCTTTGGATGAACCTGTAGCCTAAACGCTTTAATGATTTTGGAGTGCGAGGTGTCGTTAGGTTCGTCTTGATTCCCTGAGTGACATAGCTTGTTTTACCCGACTGTGCAAAAGGGAGGCTAATTTTTATGCAGTCGGGTTTTTTATTTTAAATTAACCTAACCTGATTACTACTTGCCTTTAACAATTTATCATACAACCTATTACCCGACTGTGTAAAAAGGAGGTCATTTTTATGTTATTACACCAGCAACCGATATGGTAAATTTAACCCTCCTTTTTTCGTAGTCGGGTAAGGAGTTTACTAGTATTTAAGCTTTCTATGAAATTCGTTGTGTGAAAGAAAGTTTTTTTCACATCAGGTGAACATAGTAATTTATTGTACCATAAATAAATGTATTCAAAAATAGTTTCATTGTTATCGGTGTCTTTCATTTCGCAGTTGGTCGATCAGTAGAAAGATGTCTCAATACCGATTGTGAACAGAGGGTACTATTGTATTTTTAAGTTATTCATCTTGTTTTCAATGAAATAGGAATCGGGAAGTTCTATAGCAAGCAATTTACAATGCTTTTATTGTTGCGCTTCTATTTAATTTCGCAGATGGCTGCTCACCAACAAATTCTGAATCTTTTGTGTCAAACGACGAAGGTGGTCCATTTTTGAATTATATTTTTGCGTTAATAGCGAACAGGTTGTAACATGTATGTTACAGCGCAGGTGTTGCGAAGATACACATTCCTTTGTTATTTTGTTTGATAGCTGCATATAAAAGCAAGTTCAGACAGTTTAATCTCATAATATTTTAGACAGTCCTCGACGAATCTAAGTGCGTGATCCATACGTGGTGTCTGTGATTTGTAATAAAATCTGTTGCAGTAATGGATGTAAGTATTACCCTTGATACAAGTAACTATAACGTGTGCCATTCATCATCATCTTATCAGCCACAAATCGTCCACTGCTGAACAAAGGCCTCCCCCAAGGATTTCCACGACGTCCGGTCCTGCGCTGCCCGCATCCATCGGCTTCCCGCGACCTTCACCAGGTCATCGGTCCACCGCGTGGGAGGCCTGCCTACGCTACGTTTTCCGGTGCGCGGTCGCCATTAACATACCTAATTTTCAATTCATTCGTGTTTTGCTTTGTTTACAAAAGTAATTTTGTTTTATGATAGGTGATATTTACAATGTAAGCTCTGCAATGGAAATTTCTATGAATTCATAAATCAATGTAGGTAGTTAGTCGCTCATTAAACTTATTGTGTCTTTGTTTTCTAAATGATACCTAATGTGTTATCTCTGCGCTATGAAACATATAACCAATTTGCTGTTTTTATTACAGGATAACGATTACACATTCAAAAATTACTATTTTCCGGCGACGGTATCCGATGAAGACGAAACAAAAGATATTATTATGAGGCCACAAAAAAACAAAGTGAAAAGGACAAACAATATTGACATATTCTTTGAGAAACCCAAAAAGAAGAAGAAAGCGATACCAAAATCTTCATGCGTAGCACATACATGTAGTGACGGTTTGTCTTACATAGTTTCAAATGAAGGTGAATCAGCAAAGGCGACTCACTTCATTAAAATTGAAATATATGATATGGATAAAATTCGTGACCTCGCACCGACTGACTACTGGAAGAACGTTGATGTACGTCTTAAATATTACGTGCAATCGGACGACGATAAACATTTTCAAAGCACGCAAGAACTTATATTCAACGTCACTAAAGAACTTGCCTCAACTCTGAATTGTTCCAAGTATTGCATTGAAAGCAAGCAAACCGAAAAATAATAAGACGCGCTGTTTGTGACATTCGTAGCAAATAATTTAGTATAAGTCATTTTTTTGCATCGTATTCCATTCAAGCCCCCCGGAGAATCACCACGGACAGAGCCCCACAGCGAGGACAAATAAAAAGGACTCGGCAGCGCAGCGTTCATTGCATATTTGATCGTTCACCAACATGGAGTCCAATCTTACTAACTCCCAAATTAACGCAGCATACGAAGATGCCTTACTGTACGAAAGTGTGGAAATTCTGGAGGAACAACTCTGCATCAACAATGAAAATATTGCGCAGGAGTTTATGAAGCTGTGCAAATTGTAAGTAATTTGATTTATTTACTATTCTTATTTTACTCAGGCTAGTCAAATTTTTCCCATGCTCGGTACATTTTCCCACGGTGCTTATTTCTCAGGCTAGTCAAATTTTTCCCATGCTCGGTACATCTTCCCACGATTATTATTTTGCTATGAATGCCTTTTATAAAGTTTAAACACAACGCAATTCAACAAAGAATAAGTTGTCTTTAGAATTACTTTTAAATGGCTGTTTGTATTTCTTAGACAAAAGCGAAGCTTTGTCTGAAGAATATTTCCTGCGGTAGTTATGTTTTTCCCACGTATTATTTTTACTCGACTGTCTCAAAAGGATGGTTATGTTTTTCGAGTGTATGTATGTAGATTTTTATTTTCAACCCGACTGCCTCAAAAGGATGGTTATGTTTTTCGAGTGTATGTATGTAGATTTTTATTTTAAACCCGACTGCCTCAAAAGGATGGTTATGTTTTTCGAGTGTATGTATGTAGATTTTCAACCCGACTGCCTCAAAAGGATGGTTATGTTTTTCGAGTGTATGTATGTAGATTTTTATTTTAAACCCGACTGTCTCAAAAGGATGGTTATGTTTTTCGAGTGTATGTATGTAGATTTTCAACCCGACTGCCTCAAAAGCATGGTTATGTTTTTCGAGTGTATGTATGTAGATTTTCAACCCGACTGCCTCAAAAGGATGGTTATGTTTTTCGAGTGTATGTATGTAGATGTTCAACCCGACTGCCTCAAAAGGATGGTTATGTTTTTCGAGTGTATGTATGTAGATGTTCAACCCGACTGCCTCAAAAGGATGGTTATGTTTTTCGAGTGTATGTAGATGTTCAACCCGACTGCCTCAAAAGGATGGTTATGTTTTTCGAGTGTATGTAGATGTTCAACCCGACTGCCTCAAAAGGATGGTTATGTTTTTCGAGTGTATGTATGTAGATTTTTATGTTCACTGTTACAGCCTGAACGGCTTGGAGGATTTTAACGTATGGGGTATTGTTAGATTCGTGTTGATCCCGTGAGTGAAATAGGATAATTTTTTAACCGACTGGCTTAAAAGTGGGGTTGTTTTTACCAAGTCGGGTTTTCAATTTTTAATGAATCCCTGAAGTTATTCTATGATAGCCTTTTGATCTCCATTTTTGGATAATGTCAATAAGAAATTTCAAATTGAAGGAACCAGCAAATTTTTGATGTGTGTGTGTGTGTGTGTGTGTGTGTGTGTGTGTGTGTGTGTATATGTGTGTGTGTGCGTGTGGGTGTGTGTTAACATATATTATGGAAGTAACCTTAAACATTAGTCAATATTTTTTGGTTTTTCTTCCATAGCGGTGGCGAGTTTCGTTTCCTTTTAAAAATGATTGAATTAACAAGTGATGAAATAAGTCTTTTCAATAAATCTGATATATTACAAAGATTTCACCGTTATATTCGTTTGTGGTACATAAGCTCGAAATTACCTCAGACGATGCTTGATGACTTGACTTTTAAACCATTTTTTACACCATGTTCAGGACACTTAACATTAAATAGAAACCTAGATGATAATTTGGATCAAATAGATGGAGTTTTACCAATGCAAGCTTATTGTGAACAATGTAAAAATCAGTTAATTGTTAGTGTATTTTTATATGCCCCTACCTTCCTAATTACTTAAATTTTCAAAAAAATATATTTCTTTTCTTTTTGTTATAGCTCAAATAATCAAGTTGGTGATGGACGTGCATTAAAAAGAAAACTCATCAATGAGGGTGCCTCGACCAGCATCAATGAGGGTGCCTCGACCAGCAAGGAACCACGTTTGGATCATCTATCTGTTTCGTCGTCAAATGCCCCATCGTCTTCACCTCAAAATATAGAAATAAATGTAAGTACAAAAAATAATGATGAGATTGAATGTTCCGTGTGTAAAATAGTTGTTTCTAAAAGATTTTTATCGAGTCACTTAAAGAGTAATCAACACAAAAATAACTTAGTTAGCTCACACGAAGAATTACCAAACGTTCAAAAGATTGAATCTGCTTTCGGAAATAGAATTTTGACTTACAGAGTTTCAAATGATAATCCTACCCCTGCATTGGAATTTCAGACACCAGAGTTGTTTATGAAAAATATTAAAGACACAATATTTATACTATTAGATCGCTGTATTAAAGAACACGTGGTAATAAAAGTAAATTTTATATTAAGAGCAGATTTTGTTCAAGAAACAAAGGATTTAGAAAACACATTTGACTTTCAAACTTTTAATTATGTTTTCTGTCAAGGAGATAATATTAGCATTACATTTTTATCACTAGCAGAGGAAATTTCAAACAAAGTTAGTAATTTTGAATGTAAAGATAGCGGGTGGAGTTTGAGAAAAATAAAGCATTTGGATATGAATGTTAATAAGTTTGATCCTCTACATGGATCTTCATACATTGACTTACCACATGATATAAAACTTAAAAAGGCTGTCATAAATGTAAAAAATAAGGATCATCAATGCTTTTTATGGTCCGTGTTGTCAGCGCTGTATCCTACTGATAAAAATTCAGACAGAGTTACTTCATATTTACAACATAAAAATAAACTAAATTTCGATGATATACCTTTCCCAGTGAAAATTAAAGATATTCACAAGTTTGAAAGGTTAAATGACTTGAGCATTAATGTTTTTGGTTTGGAATATGATTCTGAAAGTAAAAGTCATAAAGTTACCGGTCCATTGCATTTCACAAAATCTCGAAAGTCGACACATGTAAATTTATTATATATTTCACACAATAATAAAAGTCATTATTGTTACATCAAAAATCTTTCACGCTTGGTTAGCAAACAAATTTCATCACGTCACATTGCAATGCATATTTGTGATGGTTGCTTATTACACTTTTCATCTGCTGATCAGCTACAAAAACACCAGCAACATGACTGTGCACATGTTCGTGTAGATTTACCATCGGACAAACGTTATAGGATGAACTGGTTTAGAGAGTCTGTCCCAGGAAATCAGATAGAATTTGATAAATATGAGAGACAACTCAGAGTACCTTTTGTAGTTTATGCTGACTTCGAAGCATTGTTAAATCCAATTGAAGGATGTGAGACAGATCCAAACAAATCATCAACTACAAATGTACAAAAACATGAAGTGTATAGTTTTGGATATTATATTAAATGTTCATTTGATGATAAGCTTTCAAAGTACAGAACTTACAAAGGCAAGGACTGTTCTAAAAAATTCATGACATTGTTGAAAGATGATTTACAAGAAATATGTAAAAAGAGAACATTTAAAAAATCTCCTTCTCCATTAACTACAGAGAATGAAACATGTATAGCTCAAAGCAAAGTCTGCTATATTTGTAAAAAAGAATTATTAAATGACTTTATAATTGACCATGACTGGTACACAGGTCACTATGCAGGTGTCGCTCATTCATTATGTGCGGAGAAGTATAGAACAGGAAACTTTGTTCCTGTATTTTTCCACAATCTTAGTAATTACGATGCGCATTTCTTAGTACATGCACTTAATTTTGAAGAAGGTGAGATAGAAGTAATTCCTCAAAACAAAGAGAGGTACATCTCGTTTTCCAAACAACTAAAAATTAATAATCACACAATGAAATTGAGATTTCTAGATTCTTTTAAATTTATGTCAAGTAGTCTTGAAAAATTAGCGCAAAACTTAAAACCTGAAGAGTTTAGAGAGATGAGTTTGAACTTTCCAAACGAAGATGATTTTAAAAGATTGATTCGCAAAGGTGTTTATCCATATGAATTTATGACCTCGCATGACTCTCTTAATATGAAATCACTGCCACCCCCTGAAAAGTTCTATAATTCTTTAAATGACAAACATGTAACTGAAAATGATTACGCTCATGCAAAAGATGTTTGGAATCACTTCAAATGTAAAAATATGGGGGATTATTCTGACTTATACTTAAAAACCGATGTTTTGATACTTGCAGATGTGTTTGAAAATTTTCGAAATGTTTGTTTAAAGACATATGAGTTAGATCCTGCTCATTATTACACTGCTCCTGGATTAAGCTGGGATGCTATGTTGAGTTTTACAAAAGTAAGACTAGAGCTCTTAACAGACTTTGAAAAGATTGCTTTCATTAAAAAAGGAATTAGAGGTGGAATATCACAATGTAGTAATCGACATGCTAAAGCAAATAATAAATTCATGCCTGATTACGATAGTAATTTACCATCTTCTTATCTAGTTTATTACGATTCCAATAATTTGTATGGCTGGTCTATGTCTCAGCACCTTCCCACTGGTAATTTTGAATGGGTAGATTCTGATACCAATTTTAATGTTGCTGACGATGCAGACGAAGGTTTTATTTTAGAAGTTGATTTGGAATACCCTGAAAATCTACATGATTCACATTCTGACTTGCCATTTTGTCCTGAAAATATATGTATCAATGACAAACAAAAAAAATTGATACCTAATTTATTCAACAAAGAAAAATATGTAATACATTACCGAAACTTAAAACAATGTTTAGAAAAAGGTATGCGCTTAAATAAAGTTCACAGAATCTTAAAGTTCAGTCAAAGTGCATGGTTAAAAAAATATATCGATTTAAATACACAAAAGCGGTCCATGTCCTCTACAGAGTTTGAAAAAGATTTTTTTAAACTCATGAATAACTCAGTATTTGGTAAAACTATGGAAAACATAGAAAAAAGAGTAAATGTTAAATTAGTTGATCAATGGGGTGATCGTGGGAAGGTTCAGGGTGCAAAATCATTAATAGCTAAACCAGAATTTCATAGCTTAGCAATATTTTCAGAAAATTTAGTCGCGGTTCAGTTAAACAAAACAAAAGTTTTATACAACAAACCGATATATCTCGGATTTTGTGTACTAGATATATCCAAAACTTTAATGTACCAATTTCATTACGATTTTATGAAAAACAAATTTAAAGACAACCTGAAGCTGTTATACACTGATACGGATAGCTTGATCTATCAAGTTTTCACAGAAAATTTCTATTCTGACATAAAAGATGATTTAGAAACTCATTTCGATACATCAGACTACTCCCCCAATAATGAGTTTGGTTTCCCATTAATTAACAAAAAGAAACTTGGGTTTTTCAAAGATGAGAACAATGGAAAAATTTTCAAAGAGTTTGTTGGTTTACGTGCAAAAATGTATGCGATGGATGTTCAAAACAAGTTTACTGCAAAAGCTAAGGGAGTTAATAAATGTGTTACTCAAAGATTCAACTTAGATGATTACAAAAAATGTTTACTTCGTAAAACAGATAAAATTAGTACAATGTTGCGATTCCGCTCATTAAAACATACTATTTATACACAAAAAATAAATAAAGTCTCGTTATCACATAATGACAGCAAAAGGTTCTTATTATCAAATTCAACCGATACCCTAGCATGGGGACATTATAAAGTACGGAACATTCAATCCTAACATGTTTTTTTGTACTTATTTCTCATTTGCATATTTTAAATGTAATCCTATAAGTTAATATTTTTACTTGTCCTCTGCCATATTTGTACTTAGCAGTTCCTTAATATTGCTTTTAAATGTAAGATAGGCATGTCTCTTTTTATAAATACTGTGTAAAATTTTCATATTTAGTTATGTGATTTACTTTTAAGTTACTGATAATAAAGCTAATTACTTACTGATAAAAAAGCTAAGTTAAAATTATGATAAATAATAGATTATTTAATTTGATTTAACTACAGTTTAAACTTATCGAGAATGAATATTTTGTATAAAGAAATCTCAACATAGTTTCTATTGTAAGTTTTTATTTGTATTATTACCTATTATCCTAGAGGGATGATTTCAAAGCAAAGTTCCATTGCAAACAAGAGCTCTGACTTCACAGTTGTCACAGGAATGTTTGTTGCGGATACAATACATTACAAAAAATATTATTAGTGTTTAAAGCTTATTTTAATTTTATTGTGTCCCTTGAATATTATAATATAATCCTAAGAGTAAGCCCAAGCGTAAGTTTTTCATTGAAATAAAACATTTTAAATTATTCAACGGTTTGTTTTTCTTGATCGTTATCAATGCACCTACACTGATCTTAACAGCAATTCTAAATTAGGTTAGTCATTAAAAATAAGGTTTTAGCGTTAGTAAATATCACTCTCATTTTGGTAGTTCTTAAAGACGCACGCAAGTTATTACAATGATTCACTTTTATCATCCATTTACAACTATAGTTGCAGGACCTAGTGGTTGTGGAAAATCTAATTTTGTAACGAATTTTCTGAAATTTTGCAAGGATTTATGTGATGTAGAATTTGCAGAAGTAATATGGTGTTACGATGAGATGCAACCTTTGTACAATTTAGAAAACGTTAATTACAATCAAGGTATTCCAGACCTAAACATGTTCGATGGGAAACATCCTAAGCTTCTTATTATTGATGATCTTATGAGAGAATCAGATGGTCGTATTGTTGATATTTTTACAAAGGGAAGTCATCACAGGAACTTAAGCGTATTTTATATTACACAAAATTTATTTCATCAGGGTAAAGGACAACGAGATATTTCTTTAAATTCTAACTATATAATATATTTTAAAAATCCAAGAGATAGAACTCAGATACGATACTTAGCACGACAAGTATATCCGGATTGTCCGAAATTCATTGAAGAAGCTTATAAGGATGCAACTACAGAAGCTCATGGATATCTAATGATTGATCTTAAACAAAACACATTTGACATGTATCGTTTCAAAACTAAAATATTTCCTATTGATGAATATTGTTGGGTATATGTACCTAAAAAAGGATATAAATATAGTACACATCATGACATTTAGCTCAGTTCTATGTAATGTGTGAAAAGATAAACATTTTACTTTTTTATATAAGCACCTAGTATAAATATCATTTATTCAGTTGATGATAATGAGTGGAAGAGTAAGGACACATAAAGATTTTCTGAAAGCATTACTCACACTTAAAGCTAAGCATCGAGATGCATTATTAAAATCATGCGGTGAGGAAGAAATAAATTGCATAAGCGAGTGTATTTTCAACGTATTAAAGGGTAAAGTACCACTGAAGAGCCAGGATAAGACCAAGTTAAAAAAACACAAAAATATATTAAGAAAAATAGTGTCAAGAGGAAAAAAAACATTGAGAAAACGTATCATCATACAGAAGGGTGGTGCATTTTTACCAATTATATTAGGGGCTGTCCTCAGTAGTTTGTTGGGTGCTGTTTTATAAATTGAAAATGGAAAACACCAAAAAAATGATATTAATTGAACCTAGTGTAGTGGAAAGACTCAAACAAAAAGAGAACGCAAGTGAGGATACATTATCTCGATTAGATAAAGAGATGCGAAATATAATGAAAAGTAAATTAGAAGATCGTGAAAAATGGGCTTTATACCTTCAAACACTTCAGAGATATTTGCATTTTAGTGAAGCAAAAAAACACCCATTGAAATTACCAATAATTACAGAGGAAGAGAATGGTAATACTAGAAATACAATAAAAGATGATGCAGCTGTGCAAACAGATTTATTAGTTAAAGAAGAACCATTGAAAGAAGAAGTGTTCAATAAAAATTCTACATACACTCACTCTCATTTAATGCGATTGATCCCAAAAAGTTTTAAGAAGAAAGGTGAGGTTTTGTTAAACTCTTTAATTGACAACAGTGAAATAATACGTTGGGATGATAAAGGCTTGGTTTATTTACACAATAAACCGATTCCTAATAGTAATATCATAGATTTATTTCATGATACTCTAAGAAAATTAAAACGTCCGACCCCAATAGGAAGAGATGAGTTTTGTAAAGCATTGGTAGAAATAAGTGTGCCTTTACATTGTATTGGTAATCCGGATTTACGAGAACATATGAACAAGCTATATATACAAGATTTTAAAGAAACACCGAAGTCTGCAACATATAAAGAACTATCTTCAAAACGTAAACCCGCTGCTAGAAAAATTGCTTGGGAAAGATGGACACCTTACTAAATATCAATGAGATTTATTATGATGTTTCTCAACCTGCCGGCTACAGCAGCGTCAATAAGCTTTCAGAAGCCATGAAGGGTCACATGAATAAGAAACAAGTTCAAGACTGGCTGCGATCGCAAGAGACTTATACATTGCATAAACCGGTTCATAAGAAGTTTAAAAGAAACAAATACCTTTTATCTAATTTTAACCAACTATGGCAAGCAGATCTTACTGACATGCGTTCTTATTCTCAATATAATGATGGTTACAAATACATACTTTGTGTTATTGATGTATTTAGCAAATATGCTTTTGCTAGACCTATGAAAAGAAAAGATTCACAAAGTACTAGAAGTTGTTTTGATAGTATATTTACAGAAGCGAAAGCTACACCAATACATATACAGTCTGATAAAGGAACTGAATTTGTATCAAAAGAAGTAAGGAGTTATTTTCAAAGTAAAAATGTGAATTATTATACTACCAACAACCCTGATATTAAAGCTAGTATAGTGGAAAGATTTCAGAGAACTCTCAAAATGAAAATGTGGAGGTTTTTTACACATAGAAATACATACAGATATATTGATATTTTACAAGATTTACTGTTTTCTTATAATCACAGCTATCATTCAAGTATTAAAATGCGCCCATGTGATGTAAATTCTAACAATATTATGACTGTTTGGTGTAATTTATATGATAGAAGGAAAGACAGCACATTTAAACTGAGAACACCTCAGTTTCAAGTAGGGGACTTTGTAAGAATAACTAAATATAAACACATATTTCAAAAGGGTTATGAAACCAACTGGAGTGATGAGATATTTGTAGTGGCTACAGTTATTGATAGAAGTCCCCATACAGTTTATACTCTAAAGGATCTAAAAAATGAACCCATCATAGGAACTTTTTATGGCAAAGAATTACAAAAGGTTAGTTACAACCCCACCAATAAATATAAAATTGATAAAATTCTGAAGTCTAGGCATTCTGGTCTCAGAAAGGAACTGCTGGTCAAGTGGAAAGGTTATCCTAAGAAGTTTAATAGTTGGATACCAGCATCAAGACTTGAACAATTATGAACGGAGAAAGTTTCTATATAACACTGTTAAGTAATAGTTCAATGACATACTTTCCTGAAAACACTACATCAAGTTTTTATACTAAATTACCTAAATCAGTAAAATTGGAGGGGGAATGGGATGTTGGAATGGTTGAATTCCATTTTCCTTGTAATATATTAAATGTACAAGAGCCTGAGAATATTGTTCATGTAAAAAAAATGCAGAAATTAGACGGCGAATCTTTAGAGTTGCCTGTAGAGTTTATTACACACATTCCCGCAAAAAACTATGAAAGTATTGAGCATGTTTTAAATGAATTAAATAACAATCCTTTAATAAAAGGGGATGTTGAATTTAGCTATGATGGAATAGCGAAACGAGTTAAGGCTACAAGTTTAAATGATAACATTTTATCGATAAGTACTTCCACAAAATTAAGTTTACAACTGGGTTTTGAACCAAAACAAAATTTTATCAACGTAATGGGAAAGTACCCGGTTGACATATCATTAGGTTTACCATCACAGATGTTGATCTATTGTGATATCATTCAACCACAAATAGTTGGCGATGTGATGACACCCTTACTTAGGATCGTTCCAATGGATCCTACAAAATATGTCTATGGTGCTTATAAGATGAATGTTTTTTCTCCAGCACATTATGTACCCGTTCTACGAAGAGAGTTTGATGTAATAGAAATAGATATAAGAACGAGTACAGGACAAAAAGTTCCATTTCAGTTTGGGACTGCTTGTATTAAACTACATTTCAAGCGAATAAATTAATCAAAATGGGGTGTCCTTATGAGCATTATTACTCACACCAAGCCGGGTCAGGCATTGGTATTGTATATAGAGGGGCTAATCATCAACGCGGTCATGGCATTGGAAGTTTTTTAGGAGGTCTATTTAGATCAGTGCTTCCGTTACTAGCGGGAGGTGCTAAAGCTGTTGGGAAAGAAGCACTAAATGCAGGTGTAGGTCTTTTATCTGATGTTGTTAATGCACGTGATCTTGATGACAGTATCAAAACACGTTTTAAGACAGCTACTAGTAATTTGAAACGTAAAGCAGATAATAAAATGGATTCTGTTATGTCTGGCTCGGGTTATAAAATAAAGAGACCAAGTAAGAAGTTAATCAGTCGCTTGAAGACATCACGACGAAAGGGAGTAAGAAAAACACAAAAACATCGAGCTGACGACATATTTACATTTTAAAAAATGTCATTTTTACACCATAATTCTTCAGAATGTGTAAAATCAGAATTGGACCTCTTCGCCTTACCGTCGACACAAACAAGTATAGAGAGTGGACTGTGGATCCATTACAATCCAATATCTTCTTTAAGTGATGAAGGACCCATTGAATTTTTAGTACCAGGGAGTGGTGATGATTACATTGATTTATCTCATACCATGATACATGTAAAAGCCAAAATTTTAAAACAAGATACAAGTAATATTCCTGAAAGTGCTGTTGTGGCACCTGTGAATAATTGGTTGCATTCACTGTTTAGTCAATTAGATATATATATGAATCAAAAACTGGTTTCCCCACCAAACAATACATATGCTTACCGTGCATACATAGAAAACTTACTTAACTATGGTCCAGCAGCTAAATCATCTCACCTTACATGTGGGTTATGGTATAGTGATACAGCGAATAAAATGGATAATTGCGATGACGCTAACATCGGCTTCCACAAAAGGCAGGAATTAGCAAAAGAAAGCAAAACAATAGAAATGATTGGACATTTACACGGTGATGTATTCAACCAAGAAAAATTTTTAATTAATGGTGTAGAAATCCGGATAAAACTCGTGCGTACAAAAGAATCATTCAACCTGATGTCCACTGCTGATTCAAAGTTCAAAGTGAATATTACTTCCGCCGCTCTCATAGTTCGTAAGGTTAGGATCAATCCGTCAGTTTTGTTAGCGCACGAAAAGGTATTATCCACTACAACTGCTAAATATCCTTTGACTCGTGCCGAAGTTAAAGTTTTAACAATACCAACAGGTGTTCAAGGTAAAACACTTGATAATGTATTTCTTGGACAGGTACCGAAAAGATGTGTTGTAGGTTTTGTAAAAAATGCAGCATTTAATGGAACCTTAAACATGAATCCTTTCAATTTTGATAATCATGGCCTCAATTCATTTAGCTTGTATGTGGATGGACAGCAAGTACCATCTAAGACATTACAACCATCTTTTGGTGACTCTGTTTACACCAGCGCTTATCATACCCTGTTCTCTGGGATAGGTATTCACTTTCTAAATGATGGGAATGCAATATCAAAAGAAGATTTTGCTAATGGATACTGTTTGCTAGCTTTCGATATGACTCCCGACTTGTGCGCTAATTCTAGTTCGCACTGGAGTTTGATAAAGCATGGTAGTGTTCGATTAGAGGTTCGCTTTGATGCAGCTCTTACAAACACAATTAACTGTATAATATATGCCGAGTTCGATAACATTATGGAAATTAATAAAAATAGGGAAGTTTCTATTGATTATAGCAGCTAAATCAAGTAAAATTAGAAACCTATAAAACGCAAGACATTTTTGGAGGGCAATATTATTCTTCAATGCATAGCTGTTAAAACTCCTTCCGCATGTAAAAATGAATACTGAAGAAATACAAGAATTTATGAGCAAAATCAACCCAAAAAATGAATTTAACGTCTTTGCTGCTAATCGTTTACCATTGTGTGTCTCCTTACCAATATGTTTTATCAGCAATTTGGATCCTGATAACAAACCTGGATCACATTGGGTAGCTATCTATATAAATTCAAAAGGCATTGGAGAATATTTTGACTCATTTGGTCGCAAGCCCACGAAATATCATGAAACGTTTTTGAAAAGAAATACTAAGCATTTTTTTTATAATGTAAAAGTTGTTCAAAACTATTTGACCTCAGTTTGCGGTTATTATTGTTTAGTTTATGTTTATTATAGATCTAAGGGTATCTCTATGCATGATTTTGTGAGCATATTTACAGAAGATACATTTTTTAATGATTTTGTTGTAAGAGAAATGTTTTTGAGTATTTTTTCTGATTAATATGTGTGAAATGATTGAAACAAAAAAAATACTAACTAATGTTTGTATGATGTCAAAATAATTAATTATTACTTTAACTTCACTTATAGCACATTGTTAATTAGTTTATATTAATTTTAGATCTAGGGAATGTCACTGATGATTTTAGTTAATAGGTTTTTAAAATAAAATGCGTACTTTGAATTAACAAATAAAATGGTTTCATTTTGAACAAAAGCTATCCTTATTTATAATAATTGATAAAAATTAAAGACAAAACCGTTCAATAAAAGAAGCATTTATTAAAATAATATACATTAGGTATTTAATTAGGTGAATATAATGACGGTGATAAGGATGAATATATGGATGGAGATGTTACGATGTCTTCTTCATCTTCTTCTATGATCCTCCCTGAATATGTTGCAAAAGTGTCCTCTGTGCTTTCCCACGATGATGTTGCATATGTTGGGATGTACTCTTCATCTCCTTCTGTACTTCTTCGCAAAGATGACAATTGATAACACATGCATGGTGATATACTCCTCGAGTAAATATTTTGATTTGTCATAAACTCCTGCGCAATATTTTCATTGTTGATGCAGAGTTGTTCCTCCAGAATTTCCACACTTTCGTACAGTAAGGCATCTTCGTATGCTGCGTTAATTTGGGAGTTAGTAAGATTGGACTCCATGTTGGTGAACGATCAAATATGCAATGAACGCTGCGCTGCCGAGTCCTTTTTATTTGTCCTCGCTGTGGGGCTCTGTCCGTGGTGATTCTCCGGGGGGCTTGAATGGAATACGATGCAAAAAAATGACTTATACTAAATTATTTGCTACGAATGTCACAAACAGCGCGTCTTATTATTTTTCGGTTTGCTTGCTTTCAATGCAATACTTGGAACAATTCAGAGTTGAGGCAAGTTCTTTAGTGACGTTGAATATAAGTTCTTGCGTGCTTTGAAAATGTTTATCGTCGTCCGATTGCACGTAATATTTAAGACGTACATCAACGTTCTTCCAGTAGTCAGTCGGTGCGAGGTCACGAATTTTATCCATATCATATATTTCAATTTTAATGAAGTGAGTCGCCTTTGCTGATTCACCTTCATTTGAAACTATGTAAGACAAACCGTCACTACATGTATGTGCTACGCATGAAGATTTTGGTATCGCTTTCTTCTTCTTTTTGGGTTTCTCAAAGAATATGTCAATATTGTTTGTCCTTTTCACTTTGTTTTTTTGTGGCCTCATAATAATATCTTTTGTTTCGTCTTCATCGGATACCGTCGCCGGAAAATAGTAATTTTTGAATGTGTAATCGTTATCCTGTAATAAAAACAGCAAATTGGTTATATGTTTCATAGCGCAGAGATAACACATTAGGTATCATTTAGAAAACAAAGACACAATAAGTTTAATGAGCGACTAACTACCTACATTGATTTATGAATTCATAGAAATTTCCATTGCAGAGCTTACATTGTAAATATCACCTATCATAAAACAAAATTACTTTTGTAAACAAAGCAAAACACGAATGAATTGAAAATTAGGTATGTTAATGGCGACCGCGCACCGGAAAACGTAGCGTAGGCAGGCCTCCCACGCGGTGGACCGATGACCTGGTGAAGGTCGCGGGAAGCCGATGGATGCGGGCAGCGCAGGACCGGACGTCGTGGAAATCCTTGGGGGAGGCCTTTGTTCAGCAGTGGACGATTTGTGGCTGATAAGATGATGATGAATGGCACACGTTATAGTTACTTGTATCAAGGGTAATACTTACATCCATTACTGCAACAGATTTTATTACAAATCACAGACACCACGTATGGATCACGCACTTAGATTCGTCGAGGACTGTCTAAAATATTATGAGATTAAACTGTCTGAACTTGCTTTTATATGCAGCTATCAAACAAAATAACAAAGGAATGTGTATCTTCGCAACACCTGCGCTGTAACATACATGTTACAACCTGTTCGCTATTAACGCAAAAATATAATTCAAAAATGGACCACCTTCGTCGTTTGACACAAAAGATTCAGAATTTGTTGGTGAGCAGCCATCTGCGAAATTAAATAGAAGCGCAACAATAAAAGCATTGTAAATTGCTTGCTATAGAACTTCCCGATTCCTATTTCATTGAAAACAAGATGAATAACTTAAAAATACAATAGTACCCTCTGTTCACAATCGGTATTGAGACATCTTTCTACTGATCGACCAACTGCGAAATGAAAGACACCGATAACAATGAAACTATTTTTGAATACATTTATTTATGGTACAATAAATTACTATGTTCACCTGATGTGAAAAAAACTTTCTTTCACACAACGAATTTCATAGAAAGCTTAAATACTAGTAAACTCCTTACCCGACTACGAAAAAAGGAGGGTTAAATTTACCATATCGGTTGCTGGTGTAATAACATAAAAATGACCTCCTTTTTACACAGTCGGGTAATAGGTTGTATGATAAATTGTTAAAGGCAAGTAGTAATCAGGTTAGGTTAATTTAAAATAAAAAACCCGACTGCATAAAAATTAGCCTCCCTTTTGCACAGTCGGGTAAAACAAGCTATGTCACTCAGGGAATCAAGACGAACCTAACGACACCTCGCACTCCAAAATCATTAAAGCGTTTAGGCTACAGGTTCATCCAAAGAAACAGACATACATACACCCGAAAAACATTACCCTCCTTTTTTGTACAATCGGGTAAAAGGTTTTACATGAGTGTATGATAAATTGTCAAAGAAAAGTAGTAATCAGGTTAGGTTAATTTAAAATAAAAAACCCAAATGCATAAAAATTAGCCTCCTTTTTGCACAGTTGGGTAACACAAGCTATGTCACTCAGGGAATCAAGACGAACCTAACGACACCTCGCACTCCAAAATCATTGAAGCGTTTAGGCTACAGGTTTATCCAAAGAAACAGACATACATACACCCGAAAAACATTACCCTCCTTTTTGAACAGTCGAGTATAGCCCTTAGCGAGTATCGAAGGCAGCACAATTGGTTCAAAACACAAAAGCAGGTAACATTGCTATTACAATAGGTTACCCGAATCCTCGAAATGAATAGACGTCGAGCGAACAATAGAGATAGTCGAGCCTCGATAACAATGGGGCTTGTAGCAGCGCAGATAAATGTATAAAGGCGTGCTCTGATCGTTCTGAAACTAGCGCCAAACGGTTTAAGTGGGGGGCAAAACCAAAAAAAAAAAAAAAACTTTTTTTTTTTTTTTTTTTTTTTTAGGGGAGGGGCATCTTTACTGGCGTGAATCGCGCCCCCCATGAGGGGAGTGGCCAGGGGTGAGCCAGAATCCGCGAATCCATACTACTGTTCGAAAAAATCAAGATAAATACGCTTCTTGATAATTATCACAAGTGTAGGAAATTCATTTGTTATATTGTTTCATAACAAATGCATTATAATTTAGGCTATTCTAACAAAAAAATTAAAGTATTTTTTATCTTGATGCAAATATAGTATTACCATATTCACGAGGCATTTTTCAAATTCAACTCATCATCATCATCACAATTTAAGAGCGGTGCTCTTGTCGGTGTAGCTCTTTCCAGGTCCTCAAATTCAACTCAATGAACAATATTTAACTTAAAAAAATAATGACACTCAAGTTCACTCAACTTTGCATAATCCCGTAATCCGAACTGAATTTATCTTGTAAGGGAAATCCCCACGTAATTATCATGATAATTATCATTGATAATTATCCTTTCGAACCCTGCTTACAAACTTGTAGAGAGACAGACATTAGTAAATCAGTAAACAGACTAGATGACAGTTGTCCATATGAGTGTAGCTCTTAAAATTAGTACAAAGATGTGTGTGGTTTGAGGAAGCAAACGTCAAAATTACGTGCAATCAATCTTCTGGCTTCTTCCCTATCTGGGGTCAACCCTACTGATACTCTCTCGCCATTCTTGGCTTGGATTTTTTAAACCTAGCGTCAGCATGTCCTTCGAGACGGTTCGCATTCCAGGTAGTCGGTGGGCGTCCTCTGCCTCTTTTTCCCTCTTCTATGGCCATCACTTGTCTTGTCATATGGTCTTCATTTCGGCGCATCACGTGTCCATACCAGCGCAAACGACTTTCTTGCATCTTGCTTTACGTCAAAATTACATTAAAAAAGGTTGTTGGGAGCGATGATTTTCGCAAGGTTACTTACTACTAGGAATAATAAAAAACCCCCGACAAACAATAATATGTATTGACCCTTTGAGTTTAATTTAAGTAGTAATATTTTGAACCAAGAGTCGTCGCGTAGGGGGACCGCTAAGTTGTGAAGTTATTACTAATTAGTTGTAGTAAAGTAAATCAGTTGTATTCTGTTTTTATTTTATTTACTTAGCGGTCCCCCTACGCGACGACTCTTGGATCAAAATATTACTACTTAAATTAAACTCAAAGGGTCAATACATATTATTGTTTACTTTTTAGAGGTTTTTGTCGGGGGTTTTTTAAATTTTTAATTTAATTTTTATTTCGTGCTTTTTAAACTTTACATAACTATTACATACAATCGAAACTCTACCCCCACATTCATACAAATAGTTTCCGGGACGAAACACGATACTGCGACACAAAATCTAGCCTATTTTGAATCGATCAAGCCTGTGGAAGTTGCTCACCTCCCTTGTTTGAAGCTGCAATTAAATGTGTTATAACTCTAAACTACAAATCCATGGACCCATGGAAGTTTTTTACTTTTTTAACCGCTGCTTCAGCAGATTCCAGGAGATGCTGCAGCATCAGGTCAAGGTTACCATATTATATCTAACACCTATTCATTAAGACTATTCTAATAATTTCTATTCTAATTCTATTTAAAAGTGTGTGTAAACACCTATTTGAAATAAATTGTTTTGAATATTTTTTTTGAGCCCAAACACGATACTTCTACTGAAAGTTTTTGAGGAGTTGGGTATTCTGCAGATTCTAGGAGATGCTGCATCAACAGTTCAAGGTTATCATGGTTTTGCAATATTTTTACATTAACAGGGCACCAAATTTTGAATCGATCAGACCTGTATAAGTTGCCCAGATCCCTTAGTCACCTAGATAAGAGCTGATAACCCTCAAACGGCTGAACAGATCTTTATCGATTATAGCTAAGAACCACCGCAAGGAAACTTGTTTCACGTAAAAAAAACGCATCAAAATCGGTCCATCCGTTCGAGAGTTGCGATGCAACAGACAAACAGACACAAACACACAGAAATTGGCGTCAAACTTATAACACCCCTCTTTTTGCGTCGGGGGTTTATATAAGAAATCAAAGCGAAGGTTTATCTCAATAATATTTAGTTCACAGTTAGTCATAGTTTCAGGTACGTAGGTATGTCAAAAATTTAACGGATTTTAACAACATCAGCTCACCGTGTTGCCACCATTGTATCAAATACTGATCAAAACGAGTCCAAACACGACATATCTGCTATTATTTTTTTAAGAGTGTACTAGTGTGCTGGATATCCTGGCCGCAGCATCAGCTCACCGTGTTGCCACCATTGCATTGTATGCAGAATCAAATACTGATCAAAACGAGTCCAAACACGACATATCTGCTATTATTTTTTTAAGAGTGTGCTAGTGTTCTGGATATCCTGGCTGCAGCATCAGACCAAGAGTTCCATAATCCTGCATAGTTATTAAGCATACATGAGTGTTTCAAGTTTTTGGTCACATGTATGTTTGAAAGTAAAGTAAATACACATTAAGAGTCTAAGAACCCTACCGCAGCTAACAAAAGAGCTGATGACCTTGAAACGGCTGAACCGATTTTGATAAAACGTATCTAAGAACCATCGCCAAAAAACCTGCTTGTAAATAAAAAAAAAGCATCCAAATCGGTTAACCCGTTTGAGAGCTACGGTGCCACAGACAGACACACAGACACACAGACACACACACACACATAGCGGTCAAACTTATAACACCCCTCTTTTTTGCGTCGGGGGTTAAAAATAGCCAG